>JAGPOW010001918.1:29199868-29223770 GCA_030014935.1 Caiman crocodilus
GCATGGCTAAAGGCTGCTGCCTCATGGCTAATGGCTGCTCTTCTTCTTCCTCAGGACCTTATATACCCTCCCTGACCTCAGCAGCCCGATCCAATCGAATCTGCCAACCCTGGTCACAAGCCGACCCATCTCCCAAGCACCCTTGGTCACCTGAGCTGAGCGCGGGTCCAGGGCCGGGTTGTTCCCCTGCCCAGGTGACTACAGCATCTCCTCCCGGGCCTTTGTCATGCGGACAGGGATGAGATTCCCGCCCTGAGGGATTCACCAGCAGCCTTTCAGGCTGGCACGGGGAGAGGTTTCTGGAGAGGGGCACCCATGGTGGCATTTCTGCCACACTCCTTGTCCCAAAGAATTTCAATATGAATTTAGAAACACTTAATGAAGTACTCGGATATTATGCTAATCCTGCCTTTGGATGTTTTTGACCCCCTGAGTCGAAGTAGCTGCATGCAGGATCCAGCAGTAACTTCTCCACTAGTCTATGTGACAGTCATAAACTTGTTAAAAGGTGTTAGCTGTGTTCATCTATAGTCAGGCAGAAGCTAGGACAGGGTGTTACTTTAGAGATTGACCAGCTCTTGGAGGCATGAACTTTCACAGCTCATGAATAGACTAGTAGAAGGTAGGTATTATATAGAAACAAGGGCAGGGACACTGCTAAGAAGAAAAAAGTGGGTTAGTTAGTTCAGTTGAAATGAACAAGGTAGTTAGCAGCATGAAGGACTCTGGAGTTAACAGCTAACCTAGGTAATGCGATAAGAATCCATAGTCCCTGTTGAGCTCATAGTTAACACAATCCAGTCTGTGGATGATTTCTTGTACCACAATTTCACGTTCAAGTTGGTTTTTAAAGTTACAGTTATTCTGAGGTCAGTGGGCAGGGAAGTTGAAACATGCTGCCGTGGGGAATTGTGGATTTCTGGAATTGACATTGAATTAATGTCCGTGCATTCTTTCATGTAGGGATTGCCTCATCTGGCCAATGGAAACAGCAGAAAAGCACTGTAAGAAGCTGATGGTGTATATGACATTGGTGGAGGAGCCAGTGAATGAACCCCCGGTGTTACACTTTGTTTTGTTTGGATCAGTTATGATATGATATGATATGTGTTGATGAAGGAGCACAGCAGGCATATGGGTCTGCAGCAAGGCCTGGTAGCTTGGTGAAAATTGGAGATATGTAGTCTCTTGCTGGTAATATATTGTTTGAGGTTGGGGAGCCAGGATATGATGTGTCAGATGTGTTCAAGCTGGGGGCTGTAAGTTATGACCAGAAGAATTCTTTTGTCCTTGTCACAGGATTGGTATTGCAAGCAGGTTGGAGCAGGATCTGAGTCTTTCTTTGGGGTTTGTATTTTAAGTGTAGGAAACCCTTTTCTAGATCCCTGAGGTGTTTTTCTTACTCAATGGAATTGGAGCAGTGTGGTTGTAACAGCTTGGATGTAGACAGTAAATCTAGTGGTGATCTTAGGATCAAAGCTGTTTGAGGAGGTAGATGTAATGGTCAATTGGTTTCTGGTAAGGTATGGCGGTAATGTGACTATTACCAAGTTTCATAGTGAAGTCCATGAAATGAATTTGTTGGGTGAAATACTCAAGAGTCAGTTGATGAAGGGCTGTAAGTTGTTAAAGTCCTGGTGGAATTACATCTTCATTGTGTGGACACAGGAAAGAATGTATAGGGAAGCATGCTGTAAAATCCCTGATCTCTTGCATAGGCAGAATCCCATGGCTGCTTACTCCATTAGGGTGTATCTTGGTATGAGTATTACACATCAGCCATCTACATACAGGTCAACATCAGGCAATCAAAGTGGGGGTAATATATGGTGATATCTAAAATAACAGATATGGGAAGTGACTGTAATTGAATAACAGAATGCAGGGCTGTACAGCTTTTGAACTGCCCAACTCCTTGTGGGAAGTGTGTTTCCTCTGTCCCTCCTCCCACTCCCCACAGCTGCAGAGGAAGTGTAGGCTTTCCTTGCTGCTGTGTGGGTAGCACCAACAGTATGACTGGGACCACGGGCTCCCTGGACCTCAGTGATCCATGCTGCCCCACTCCTTTTGAGCAGATGAGGGGTAGGAAGTAGAAGCTGAAAGATGGAGGGGGAGCTTGAAGAGCCTGGCAACAGCAGCAGCAAGAGGGGTGGGAAAAGCAGCAACTGGGCAGGAGACCATGAGCCAACTGTTAACCACTCAGAGGCTGCATGTAGCCCTGAGACCACTAGCTACAGGTCTGCTTTAAATTGCTGAACTTCAATGGGGCACATATGTATATGGCACTACACTCTTAACCCTAAACAATGAAAAACCAAAGAGCCCTTCCAAACCTCTGCTGTACTCTAGCCCTCTTACTTGCTCAAGCATTTTAGATATTTAGATTCATGACAAGATCTATTTATTGCATTCAAAAAGTACAGAGAAGAACACATCTAAACACACAATTATAATAGAAGTGACCATATAATTATTGCTACCAAACTTGTGGGAAAAACATCCAAGGAATAATTGTTCTCAGGTGTAACTTAGTTTTCATGCAATTACATTAGATATGGATTTGGAGCCCATAGGCTACTGGCAGAGAGTGCAAGTACCCTGCCTCTTGCCAGGGCCAGTGCCCCCTCCCTCACCCCCCCAACAGACAACACTGATACTGATAGTAGGGCAGGTGCCCCCCCTGACAAAGCTGCTGCTGCCATCGGCGGCTTCTGTAGGTGCTCCCCCCACCCCCACCCCCAATTCAGGAGGTACCAGTCACTCATGTTGGAGCCCGTGTATAAATTGCATGGGCTGTATGTTGGCCTCAACCATCTTCAATATGGTTCTGCCATGCTTACTCATGCCTTTCATGACTGGTGCTGGATTGACATCAGTTACTGCACTAATGCAAAACTGTTCAATTTGAGGAGCCTGCAGGTAAAAATTAGAGGAAGTGACTATCTGTGATCTCTATTGGCTGATGACCACGAATCCTGGTTTTCTCTGTTTAAAAAATTGCAAATTCTCTTATTTAATTTTTTTTATGAACCCATCGGGCAACGCAATGATTTTGACAACTCAAATGTGCCCCGGTCACGACTGTGCCTTCAGCAAGGGGGCATGTCAGAGCAGATCGGTTGAAAAGGTGCCTTGGCACTGCTGTGTTAGGCACATTGCGAGTCCCAGGTGCGGGGAGTTTCCCTGTAAGGCAGGAAAAGTCCATGGTGCAAGATCAGAGCCCGCCAAAGGTTTGCAGCTGCACCAGCGAGTGCATGCTATTGATTGGCTTAGACTAAATTATGCACATGTGGCGGTTGGCAATTGGCTTGCTGGCTGCATAAAAGGTGTGGGCGATGCTCGCCGAAATTGGAGGAGTGCTTGAACACGCGTACGGAGAGATCCCCACATGTACTTCGGAGACACGGAGGAGGCCTGATCACCCACCATTGACTCCCCATCGCAGTCTTCCATGATGTATCCTGTCCCCGCGTGAGTGTGAGCAACTGTGTGCCTGTTTCCTGTCTATGAATTGTGCCTACACTGTATACATCAACGAGAGTCTGTGTACTACAGCTTGTAAGTAAAATTTTTTGTTGCAACCCACTGCTGCCTCTTGTTCAACTAGTTCTGCTCTAAAGGCAGCCCCATTCTGCCGGCGTTTCTCGGTCCCCACACGACTAAAAACCCCAACGTCTGGGTTTTTCCATGATTAAAATGAAACACCACTATATGTCTGTTGGTATCGATATTGATATAGATGGGTGTATGTATCAGTTGAACACAATGTTTTATTGATATTTACAATTTTAAAGAAATTTCAAAATCTACCAGTGCCTCAATCATTATAATAAAATAAATTCTAAATACCTATAAATGTTGGTGTTTTGATTTTGGGTTTTTTATCACGGAAAATCAGCTTCCCCTGCTCCCTTCTCTCATCAGGACACGGGTGCAGCTGCAGCACCCCATCCCCCGCACCACACTGATTTGTGGCACTGAGCAGCCCTGATATGCTGGTGCCCTGCCCATGCCATTGCTCCTCATTCCTCACCCACAGCCCCCTGGGTTCTGCCAGTGCTCCTTGCCCCCTACTTGGGCAAGAAGCACTGGCAGGATGGGGCTCTCAGCTGTCAGGGCTGCGGGGCCAGGGACCTGGGTCTGCAGCTCCCCGCCTCCCCTGCAACACCTGAGCCCTGGCTGCTGCCCGTGGGAGGCAGCAGCTGCTGTGGTGGAGCAGAGTATGGAGCCCGGGTCCCCTTCCACCATGGGTGGCAAAGCTGGAGTGGAGCCTGTAGGGAGAAGAGCAGATTCGGGCTCCCCACAGTGCCCAGCAGGTGCGACCTACTACAGCAGGGCAGAGCAGGGCTGGGTGGGAAGGCTTGGTGCCACTGCTGGGAGCCCCACACCACCTTGACGGGGTACCACCTGCCCATCTGGTAGCAGTGAGGGGCACAACTGTGCTATCACCCCCACTGCTGCTGGGTGGGCGGGGGGCATTTTGCCATTGCAGCATGGGACTCATGGCAGTGGCACCAAGCTTTCCCCACCCTGTTCTCTGCCCCGCTGTGCTGGGTCCTGCCTGCTGGGCCATGGAGGCCCCCAGGAGCAGGGCGGGAAGCCCACGCTTGTAGCAGCTAGTCTGCACCCACCCCTGTGTCACACACAAATCTGGGGGGCATGTGTCCCCCCTATGCCCCTCCCAGGAGTGCATGCAGTGGTGGAGAGCCAGCCCTCCCACTGTCCCCTGGATGAACTGCCTGAGGCCCTGTCCCACTCCCCGTCCAGGCTCTGTAGCCACACATTCTGGCACTGGGCCCCAAGCCTCGTGCACTGCCTGGGCCCAGCCCCAGCCCTGCCTAACTCCCTCCCTCCTTTGCTCCCTATGGGGGCCTCAATCACTGCTTCCTCCTCCCCAACCCCCTCCAAACTGCTTTCTAGGCTGCTTGGTGGTCATGTGCATGTGTACATGTGCATGTGCATGTGACACCCACGGCCTGATGGCCCTTCTCTTGCTTCCCCCAGGAGTGCATCATTTCTCATGTTCTGGGAAACCCACTATTACCCATGTTTTTCTCCTTTAAAAGAGAAAATCTAGGTCATTCTCAAAATGAGAAAGTCTGGGTTTCACAGCATTTTTCTGTGGGAAATGGAAAACCTGGAATCCATGCTGGTAACTGGTCCATGAATGCCAAATCTGAGTCTGATATGCAATGGAGTATGGACCATTTCTCCTCTGCTTGTGACATCTTTGGTCTCTCAATCAACACTAAGAAGACAGAAGTAATGCACCAGCCTGCACCAGGAAAGCCTTACATATAGCCTACCATCACAGTGAATGGTCAAATCCTCCAAGGCAGTGGACAAGTTCATCTATCTCAGCAGTACACTGTCATATGCAGTTCACATCGATGATGAATGCAGAATTGCTAAAGCAAACATGGCGTTCAGCAGACTACGTGCAAATGTATGGGAGCATGGAGGCATCAATCAACAAACAAAACTGAAGGTCTACAAAGCCATTGTGTGGAAAAACCTGATGTGTGCACGCGAAACCTGAGTGTGTGCAGACACCACGCTATGAAGCTGAACCACTTCCATGCAGGCTGTCTGAGAAAATTGATGAGGATAAAATGGTAAGACAAGGTCCCAGACACTGAGGTTCTTACATTCCAAGCATCCATACTTTGTCGATGAAATCACAGATGAGATGGGCATGCCATGTGACCAGGATGTCAGATGAGTGACTGTCAAAGAAGATCTTTTACAAGGAACCAAAGGAGGGAAAGTGCTTTCAGGGATGCCAAAAGAAATGCTTGACTTTAAGAACTCCTCAAGTCACCCTTGAAACATTTCAACGTTGACCTGAAGACTTGGGAAGATCTAACTCATGATGATTGCACCTGGTGAAGTTTCATCCATTGCTAGATCTAATGTTTATGAGCAGAGAAGAACTGGAGAGGCAGAAAAGAAGCACAAACAGCTAGATCTTGCAACAGCAGCATGTTCACAATTGATCAAAGAACAAAAGCGGCATCTCTTGCTCAGTGTGCCATAGACAGTTCAAAGCCCAAATTAACCTCATCAGCAATTCATATATTCACAGAAACCAAACCAATCAATGATGTCGTGGTCATTTTCAAATTCGAAGCATCATCAACAACAACAACAACAACATTAGGTATGGATTTGGAGCCTATGTATAAATTGTGTGATCTGTTGTCAAAGCTGCTCTGACATTTACTTTGTTTTTACCTTCTTTGCCTTCTTTGTCTCTACTTAGTTCCTGACAAGAATAAATTGACCAAACACAGTTTTTGAGTTAGATGAAAAATAACATTTCTTTTTTGGACCTTTCTCCACAATGCTTCACCTTCACCTTTTTCATCTTTGATAAATTCATTTGAAACTGAACTCTGGAAGTATGTGCAACAACCACTCTTACTAATTCACTGACTTCATTAAACATGAAAGTGCTATCCACAGGGTCAGTTTTAGTGATCATTCTTTACAAGCCATATAGCCTTGATTTTTAGGGGAAAAAAACCTTACCCACATCCTAAGGAAATAAATGAATAGAGATTCTAGAACTCTCCACTTTTTCTTATCAGCTAGACCATAAGGCAACCCAGTTTATCTCCTTATTCATAAACCTAGGCCTTGGGAAGCATTAAAAGATTTTCAGCTTGCAATGTGTTATTCAGTTCCATCTTGTTTAGATAAATCTATTACATGACACCTTTATAGAGTGTGATTCACTGATGGGTTTTCCTAGATTGCTTAATGACCTTCCAGCTGTATCATTGTTGGTTTTTTTATCTCCAGGCCAAAATACAGTTAATGGAAATATAGCAATCTGTAAGGTATATAGGGAGACAGTGCTGGTGCGGTATATTCTAGGAAAAAAATTTCAGTTTGGCAAAAGCCAATGAGTTTGTGAAAAGTATGCAAAAATAGGTCAGCCCTCTTTAATGTGAACAATCAGCTTTATAGCTAATTGATTACAGGAGGATGGACTTTTTAGTATTTGGCATTACAGCAGAGCGTCTGTGAGTGTGTTAATTCTTATGATAGAATTTTGAAGAAATGTATTGGAGAGGACCTTGGCCCCAAGATGGGAAAATAGAGGCTAGTTCCTCATTTCTGTTTTGCCAATGATAAAAACTGCAATAAAGCCAGAACTAGAACATCAGGGAGCTACTCCTTCAGCTCAGGGAAGAGGTAAGGGAGCAGCTAGGTTTTGGTGAAACCAGAATTACTAAATGCAGCTGCACCTCCTTGGTAATTATGAAGGCTTTAAAGAAACAGGGCTTCTAGTGAAAGAAAGGTGTTTGGGGAGGAATGTAGTTACTATCATGGGAAAGTAGTTGCTATGTACCACGATGAGATAGCCACGTGGATCTTTAGGATATGAAGTGTTACTAGCTGTTAAGAATTTATTGTGATGGTTGTAACATTTGCTGTATTTTTTAAAGCCTTGCATCTCAGAACTATGAAGACCTTGCATCTCATTTTAAAAGTGGGAGAAATGCTTGAAAGTATGTCCAGTAGGCCTGTGTGAAGTGGCTAGTATTTGCTTTGGATTCAGATTTGGTCGATTTAGGGGACAATGATTTGATTTGGTGATTTGAATCACTGTCCCAAATCGATTTGGTCAAATCTGATTCGGGGATTCAGTTGCTACCAAATTTCTGAATCACACAGGCCCATCCCCTGCCTGCTCTCCCAGCCTGGCAATGACTGCCCCGTCCACCCCAGCTCCCAGCACTTTGAAAAAAACCAAAGCCCCGACTCACCGACTGCTGCCTGGCAGGGGGGCAATCCCCACTGCCCCACACTGCATGGGGGGCTCTGCACGAGCCCCCCAACCCCCACCCGCTGGTGCAGCATGGGCAGTGCAGGGCAGAGGGGAACACCTCCCATGGGGCAGCACCTGGTGATTTGGGGTTTTCTTTAAAGAGCCAGGAGCTGGGGTGGACGGGGCAGCCACGGGCAAGGTGGGGATTGGGGGTTGGGGGGTTGAGGGAGCAGGCAGGGGATGGGGCCTAGCAGGGATTCCCCCACAGTCCCCTCCAGCTCCCTGCTGCAGCAACTGGAGACTGCCCAAATCATCGAAGCTCTCCAACTCTTTTCTGAATTGATTCAGAGAGCTTTGAATCAATTCGGACCTTTTTATTGATCCCCTGATTCAGTACAGATTTGATGATTCAGGCACTGAATCGGGCCAAATCTCCTCCAAATCAAATCACCACCTGAAGGCCCTAGTGTCCAGTGCCTAACCTAGAGATTCATAAAGGCTCTTATAATTTCCACATACTTTTTGAGAGGACAGCAGTGTTATTTGGGGCATGACTTTTTTTATGGTGTTTTTCGGAGCTCTTAGTTTTTTTGAGTGATGTCAGAGATCAGGATTTTAACAAAGTTTTGCTTAGCCCAGAACAAGGGCCTGACTTCCACATGGAAGTTGCAGGTCTTCAGTCTATTGCAGGGGATTTCAACCTTTTGAAATAAGTGTGCCCTTGGCAGCCCCCTTTTAGTAAGTGTACCCCGAGCAGGGGTGGTGTGCAGCTGGATGCCAAGGTGGGGAGGGGTGGGGAACGGCTCTGCTCGTGCAACCCCCTGGGCCTGCTCCTGTGAGGCAGCAGCGTGGGGTGGCAGTACTCTCCATCCCTGCCTGCTCCTGCATATCCCCAGGGACCTTTCAAAGTACCCCCAGGGGGTACACCCTACCTCCACTATTTAGTGTTGAGGGAAAAAGTATTGGATGACATGTCAAATAGCAAAAATAATGACTGCTGCAGCAGAGAAGACTAACTCCTCGCCCTTTCCCTTAATATATAAACAGCCACTTTCTCAGTGCTGCTTTTCTCAGTTAAAAAACAACTCACAACTCCATGAGGAATTAATGAAATTGTGCCAGCCATCGTCATGTCACTTGATCTGTATGTCACTCCCCTTTCCTAAAGCTTCCATCTGTTCCTGTGTCTTTTAGGCCACAACCCTGCACTTATTTAGGTGCTCAGCTCAGTGAGACTTCCCAAGTTTACAGCTAAACCTGGCCACACGTTTATAGGATTTGGTCTGAGAACATACACTTGCCAGATCAAGGCAATTTGATCAACAGCCTGTGAGCACAGAGTTCCAATCTTCAGCTAGACCTGTCAGCACTAACACGGTAGTATTGGAGTTGTTGGCATGAGAGAGAGCACCTGATGGCATTTAAATTGCTTAAAATATATTTTAATATAGCAAGTCATATTAAAGCTGATTGATCTGGTTGAGAATATTGGAGCAAATAGTCTAATAAGACCTAGAAAGGTATTTCCATAGGTAGAAACAGTATTTGCAACAGCTAATGTAAAATTTCAAGTCCAATCAGGCCTCATGTTGACCTTGCTGGGTTTAAGAAAAAAGCCCTCCTCTTGGTACAGCACTATGCAACTTTTTGTCTCAGTCTTTATAATTTTTTTCCTTTTACCTACTCTGTTCCTGTTGCTGGTTTTTAAGGCTGCTGTGGAAAACCCCTTTTTTGTTCCACAATAAAGCATAACTGTTCTCTGCCATCTCAACATGTGTAGAAGTCCCCAAACATGGCATAGCTCATTCTGAGAGCCTTATTCTGTGATACAGGTCAATTCCTTATTTTTCCCCTTTGCCAGCACTTTTTATTACAGCAGAAAAACAAAAACGAAGAAAAAATATAAATAGAGCATAAGACGAAAAACCAAATAAGGGGAAGAGGGAGACAAAAGCAATTAGGGCCTAATACGGTTTTATATTTGTTTGTATATGTTTATGTAGCATCTTCGGTCTGCATTTCTGTTACCTTTGAAATCAGTGTTTGTGTATTCAGTGTACAATAGGGGGCAGTGTCATCCTAGAGTTTCTACATTATCTACATGTATTTTCTAAATGAGTAATTTTCTACGTGTATAAAAAGCTGTTCTTGATGATTCACATGAGCCACTGTATTCCTGTAATTGTCATTCCAAATCCCTCTTTGGAAGAATTTAAATTACGCTAGCACCCAACTATGTATTCCCTGGCTGAGTGTAGAAATGTGAAAGACTCTTCCACCAAAGAAGCGGTTTTTTAAGTTTCAAAGTGAAGATGCAATTAGGAAATGTAAGAAAAGATGTGCCGGGTTGCATAAATAATCAAACAGCAGCCAAATAACTGCCTTGCAGACATTACATGCACAAGATTCTGCACACTACGGTCTGCAGTGGTTAGGCTGCAGCTGGTTAAGGAACTTTGAAATAGCTTCTATTCTTAATGGAAACATTGCTAATTCATTACAGTAACAGCATAGAGCAGTTTCACCCCAGTTGTAATGCCAACAAAGTTGTTATGATATAAATTTAGCTGCTTGGACGGAGGCAATAAAACAGTGTCCATACTGGCATGTATGTATAATATGGTATATGGGGTGTGAAACAATGAGCCACTTGGCCAGAAGAGGGTGATGCAGCAAAACAAGCTACTGACAGGAAGCCTGGATTCCATCCCCCATTTCCCCCCAAGCATTATTCACTGACTCATGTCCCAGTCAGTTTAACCTTTAGCTGACCTAGCTATCAAACTGGGCCAGCTTGTGACAGCTGAATAACTCAGCTGCAGCTCTAGTGGATGTTAGTAATTAGAAAAACTAAAAAAGTCTCCAAAACCCTGACATACTCTCAAGCCCAAACAAAATGTGAAGAGCACAAGCCAGAGTGGTAAACTCAAAGCTAGTTTAGAGGCTGTCTTTTTTTGCCTGCACTCTGGTATGTGTGTAGTGTTCTGCTGCCTGGCATCTACTGTACATAATGCCAAAAGCAGGAGAAAACCAAAGATGCAAGTCCATTGGTAGAGGAGGATCTTGGCTTTGCCTGTCTTCCATTGGAGACACACTTTTCCTTCTACATCATCTCCTAAGAAGATAAGTGTAAAGGTACACAGCATTGCTGTGTGCCTCCTGGGTCCATAAGAAATGGGGCATACTGCAAGAAGCAACAACAAAGATATAGACCAAAGTAAATGGGCAAATGCTTCTGAGCTGCAGTTGCGTCGTGAGAATGGTGTCAGAGGGAGTGTTAAGCATGAAGTATAAGGTCCATGTACATGTTTGTTACTGTGCTAGGGCAAGCAGAGACTGACAAATGCCATATACAGCAAACCATAGAAGCTGAACATCCAAAGCTGCACATAGCAAATCAGAGCAGCTGAGGTTCGCAGTGAAAGCTGCAACTAAAATTATTCACAGGAAGCACTGTGTGTGTGTATGTGTACACATGCATGTTTACATCAATAGATGGATAAATAGAGGTGCGTTCACAGTTTAAATTTAAATTACCTAATGTCTTTTAAACATACAGTACTATTGGCAGCCATAGCTGCTTTGGGGTTAGTGTTGCTATCAGCATGTGGCCTTACATTAATATTTAGCTGGCATCATGAGGGTCAATCTTCAGTTACATGGCAGATTGTAGTCATACCCTCCATGTATGTACTGCTTCACAGAAGTACATCTCTTGTAGAGGTTTAAATTTTTTGAATGTCACTGCCTATTTAAGGTATGTTGAAGTGATGGTGTACCTATGATGGTCCACAAAATATGCAAAAGACAAGGAGTTTTGTGAGTGATATCTTTTATTAAACAAACTGCGTGGTCACAATAGATGTTAGACAAGCTTCTGAATGCAGCCAGGTCAATGAAAGATATCACCCACAAAAAGCCTTGCCTCAGTACTTCTTTATGCTGGCTGAATGGCACACTTTCTTGTGCTATGTAAACATCACTGCTCACAAATCTGGTCTATCTTCTGCCTTCCTGTACTCAAATATGAATTAACACATTGTATGCATCACTGCTGCAATGATTTTTGGCCCTATATGACAAACCTTAGATCTGATATTTATTGACTTCAACAGAAAAGATTTCGGCTAAGAATCTGTACTGGGCTTTCACTTCATTTTAGGCCAGTTTCTGGTATTGTTGACATTAGTGTGAATCTGGAATAGCTATTGGTGTTGAGATAGAGCACCCCCTATTGAAATCAATGCAACTGAAACCAGCAGTTGGATTACAAAGCTCAAAGAAAGTGAATTCTATATAGTGTAAATGTCATGAAAATTAACACTAAGCTTGCAAGCTGTTACATTTTATTCTCCTATTACTCATGTAACCAGCATCACTTCCAAAAACTGATAGAAACGGGGTTATACAGGAGAAAAAATTGTTCATTGCCTTTTTCTTCGCCAAGTAAGCACATTACTTTTGGACAATATGAGCTAGATGCAATATTTTTGCACTTCAGCAAAAAAGTAATTTCATCCTCTTCAGTAACCAGAATTAGTGGATGCTTGGAAATGCAGTCTGTACAGTAGACAGAGACTCAGTCCACAGGCTCTGCATTTATGTTCATATTTTGCTGGTTGCCAGACTTAGGTAATAGCAAAATTGTTGAACTCAGACAAGGGCTCACTGTGTCCTATTCCTCTTTTATTCCACGGAACAAACTTTGGAAAAACCAAGAGTAGCTATGTGCTAACATAAAAATTCATGAAGGACTGGAAACTAACTGTTGAAATATACAGGAATACATCTCTAGCTTTCTGTTCATATTTTATCATGCAAAAAGTAGGACAAGTAGATGAACATTTTTGTGGGAGAAGGGAGAATGCTCTTCTGAATAAAGCCACTAATCTTGTTTGACCTATCTATGTACAACTTTAGCATGCAGTTTCCAAAGATACTCTAACCAGCAAGTTTACTAATAGGGACGCATCCACAGAAAGCAAATATCAGAGAAAAATAATGGAAAATAAGTTTTAATACTGTAAATCTACCTAAAATAAAATGTGGATGGTTTGTATCCAGGTGGCTTACAAACTGCTTCACTTGCAGTGGGTTGCTACAGTAAAGATAACCTCTTCAGTTGTTTGCTGTGGCGTCCCCTTCAAAAGTATCTGCATATGGTGCAAGAGGTCCCCTAACCCTACTACACTCCGAAGCAGTTGGACAAGGAGCTTGAACAGAGTTGCTAAAGAAAAGGAAAAAAAATTCCCAGTTGAGAGTTAGTAGCAAGGATTGTCTAAGGGCTTTTGTATACTATTTATTTCTCCCCTACCAGCTGAGATAGGGCAGAGGCAGTGCTCAAGCATAGCACAGGCAGTTATTTCAGATTTTCTAGAACAGTCCTGAGGTGATGGCCATGATGGCATCCTCCAAGATCCCTTAAAACAGGGTTTCATTCTGATTTTTAAAAAATTGGTCCTAAATTAGTGCCAAGGAGCATCCTGCCATGTCTTCTCGGTGCTGTAGGCCATAGGCTACCTCCTGAACGATAAGTAATAGTTTAATTTTCACACATTGTCTCATCTAGACCACTTAATTAACTCAGTTTCTTAGCACTGTATGAATGGGACTACGTTAATTAGCTCTGATAATTAGTTCTTTTCTCTGTAGTTGCTTCCCTCCAGTTGGTTCTTGCAGTTATTCTCATCAGGTGTCTTACTCCTGTAGTAGTGATTTGGTACTTCCAGCTGCAAAGATATCCGCTGAGGCTTTGTATTTCCGGTGGTGGCAATGAAATTTTTTTATCTTTTCTTTTCCACATATCTCCCTTTGACTCGTCTTCTTGGGTGGGATCTTCTGTGTTTTTAGCTGGATCCGGGGAATCTTACATATTTCTGGTATTTCACAAGAACACCACTTTTTTTCTTCATGGCCAAGAACATCTGTAGCAGTTACAAATTCGCGCTTCATGCAGTGTCTTCCCTTTGAAGGTAAAAAGCAAAACACTGGACATAAGGTACAAATCATACGAGATGATGCCTTTCTCCTTCCTTGTGACTGAGGTGAAGCATCACCTATAAAGAACTGCCACACTTGCACAGAAATTCCATTTTTAGCTACTTGCTGTTAAAATGCTGACAGTCTCACATCGACAGTGTGGACTCCTAAGGACTGAAATACTTTTAGTTTAACTCAAACTGTTGTTCTTAATATAGAGGTTCATGGGTGTAGACGTATGATATATAAATGTTTAGAATATACTATCTAAAGGCTCATCTGGCCTTAAATTCTGACACTGAATTTTGCCAAAACAAGGGAAAGAATTAAAAAAAATAGAATTGTGAAGACTACATTTCTATCAAGCTAGCAACCTCTGCACAAAGACTTCTTGTACGTCTTTATTTATCATGCAATTTTCTAAACAAAATTCTACCTGAATTAAATATTTTATTATGTTCATATAGACATGTGATTCTTTATTGAAGAATCCTATGCACATAAAGGTGTAGCTTTGACAATAAGCTGAGAATGAACAAGATGACAAGTACAAGTTAACAAGGATGTATAATCTCTTTATTACCTAGAATGTGGTATTGCTTCCTACATATTTGGTATAGGAAAAAAGGGTCTTAATGCCTTACATTAGCAAAGCCAGTGGAAGAACGAAGTAACTCAAATGCTTCGTTGGAATCATCAGAAGTATTTGATTCCCTTGTCACCCTTGAAGAGGAAGCTGTTCTGCTCTGTGGAAGTCTCACCATCAATCATGTGTAAGGATGATGGTGCAGCAACTGTTGCTTTCACAATACTTCCTGAGTCCTTTTCTTCCATGACAGCATGAAAAGACCATGACCAACATGCCTAATCATTAACAATCACCTCAGTCAGCATGTATATGGACAAGCAACTAATACAAATTAACATTAGAAATCAGTGCTGACCCTTCAAAAGGATTTTCCTATGAGTTAGAAAAGGATGATGTTATAGGAAGTATCAAAACTAGGCTCACTGTCTCCCTGCTATCCATGATCTAATTTATTTGTTTCAAAAGATGATGCTTATGCTTATCACCTGCTATCAAAGCCATATATATTTATTAGACATATATTCTGCACAGTTATATTGCACCTATACAGAGTCCCAAATCTAGGCTGTCCATGTTGTAGAGACAAAGGGAAGGAGACTGACTTAACCTCAGTCTCCCTTCATTAACAACATACTGATGATTCACACGTTTTCCCCATCAGAGTGGAGTAACTGACTTTTTATCTCTAGCTATGCCTGCATTTTCCTCTGACTTGAAGAATGCTTTGAATTCAAAATCTTGTCTAAATCTATCCCAACCATGTAGTTCATCCAATAGAAGCTATCACCCACAAAAATCTTTGCCTCATGCATATTTCCTGGACCAGCACAGCTACAACATGGCTTGAACACTACCACATAGTCCTATTGGACATTCTCATTAGTAAATTGGAGAAATATAGCCTACATAGAATTACTATCTGGTAGATACATTGTAAGCCATGAATAACTGTACACAAAGAATAACTATAAATGGAATGATGTCAGAATGGCTAGAGGTTCCAGGAGAGAGAGTTCATGGAGGTCTGTCCTCAGCAGAGACTGTTATGTTTCTAGTAATGATTTGTATGCAGGAATGGAAAGGCTATTGAACAAATTTGTAGATGACGTAAAACTAGGATGGGCTGCAAACACTGAAGACTACAGGATTAAAATTTAAAAGTATCATGATAAATTAAATTGGCTACAGACAACAAGAGAAAGCTGGGTAGCAATATGTCTGAGAGGCGTTCGGTACTGCCTATGTCAAGGGGGTTGAAGTAGATGACCCTGGAGGGTCCCTTCTAACCCTCTCATTCTCAGAAGATTCTACAATTCTGGTTTTATTCTCCAGATATATGGTATAATAAGAAGAGTTTTGCTAGTAAGATATGTAAAATAGAATCTGTTTTTCCCGATTTGTCTTAGACTGGCCAATAGCATACAAAAAGCTAGAACTCTTGGTTCCAAAATGATACCTTTTATTAGAACAACTGGAAAATGGCAAGAAAAGGACAATTTTCTTGCTATTTTCCAGTTGGTTTAATAAAAGGTATCATTCTGGAACCAAGCGTTCTAGTTTTTTGTATGTCTTTTTGTCTGAGACCCATACGGCTACCAAGTACACCTCTGGCCAACAGCAGATTTTTATGACTTATCTCTAAAGAAATTCATGTAAGAAGTTCTGAAAAGAAAGAGTAACTGATATAAAGGATGAATGTAAGACAAATCCCTGCGGATCCTCTGCCTGTTATACATCATGAGCAATCAGCCAGATAGAACCAGTCAAATTACTAGGACAACAAGTAGTTCACTATCTTCAATAGAGAAAAAGAATGCATGTTCTCATTAACAGACGTCCTCCTTAGAAGAGAGAGCTGCAACTACTGATTCCTTTACAAAAGCAAAGTGAATAAGCTCCATCTGAGGTCATTAGAGTGCTGGCTGAAAATCATGGGCTTCTAACCAGCAGTTTTTTCCTCACTGATCAGACTGAAAAATTAAATAATCTAAAGTTGAATCAGGTTCATAATGACAACTCGAATTGGCTGCAGAGAAAAGCAGCTGAAGTGGAAAAAGTGTGTGGCTGGCCTACGTGCAGTTCAGTACACATGCATGGCATTTGTTTATGGGAGTTTATAGTCAGCTCCATAGACAAATGTCTAAATTACATCTCTACAGAACAGGAGTAACATAACATTGAAATTGTTCTCATTACATTTTTAAGTAACTTTCTTATTGCCTTTCCCCTACCCGCTCCTAACACACACATATGTATATACCAATTTGCTAAAAAATAATCTCTGACTGTGTGTCCCAAGGAACGATATGAGTTACTACATCTTTCATGCTTTGTGCCAAAAAATAGAGGAACACCTCCTCTAGTTCAGCAGAACAGAACTTGGTTTGATACGTGGCAGAGTTGGTCTTCCTTTGCATAATTAAAAGACAATTAATCTAAAGAATATGGTGGATGGTAGTGAAAGACAAAAAACATGTAATGGTTTCCTTTTGATCACTTTAATCAGGAAGATCACATTGGGGTTTGCTAATTGTGTCATGACTGCAATGTGGTAAGATTCATGATAGTTCCTAGTCATTTTTATATGATATAATTCTAAAATGATTTTAGTAGCCATTGTTTCCAAAATTGTTTTGTGTTTATGCAGTGTTTGGTTTGGATGGTCACAAGAGAGGAGGTAACACAGCTCCCTGCAATGCAGGAAAAACAAGAGGGTACAATTTGTGATGTTCCAATTTTGTCCATCTGTGTTTTGCATGGCTTAGTCCAACTTTAGGTTTAGATTGGGAAAATAAAGAAGATAGAGTAGAAAATCTGACATCACTAGTAGGGGACTAATTGTAGTGGGTACAGGTATGAAGTTGCATGTCTTCCCAGAAGAGAAGATCAGAATACTTGTAATTCAGCATGCTCCAGTCCTTTGAACTACAGAACTTTGAAATATGGGTAGATATGATGTGAGCCCAGTGGACAATATATTTAAAAGATTTTTTTTCAATGATCTTTGGTAGACTTAAGCTTGGATGTACCAGGAAAGCATTGAATCTCTGCATTCTGAGATGCCTGATTCTGCTAATGATATTAGACATGAAAATTTGATCATTCAGATGATCAGTTTACTACTTTCTAGGAACGGTTCTTTCACTTGTTACACCACAATGATGTCTGCAATCTATCTGAGGACCTTCTAGAGGTTAAAACAGACTAGTTAGTCTGGCTTCCATCTTTTTTTTTCTTTCAATGCGTATCCATTATTGCTATGCTACATGCTATTTTAGAAGGGAAGGTCAAAGAATTGTGTTTTACTTTTGGACCAAAAAGTTGTAAGATTTGTGGTAGTTCCTAGTCATTCCTGCATGATATCATTCTAAAATGATTTTAGTAGCCATTGTTTCCAGAATTGGAAACTACGGCTTTTATATATTATGTCAAGTCTTGGAATCTTTCAATAGACATTAATCTCTGGAACTCTGATCCAACAAGCATTTAAGCATATGTTTATCATTAAGCATGTGACTAGTCCAATTGTCTCATATGGTAATAATTATATTTTTCAAGTTAAATATAACTTTGTAGGATTGGACTTCATAAAGCAAACCTAATTCTAGTAGTCCTTCATAGAAATCCCGTCAAGATCAACTTGAAGCCAAATAGAGTGGGGAGGAAAATAGCAAAATTAGGATCAGAAGGATGTGATGTTTTTTCTTTGTTATTTGGCTTTCTCAGATATGTCTAAGTTAGAAACACTTTAGTAGATCATTACAAGCATTTTAAGAACCAGAATTCTAACTTTTCCAAGAACTATGACAAAATCAGAAATAAAATGATACAAAATCTGCCTTGCCCCACGCAGAACCTGCCAGCCACATCCACAGCTTGTTTCAGCACCCACCTGACATGGTGGAAGCAGTCCTGAGCAGACTCTGATATCAACTGTAGACATGGCCAGCAGGTTTTGGGTGGCATCCCACCCCGAGATGCAGCATGCCCTGATCCCCTCCCCACCCCATCCAGAACCTGCTGGCTCCATCTGTAGCTTACACTAGTACCTGCTCAGTGTGGCAGAAGCAGACCCAGGTGTGTGCCGGCATCAGTTGTGGACGTAGTCAGCAGGTTCTGGGTGGGGATCAGGGGGTGTGTCTACATGCCCTTTAATGCGCATTAGTCTATTTTAAGGTGCATTAAAGTATCACAAGAAAACGATGCTCTTTCACTAATGCACTAATTTCACTAATTAAAATAGGTGAATGTGCATTTTTTTAGTATTTTACAATGGAGGTACTAGATTTAATGTTCATTACCTAAAGTGCATTAATGAACATGTAGACACACCCAGGGTGTCCGTCCAATTCCACAGTTGATACTGCTGCATCAGTGCTGAGCAAAAGCAGTCCTGCCTGCCTGGTACCACGCAGTTGCTGGAGCTGCCAGATCCCATGAGCTCATGGTCATCTGCCCACAGGCCAGTACAATCAAGATGTGGAGCAGGTCCGGTCTGTGGGCCAGATTTTGTCCATCCCTAGGTTAGCCTCATCTCCAGTAGGACCACCTCTCTGTCCCAGTGTGCTGGCAAAGATAAAATATACTGCAGTTCTTTGTTATATGCTTAGGGATGGGGGAACAGAAAGAAAAAAATCATATCCTTTGAGGACTCTGAGAATATCCCTTCAGAAGGCCAATTGGCAGAGAGCTATTCCTGCCTCAGCCACTATTTGCAGCAGCAGGCATGTTCAGTCACTTTCAGAGAGGAAACTTAATATCATTTTAAAGTATGTAGTGGATATCAGAAGAACTGTAGTCTGTTCAAACCGTATATCATTTGCAGCCCCTCACAAATAAGGTGAGATCATTCCTCATGGGTCCAAGAGAAGGAACTACATGCATACTTTCATTCACTGAGCTTAGAAGTGCAACTGAAAAGAAACATTCAGAATGTTTGAATAAACTTCATTTTCACAGTCCCTAGATGCACTGACTTACGGCCCTGACTGAAATGTAAAACTAATTTATTTGTTTAGAACTGTTCCTCCTCAGTTATATTATATGGTTGTCAATCAAAGATCTAAAAGTCCTAAAACTTGATTCTGATCTTGCACCACTTTCCAACTGATTTATCTCCACTATTTTAGTTGCTCCTGTACTGTTGACTTACAATATCATATATGTGCTTAGAATTTGAGCCCATGGTTTGCAAAAGAAACTTCCTATTGAAATGAATCAGAGTATAGCTCTTCTCAGCTATATTGTCTTATACACTGATGAAAACTGATACCCTTATGTTTTCCTGTAAATGTGTTCTCTACCAATGAAACCATTTTAGTGGGATTTTCTAAGTGTACTTTTAACTGTGGCAGTGAAACTAGCAGTTTAACTCCTAACATACTTAAGAGTGGAAAATGCTTTCTTATTGATTCAGCCAGAAAATCCCTTCTGACTATGTATATATTAGTCTTGTTCCACTTTGATCAAAATATGTGGACCCGCATCTACATGAGCATGGACATCTGTTTCCCTGGGGACAAATAGCAGCGACACACCTTGTGCCACTGCTACTTGTACCCAAGTAGGGGAGGGGAGGCTGGGATGAGCAACTGTGCTGGCTCTAGCAGCCTTATCTGTGTTCCTGATAGCCTCCCAGGGCTACAGCCATGGCAGAAAGCCTGACTGGCAGCCAGAGAGTAGCTCTGGCTAGCCAGGTTCCACTTATTGCCAATGCACACTGCCACCATCTATACTGACACACTTTTTTCAGTGGGGGGGTTTTGACCCTGGGATCTCCTGGGGTCAATCCCCCTGTCCGTTCCCCTCCCCCACAATGTTGCAAGTTAGCAGCATGGGGAACACTTGCATGTGTGGTGTGTGGCATTGCAGAAAGGTCTGCGATGCTGAATGCAGCACATCTGCACTCACCTGGATTCATCCTAGTAGTTTTTGTAAATATTGGTAAGAATTCATTCTAACAACCTTTGTCTCCTCATTTCAGGTTTTGTTTGATTCTCATTAGATGCAACACACCTTATTCTAAAGATTTCCTTTTCAAACCTAGAGAAAAATAGCTAGATTCTGTATGTGCCAATGTTACTGAAAGGCATTAAAGGAGACTCTTGTGGTTATTGTCACCCTTCTATTTTCCCATTTTCATGGAATCATAGAAAATGAGGGTTGGAAAGAACCACAGGAGGTCATCTAGTCCAACCCCCTGCTCAAAGCAGGACCATCCCCAACTAGGTCATTCTAGCCAGGGCTTTGTCAAGCCAGACCTTAAAAACCTCCAAGGATGAAGATTACACCACATGTTTAGGTAATCTGTTCCAGGGCTTTACCACTCTCCCAGTGAGAGTTTTTTCCCTAATAGCCAGCTTAAACCTCCCTTCCTGCAACTTGAGATCTTTGCTCTTTGTTCTATCATCTGTTGCCACTGAGAACAGTCTAGCTCCATCCTCTTTGGAACTCCCCTTTAGGTAGTTAAAGACTGCTATCAAATCCCTGCTCAGTCTTCTCTTCTGCAGACTAAATAAACCCAGTTCCCTCAGCCTCTCCTCATAAGTCATGTGCCCCAACCCATAGACCATTTTCATTGCTTTTGGCTAGACTCTCTCCAACTTGTCCACATCGTTTCTGTAGTGGGGGGCCCAAAACTGGACACAGTACTCCAGATGTGGCCTCACCAGTGCAGAATTCAGTGGAATTACTTCCCTCAATCTGCTGCTAACATTCCTACTAATGCAGTCCAGTATGCTGTTAGCCTTCTTGGCAACAGGAGCATACCGTTGGCTTATATTCAGATTACTATACACTGTAACTCCCAGGTCCTTTTCTGCAGAGCTGCTGCTTAGCCAATCTGTTCCCAGGCTGTAGCAGTGCATAGGATTCTTCCATCCTAAGTGCGGAACTTTGCATTTGTCCTTGCTGGACCTCATGATATTTTTTTTGACCCAATCCTCCAATTTGTCTAGGTCACACTTGGTACATCTAAATGAGATGCTACACTGCTTGTCACTATGGCAACATAGCATTGGTGGGCACAAACCAAGATGTCACTGCTACTATACAGTAGCAATGAGCTACTGCGTAGTAAGTCATTGCTACTGTTCAGTAGCATGAGAAATAATCTGTGCAGCATCAGGACTGTACACTACCGGCAGTTTCTGTGCAGACATTTAGTATTTGTTAAAGCAAGTACTAAATGACTGTGCAGTAACAACTGCGCAGTCAGACACACATGTAGACACACCCTCTGAATCCTAGCTCTACCCTCCAGCATATCTATTACACTCCTCAGCTTGGTGTTTTCTGCAAACTTGCTGAGGGTACAATTCATCCCATCTTCCAGATCATTAATGAAGATACTGAACAAACCAGGCCTCAGGGTTGAACCCAGGGGCAGTCCACTTGATACCAGCTGCCAACTAGACATTGAGCCATTGATTACTACTTGTTGAGACTGACAATCCAGCCGTCTTTCTGTCCACCTTACAGTCCATTCATCCAATCCACACTTCCTCAGCTTGCTTGCAAGAATGCTATGGCAGACTGTATCAAAAGCATTGCTAAAGTCAAGGTAGGTTACATCCACTGTTCTCCCCACATTCACAGAGCCAGTAATCTTGTACTAGAAGGCAATCAGGTTGGTCAGGCATGTGTTGGCCTTGGTGAATTTATGCTGACTGATTCTAATCACCTTCTTCTCTTCCAAGTGCTTAGAAATGGATTCCTTGAGGATATGCTCCATGATTTTTCTGGGGACTGAGGTGAAGCTGATTGGTCTGTAGTTCCTTGGCTCCTCCTTTTTCTTAAAGATGGGCACTATAATTTCCCTTTTTCAATAGTCCAGGACCTCCTTTGATTGTTACAAGTTTTCAAAGGTAATGGCCATCAGATCTGCTATCACATCAGCCAACTACCTCGGCACCCTTGCTGGCCCCACAGACTTGTACATGTCCAGCTTTTTCAAATAGTCTCTAACCTGCTCATTCACCACTGAGGGCTGCTCACCTTTTCCCCAAAGTGCGCTGCTGAGCAATATCCTTATACTCTTCCTTCGTCATCTGGCTAAGCTTCCACTTTTTGTACACTTCCTTTTTGGGTTTAAGTTCACCAAAGAGTTCTCTGCTAAACCAAACTGGTTGCCAACCATATTTGTTATTCTTCCTGAACGTCAGAATGGTTTCTTCCTGCACTTTCAGTATACCACCTCTCCTGGACTTCATTCCTCCTCATACAGGCCTTCCAGAGGATCCTGCCCATCAGTTCCCTGAGGAGTCAAAGTCTGCTTTTCTGAAGTCCAGGGTCCATACTCTGCTGCTGTCTTTCCTTCCTTTCCTCAGGATCCTGAACTTGATCATATCATGGTCACTGCTTTCCAACTTGCTATCCACTTCTACATCCCTCACCAATTCTTCCTTATTTGTGAGCAGCAGTTCAAGAAGAGCATGGCTCCTAGTTGGTCTCTCCAACACTAGCACCAGGAAGTTGTCTCCAACACTCTTCAAAATTTTCCTGGATTTCCTGTGCACTGCTGTAGTGCCCTCTCAGCAGATACCAGGGTGATTGAAGTCCCCCATAAAAACCAGCGCCTGTGACCTGAAAACTTCTGCTAGTTGTCTGAAGAAATTCTCACCTGCTTCATCCTTCTGGTCATGTGGTCTACAACACACACCGACCACAACATCACCTGTGTCGCTTTCCCCTCTAACTTTAACCCACAGACTTTCAACAAGCATATCTTCAGTTTCATAGTGGAGCTCTGAGGAATCATACAGCTCTTTTACATATAGTGCAACTCCTTCTCCTCTTCTCTCCTAACTGCCCTTCCTGAATAGTTTGCACCCATCTGTAGCAATGCTCCAGTCATGCAAGCCATCCCACCAGCCTATCTGTTATTCCAGTCACATCATAGTTCCTTGACTGTGTGAGGACTTCCAAATCTATCTACTTGTTTTCCAGGATCTGTGCGTTTGTGTACAGATACCTTAGGTGACTAGTTGGTTGCTCTACTTTCTCAGAAATAATGAAGCCTCCCCTACGCTCCCTTCTGCTGCTTCTTCCAGGTCCCCCACTTCCCCACTTACCTTATGGTTTTGTTCTCCAGTCCTCAGTGAACCTAGTTTAAAACCCTTCTCAGTAGGTTAGCAAAGATGCTCTTTCCGCTCTTTGTCGGGTGGATCCCATCTCTTCCTAGCAATCCTTCTTGGAACAACATCCCATGGTGAAAGAAGCTGACACCACCTGCACAGCTATGCATTGATCTGTAGGATGCATCAACTCTTGCCAGAGCCCTTCTCTTTGAGTGGAGGGATTGAGTAGAATGTGACCTGTGCCCCCATTCCCTTCACCCTTGCACCCACTGCCCTATAGTCACTCTTTATCTGTTCAGGGTCATCCCAGCAGTATCATTGGTGCCCACATGGATGAGCAGCATGGGGTAGTAGTCAGAGGGTTAGACAAGTCTCAATAATCCAGAGGGTGGTAGTGGATGGGTCCTTCTCGACCTGGAAGGACGTGGGCAGTGGGGTTCCGCAGGGCTCGGTCCTCGGGCCCGCACTGTTCAATATCTT
>JAGPOW010001918.1:29223870-29254224 GCA_030014935.1 Caiman crocodilus
CTGACCCCGGTGCTCTTTCCTGCCAAGGCAGGGGGTCGAACTAGATGATCTGCCCAGGTCCCTTCCGACTCTAGACACTATGATACTATGATACTATGAATCCTTCTGTGACATCTCGGATGAGGGCTCCAGGCAAGCAGCAGACCTTCTGGGACAACAGGTCAGGCTGGCAGATGGATCCCTCCATTCCCTGCAGAAGGGACACTCCAACCACCAACTCCCATCCCTCCCTTCTTGTGGCAGCAGTCTCAATCCTCCCATCTTGGAGGTTCCTGGCCTGGCCTCTTCCACCAATGGAATGTGCTCCTCTTCCTCTGTTGCTAGTGCTCCATATCTGTTCTCTAGCCAAACCACTGCACACGGGGACTTCTTCTTGCTGCCAGAAGATACAAACTTCCACCTTCTTGGGAGTCCATGCCCTTCCCTTTCATAGCACCATCTCTGGCAGTCCTACTTCCACTGTCCTAGAAGTTTCTTCCAGCCTGGAACTGATGAAATCCTTATGGAGGAGGATGCTTTGGACCCTAGCTACCTCCTTCTATAGCTCTCTTGCCTTCTCCCTAACGATACCACCAGAAGGCATTGCACACATTGCAGGCACTCCTCCACCTGGATGACACTGGAAAGAATCTGCAAGCTGCAGTTTGCACAGCACCAAACCGGGACCTTGGTGGAAGCCTCAATGATGTGTGGTCCTGCCTGGACAGGCAGGTAGAAGCAGAGGAAGATCTGGATGTGGCAATGGCTCTGGGATTGCAACATCCTCCAGCCATATCTCTGGGTCTTCTAATCTGCTGCCTCTCACTTCTTGCCTCTCCTTTCAAGCAGATCTTCCCTAGTAAACTCCTCTGTAGTGGGCCTGTTTGTTGTTCCTTGATCTGAAGGGTTTCCTTTTCTCTGCAACTTCTTCTCAGCAAGCTTAAGGATGTGAGATAGTTGCCAAGAAAGATTCCTTGCAAACTCCCATCACTCTGAACTCTACTTAAGCAGAGGGCTTAAGTCTTGGTCTAGCTGCTCAGTTTTAGCTGCTAAAATACAACTATGTAGGCTAGGCAGTCCTAATGACATATACAGTATTTTAATATAAAAACATAACATTTAATATAAAAGTATTACATATACAAAATTACATTTTCACCATTCAGGTATACCCAATAATACCTTCTGAAGGCTTGGAGAAAAAATGTATTGCCTTGTTGGGCTTCATGTAGTAAAGAAAAAACCTCTATCGTTCCCTCAGTTTTCTTTTTTCCTAGCTCTTCTCACTCTGGTAATTGTAGAAGTGGATGGTTCAGATTTAGGCTGTTAATAGAGAGAACTAGGAAATGAGGCTGGCCTGATGTCTTTGAACAAGTTAGAGCTCCTGGGAAGCTGTCACATTCTGTAGCTGTCAGACAGTAGCCCACATGTCTTATGTAAGCAAGGGGGAGGGAGTGTGGATAACCAGTCTAGCCATAAAAAAAATCAGAGTTGGGTCAGGAGAAGAAATGTAGCCCAAGACATTCCAGGAATAGAGGAGGTGAAATCTGATGCCTTGTGCCAATGGAGGGCTTGTGGAAGGAAACTTTCCTGGTCCCAGAAATTTTCCCCAATTCTGTCATCAACAAGATCATTGTCAACTTTCTGAAACGTGTATTATCTCTTTCTCGAGGGTAAGTAGCTGTAAAATGAATCCAGACCCACCACCCTCCATTGATCAAACATGGATGGCATCGCTCAGTCTGCTTAGAGACTCAAGTTAATTTCAGAACATTTTTTACATTGCGATGGTTTATTGACAGACACACAATCCTAACACAGACTCCTGGTCTGACAGCTTGGTAAACAACTTTGCTCACAAACTCCCATTAATCCTGCAGCAAAAGCCAAGAGGATTTGGATGCTTATTTCCCTTCAGTCAGTTTTCTCAGAATGCCACTACATATTCTGCTATCCCTAAGCTATTACAAAGAAAAGCCTTTAAATCAATAATAATTATTAATTATTTTAACGTCTCTGATCTGAACATCTCACAACATTTTACAATGCAGTGGGAATTCACAGGATCAGGCCCTCTAAGGTTGTTTAATTATGAGCTCTTTGTATCTCTGTCCATCTTGTTACCATGCAAGCGGCATATGGCATAAAACAATGCAAAACAGTGGATCTGGAAGCCTTATACCAATCCAGATTTAAGAAAAGATTAGTGGCTTCTGGTCTGGGGCCAATTCAGCACCATAGTGAATGGGATTTTGTCTCATTAGGGCTTAATTTTTCACTCATTGAAGTGAACAGAAAAGCTCCCTTTGATTTCTCTGGTGCAGGACTAGGTCTAGAGACAGGAGAAGCTATGTGATAGATATCAAGGAAAGAAGCAGCAGAAAAACCTAATGTTACCTTTCACAGTCACCAATAACTTATTATGCAGGGTACAGAATGGTGTCAAGGAAAATACTTCCTTTTGTCATGTCAAAGCCATTCATTTACTCCTGAATAATTATAGGACTATATCTGATTATACCTTGGAACTGCTTGTTCACACTGTTAATCTTTTAGTTCCTAAAGACTGGTTATAACTACCAGTTATAAATAAAAATATAAATAAATTTGAAAAACAAAGTATGATTATAAGGTGGTTTGGACAGATACTGTAAATGTGGTATACTAAGACCCAAATATTGTCAGATATGAAGCACAATCAAATTCTCTTGGTGCCAGTTTAACTTGATTTCTATGACAGATCTCCAAGATGCTTGGCACCTGGCAGGATCATGTCTATAATAACAATACTAGGACAGCAATTGAGGGAGAGTTTCTGATTGAGGGTAAGATCAAATTAAAGGGAGGCAACTAACGGAAAACTGTTTTCAAGGGGGAAGGGTACAATTAAAGGAACTGTTAAAGAGACTGCTTTAAAAAGAGATGTCTAGCAGATGTTTTACTATTAGGGCTGAAATACTAGTTATTTAAGAAGTGTTTGTTGGAAGCTCAACAATTTATACATCCCTGCTATCTTACTCTGCTTTCTAATGCCAGTTTCCTGTCAGATATCTTTTTAAAATCACATTACACTACTTCTAGTTTTATTGCACAAAATATATTTTTCTCTTTTTTAGCACTGATCATATAAGACATTTCATGGGCTTGTGGAAGAACAGGTTAAAAATAACTGCCTGAATGAAATATTTTTGAAGAATATTTACTTTTCCCTGTGACTGAAACACAATGTTTTAACTTCATGTTATTTCAAATTATTCACTTTGTTTGCTTAGTCTAACAGCTAAGATAGAAATATTAGGCCTTAATAGCTGTGTCTACACAAGACACCAAGTCACAATAACAACAAGCTACAGCGATGTAGCGTTGGTGGGCATGAACTGTGATGCCAGCACTACTGCACAGTAGCTCATTGATCCTGAGGCGTACCATTGGAAACAACCCATTCGGCATCAGGACTGCGGAGTAACGGCAGGTACTGCACAGTCATTTAGTACTTGTTTAAGCATCCTGTCTGCAACTGCGTAGTCCAGTGCACATGTGGATGAGCCCACTGAAATTCTCCTGCCCCAGGTAAATCTCAATGTACAATAATTCAATTTATAATTTAAAAATAGTGCATGTTTTATTATGAACAATCATAGAGGTAAGTGATTTGTTAACTGGAAAGAAGTAGTTTTAATCATCTATCCAACAATAAGTACATACAGGAAACCCTTGTTACTCGTGGGCTCAGTATTTATGGTTTCAAATATTTATGAATGCCAAACCCACTTCTTAAATACACTTAAAGGAGCTCCTCGGGAGCTCTGTGCTTGCCGCTGCCAGGCTCCTGCCACTACCAGAGCAGCCATGCCCTCCACCCCAGCCGCCATTCTCAGATTTCGCCATTCATGAGGGATACAAGAACGTATCCCTTGCAAATGGTGAGGTTTACTTGTATTGAATGTTAACATTTTTAGAATAAGTGAGATCTATGAAGTAACTACATTCAGATGTAAAGCTTTGAATGCACTGGAGACAGCCTGTAATATCATAAACTGGTGTCCTCTACTTTTTATGATATAAAGGGAAGAAAAACATTTGGGATGTAACTGGAGAAAAAATGTAAGGGGCATAAGGGGAATGGAACAGGAGAAAAATGAGTTTATTATCTTTAAAGACACTAATGATTGCTACTGCCTGATGATGCATGAGGAATGACTCACCCTTTCCCAGACTAAACAGACCTATTGACTTCCTTTGTACGTGTCAAATTTGCCATCTGCTAGACAAATCTTCATAGTGCATTGTGATGTATTGGCCTTAAAGTAGCTTGCCACTCAGCTATTTTTCTGTTCTTTGCACTCTGCTGTTGGTGAAGTGTTAACACCACTTTGTCTTTGTGCTTTCTTCAGACTCATCCTATTATTTTCCTCCGCTTCTGCAGTCTGCTACTGTTTAATGGACTGTTCTAGACTTTCAAGGTTAGCAAGGGAATCTGCTGGCGACAGTGCTATCCCATTCCAAGATCTTTGGGAAAACATGAACACGTGGGATGTAATTTACTGAAAGAAGAAGTTTTGAGGTAGTTATTTAATTTGAGTAGGGAGCCCAGGCTTCTGATTCTGTTTAAGAGTGAAACAGAACTGATCAGAGTCGAAAAAGTAGGAAGAGTTCCTGTAGCAAGATGGGATTCCTTTAGCAAGATGGGTAATAAAAGTATCTCCCTGGCAGCCAGTTGTACTCCTAGGTTAGGCAAGACATGTTGAGACAGAACTTTATAAAAGTTCATCTCCTCTCCCAAAGACTGAGTGCTGTAGCAATGGCTGCAGGAAACAGGAAGCCTATCCTACAAGAGAGGAAAGCAGCACCAGCAATAAACTATCTGTTTTGTTCATAAACAAGTCTTTTCAGCTTATTTGTAGGAAAGGATTGTGAGGGTGACTTCAGGGGAGGAGGTATACTAATTGCTGAGAGGAAGAGCTTTGCTCATCCCAGAAACACCGGGAAAAAGAAAAGATTGAGAGAGAATATTTTAAAGCTTTTTAAAAGATATATTTTTCCCTTTGGCTTGTTCTGTAGCATATGGCTACTTTTTCTTTCTTTTAAGTAAAATATGGATAACAAGAAGGATAGTAAAATGAGTTGCTGTTCCTTTATTTACGGTCCAAAAAATCAGTACCTTTGTCATCTTACTTCTAGTCCTTCACATTTTCTCTTTGACTTTAACACCCAGATGATGTTTCATAAATTTATCAAAAGCAACAAATTAAACTCAGCCACTTGCAGATTTACATGGCAAAGCAGTTTCTTTCTGGAACTCCCTACTGCTTCCAACACAGGCCACGGCTTATAAAGCATGACTGAACACTTTGTAGTTTAAGAGGCCTCCTCCTCATGCCAAGGCCTACTCCACCCTGTGCTTGGTTGTGATGACAGGCCTGTGATCTATCTCTTCCAGCTCACAGACATTTTTGGTTATAATCTGATGTATCCATGTTTCCATTCCAACGTGCACTTGTTATGCATATTTTAAACTACAAAACACACTGATAGTTTTAGGAATATTGAAGCTTCCAACTTTATTTATTTTAAAAAACATATGCCACATAAGACGGGAAATGAAGAATGGATGGATAAGAGTTGTTGGGATAGTAAGCAAAAGCTGTGGAAAAATCGTAATAGGAAGAATGGAGACATTTACCAGTGCAGAGCTTCTGTCTCCTGCAGTGATTCTGCATTAAAAGGATGGGAACAGTGTTTTGCTTGCATGTCTGACAAAAGTTTCAAATACTACTATTGACAATTATGCACATCATTTTGCTCCCTTTCATCTGTACATTGCCTCTTCCCATTCTGATCCCCCTGTGAAGCAGTGCTGTAGTGATTCTGATGCATAAAGGACTCCCAACACTATAGAGAAAAGAGAGAGGGTGATGGAGAAGAGGGATGCTTTCACTAAAAGCTATGAATGCCTGATAAGAGTTGACAGTGTCAGAGCTACAAGCATGAAGTCAGCATAGAGAAGGGCTTGGCAGATGTCTTTCTTAGAGCCTTTCTTGAAATATTCCCGGTGCTAATACTTTTGGATTATACAGTGCAGTTACAGGATTAATTCAAACTGATAGTAAGTTTCCGTGCATTTCTTCAGTGGTATGATTGCTAGTCATGGAATCCTTATACAGGTTTCCCTCTATTTATGCCTGTTCTTTATATGCAAATTTGCTCTTCTGAGATGAGCATATTTAGACTCATTATTCATTCATTATATGTGAGGTAAAATCACTCTTATGTGATCACCATAGATGCCCTCCTGCCCAAGCAGATAAGTCTGCAGGGGGAAGGGAAAGGGCTGTGGCCCCACTGGTGCCTGGAGCAGCCAGTGCCAGCTGTCTGCAGCCCCTGCATCATGCTGTGCCTGTCCCCCCATGCCTGGGCTAGCCCTGGCTCCTGGGCTGTGCTGTGCCATGGTGCAGGCAGCTGGTGTAGGCTGCTTTTAGGGCTCCACCAGCATGTATTGATGTAAATTCAGACAAGTGGAGTCCTGGGCGTGGGGCGCAGCACTCACCCAGTCCTGGCTGCAGCGGCCCCAGGAGCAGCCAACACCAGCTGCCTTCATCAGGGCACAGTGCAGCCCAGGAGCAGATGAGTGGGGACAGGCAGAGCAAGATGCATCCCAGAGGCTGCAGGCAGTTGGCACCGGCCACACCTGGAGCCAATGCAGCTGGAGCTGGGGTGAGTACCGCTTTGTTCCCTCTGCTTTGCTGTCTTGTGCAGCCCCGGGAGTGACACCTGTCTCCCTGCCCCTTCCCTAGTCCCAGCCTTACTCCCTCCCTGCCTCCCTCACTGCCATGGGAATCTGCCCCTATTTGTTTCACTGTAAAGTGGGTTCGCTTTGTGCAAAGTTGATTTAGGCGCTGTTCTTCAGGAATGCATGTATAGCATAAATCGAGGGAAACCTGTACTTATACTCCCTAGAACGGGGTGGGCAAAATGGCAGATGCAGCGGGTGGCTGGACTCTATTACCCAGCAGCCCCTGCCCGCATTGCTGCGGCCAGTTTCCATGGAGTCCTCAGTAGTAGCAGCACCGTGACAGTGCCAGCAGGGTGTACAGCTGGGTGGGGAGCTACTCTGGGCTGGGATCTTGCAGTGGTAACAGCATGGTCCAGAGGCAGGGCTGAGCCATGATCCACTGCCTGTACGCCCCTGCGGCAACTCTTCCCCAGTTCCAGACTATGCTGTCCCTGCTGCAAGATCCCAGCCCCAGAGCAGCTCCCCACCCAGATATGTGCCCTGCCGGCACTGCTGGGGCCAGTCTCCAAGGAAACCCTGGCCCGTGTATTCATGGCCCTGCTGCTCCTGGGGTCTCTACAGAAACTCACTGCAGTGATGTGGGCTGGGAGTGCTTGGAAATGGAGTCCACCATGGATCTGATTTGGCCTCTGCCCAAGAACTACAGGTCAAATCCCTCTGGGGCTGACCCAGGCAGTTATTTTTAACCTGTTCCTCCTGGTTTGCTGTGGACAAAAGTAACAACTGAAATATATCACATGGCTTTGAAACTTTTCAAATAACCAGCTGTACAAAAATACACGCCCTCTGGAATGTTCCTAAAGCCATCAGACTTCTCCAAAATAGTACCTCTTAAAATTTAAGTATTATTTTGAAGCTTTTCAGTTCTTGTTATATGTGTTTATGGGGACAGGAATCCCAGAGGGCTCTGCTCTTTTCTCTTCTTGTGTCACAGAGGAGGGAGGTGGAGCATGGTGAACAGTCTGCCAGCTGAGTGAAGAAGCAAGTCTCTGGTCCCAGCTGCTCCAGCACTTGGGGGCAACTGCTACCAGTGCTGGACTCTTCAGCCCTAGTCCTCTCTACCTACCTCTGCCTTCTGGAAGAGAGTAAAAGTAGAGGAGATTGAGGCTGGATAGTTAGAACCACATCTCAGAGGCCTCATCCACTCCCTGTAATGCCCAGGGCTGCAAAGCTATGGCTGCATGCAGCCTTCATAATTTGGGAATGTTCCAGCTAAGGAGTGCTTCAGGGGCCAAACTGTGACCCGCAGATGAAACGATTCCTTTTGAAATGTTTCCAATTGTGTTTTCACTTGGAAACATTTCAGAAGTTACTTCTGTCCACACCGTCTATATCAGGGGTGGGCAATTATTTCATCTGGGATGCCACTGAATGAGTTTGGTGAGCCATCAAGGGCTCCCCATGCCATCCTCATGATGCACAGCCCCTGCTGCCAGGGGCAGTAGCAGTAGCAAACAGCAGGACCTCACGGCACTCATGGACAATGCAGGCAGAGCCCCTCAGTGTGACATGGTTCTGGCCACTTCCAGGAGCTTGTAACCGAGAGCCTGCCCAGCAAGGGGGTACTGTAGGGCAGGCAGCTGCAGGTCACCATGGCAATTGGGCATTTAGGCAATTGGCAGGCATTTGCAGGCAGCCCAGGCAGTCAGCTGACTGGAAGTGGGGAGGGCCCTGGGGGTGGGCAAGCTAGTCTAACCCTGTAAACTTCAGGGGAAGGAGCTCCTGCCCACGTGAGCTACCTGGGGATGCTAGACTGACTGCTACGCTGCCTTTGGGAAGTGAGGATCAGGGAGCTCACAAGGAGCCCTGCAGGGAGGTATGCCAACACAAGGGGTGAGGGAAGGTTTTCCCTCTTAAAGGGGCAGAGGACTGCTTATTCTTTATGTTTATGTAATAGCCCAGGGCCTTATTATGTTGAAGTTATACCTGTGGTTTAGGTTGGGACTGTAGGAGCAGTATACGGAGGTCCCATTAGTGCTCAAGGGGCATGCAATTACCTAAAGCCCTGCCAGGGGCAGGCTCAAGGCCCAAGTGAGGATTGTGCCTGGAGTGGAAGTTGAGCCTGGAACAAGGAGTGTGAGGCCATACAGGGGCCAAAGGCCCGGTGCCTAAAAGGGCTAGACCAGCACTGGTGCCCAACCACCAGTTGGTGGGCAGCCACTTGTGGACTGAATGAAATGGCTTAGTGAGCCAGATCCAGCCCATGGGCCACATTTTGCCTGGCTCTGCTCTATATCCTCAAGATACTATATCCTTTGCTCATCAGTCTCATTTGTAGGGCCTCTACGTCCTGATTCTCAGAGGTAAATTAATGTGCAATTCCCATGGTTTTCAGTGAGCATTAGTCCTTGAGCAGAGAACTGATGAGTAAGTATCTATCCCTTAGTCCTTAAAAGCAGTGGTAATAGAAGCAGATGTGTTGTATCTGTCTTCCAGTGAATAAGGCAATCCTTGGTCTTATGACACTATTGGTTCCTGAAAACGATGTCTTAAGTCAAAACTTTGTAACTCAGAACCAATTTTCTCATAAGAAACAATATTATAAACAGAGGGTTGATTCCTGAACCAAAGCCAGATACCCTTTTTTCACCAAAAATACCCCGGAATTTTGTACTTGATCAATTATAGATGAATAATATAGCTACATGAATGTATGTATATTGTGAATAGCAATCATATTGATTTGGAAGGATTACTTTGAGGTGACTTTACTGGACTTTTTGAAAGGCTCTTGGTTGGACTTTTTGAAGGGTTCTTGGTTGGAGTCTTCTCAGGAGTCTTGGCTGCAGGTTTTTCTGGAGACTTGCCTGCTTTCTTACAGAAAGTATCCAAGGAAGTTTGGACAGATGTTCTCCAGGGAAATGGGCGATGCAGTGAACTTGTTTGCTGGTGTGGTGTCACATCAGATCAAGTACTGTAAAGCTGAAATTGACATCATAAAGTTGAAACAGGGTGTCGATGTATAAACGTTGTAAATGCGAAATGTTGTAACTCAAAATGTTTTATGTCGAGGAGTGACTGTAATGAATTTGGCAGAGAGACCTTACCTTTGAAGCAATCAGCAATGCTGTCAGGAAGTTTTGTGGGGTCTCAGTACTTCGTAGTTGTCAGTACTACGCCCTATCTCTTTGCATAAAATATTGCTCCTGACCCTGGAGTGGTCTGTGTAGAAGTCAGGAACATTGAAATGGAGATTCAAGGTTTTCCCCTCCTACCACTCATCTGAATTTTTCCTTACCTCTTCATATGTCTTAGCTAAGCATCTGAGGATGTCAATATTTGGCTTATTTTCTTTACCAAGTGTAACAGGTAAATTCAAGTTTTGTTTCTCTTTGCCTCTCACTAGAAGTTCACTTCCTTTGGTAAATGATGAACAGGGGCAGATCTAAGATTTCCCAGAATGGGTGGAGGTGCAGCAACCTATACTGCAAGGATTGCTGCTTTCCCTTGCCCCTAGTCTAGCTTCCTTCCCTCCACCTGTTTCCCTCTCCCTCCCAAGGCAGGTGCTCTGGGAACCTTTGGGAACTTTTTAAAGTCCCTAAAGCAAGTTAAAATGCTCTCTCCCTTCTCCTTCATGCTCAGAGGCATGTACCCTTTCCTTCCCTCCCTTTTCCCCACACCACCTCATCTGCCTTTGCTGCTTTCCCCTCTGTACCAGGTGCAGGAAGTGCTAGAGCCACTTGTACTCACTCCAGCTGCATGGAGATGGGCCCAAACAGCATCATCAGGGATGGGCAGGGGTCTCCATCTCCATGCCTGTTCCTAGGAAATGGGCAGGGAGAGGGAAAGTACTCTACCACCATACTGTTGCCACTGTCCCTGTCTCCAGTTGAGCCCAGGTCCTGTGCAACCTGGCTGAGGTGGAAAGAAACAGTTCTGGAGCTTCCCTTGCCCTGGTAGAGTAGAAAAAGCAGCAGCAAGCATGAGAGAAGCAGAATGAGGGGGAGTGGTTGTGCCTCTGAACACCGGGGGAAGGAAGGAGGGATTTTTTGACTGTTTGAAGGACTTCAAAAAGTTCCTGGAGGCTTCTGAAGTATGCTCCAAACCAAAAGGAGGGTGCAAGCTGCACCACTGAAATCCCTCAGGAACCTACCCTGATAGCGAAGTGTCCAAAGACAGCCTAAAATTAAGTTAGCTTAGATAAAGAACTGAGAAAAAATTGTATAAAGTAAAAAAAAAAAAAATAATGTAGGATTGTATCTGGCCTGACTGTGCCTAATGATTTTTATTATAGATATAAGCTAGTATTTACTTACACCACGGGGCTTAGATATTTCTTTTTCAACCCTGTAGCATGTCAGAGGCTCAGGTCCATTAGCCATTAGTAGTAACACCTTCCTACACAAACTCTTTACTTCCTGTATCATTTGCTCGCATTTACATTTATCTGCTTGATAGTGTGAAGACAGGCTATTCTGCCTACTAGCAGGTCTTAATATTTCCCAGGAATGCCCTCTCTTCTTCATGCCAGTTGATTACTACCCAAGGACTGCATATGACCTACTGAAATTGTAACCTTGCAGAATTTGCAGAAATTGCAAAATCAGGCAATGCCGGTGAAATTTGGAGTGGAGGGGGAATTGCTGAAAATAAAATGCTGGCTCCCTAGAGGAAGCCAGCAGCCTTCATGGTGCTACAGCCCAGCTGTGCAGCCCACTGGGAGGCAGCAGGGAGGGGGGCTACTGGCACAAAGGGGAGCCCAAGATGGTTGCTGTCCCTGCCATTTGCTGCTGATTGAATGAGAGAGCTGCCTCTCATGCAGCCCTGCCCCTCTCCACCAATTGGCAGTGAGAGTGGGGCCATGTTGTGACACTATCCATCACTGATCAGTGGTGAAGAACAAGGTCAATAGGGCCTCTTGGCCAATAAGAGGAAAGGGGGGGGATGTTCCTGCTGTGATCAGCCGCTGAAAATAGGGTCCCTGCAACCTTCCCATGAAATTGGCCGGCCACCTCCTTGAGCTGGGCAGACCCCTACATATGAGTATCTGCATGTTGGCAGCCAGAATTCATGCTCCAATCAGCATACATGCATGCAGATGTCCACAGCATATGGTTTCTTCTGATTTAAATGGATTCCTGTTTTCTTTTTCAGTAGATCTCCAGCTTTCATAGCTGGATGTTAGTACTGATGGTATGTTTTAGTTCAAAATTCTGTTTTTCTCGGGTACTCGGGTGCTGCACTTCTTTTTTTGATTTTCATATGCTGGTGAGTTTAGTAAATGCTATGATGTCATTTCCTTCTTGAGATCTCCATTGACTAGTGGGGACTTGCTCAAGTTGGTAAATTGTTCAGTTGTCTTAAATGTTTGCCCTGTAGTTTAAAGTTGCTGCTTGATGTCTTGTTTTCAAGGGTATTGGATTCTGAGCACTCCTGACTTTTGTTTTTTTGCCATGTTATTTGTAACTTTCCAAGGGTCTGTCCAGGATATGATGGTACTTGTGTTACTTGACTGCTTTCTTATTATCATGCAGTCTATGACGATGCCAAGGAACAGTGGAGAGTGCAGCCTAATCGCAGTAGCATCCATGGAGAAGCACTGTTGTCTGGTTGGTGAGAGCCTCTGCATCTTTGTCCATATTTCTATGGGTCAAGAGGGATTTTTCCCTCCCAACTTCACTGAAAAGCCCTGCCCATTTTGTTAGGATGGTGGCATCAAGTGATTTTTTTCTTTTCTGCTATGATTTGATTGTCTCTTGCTGTTTCCATGCCTCTCTTCTGTACCTGTGACAACTCTGTTGGACCACGGTTAATGCCAGGTTGTTCTGGTTCATATTTCAATGAAATCTAGGGTTGAGGTTGGGTTCAGTTAGTTGAAGACGTCTTTGAAATACTCTGTTGTTTTCCTATTTCAATTCTAAGCATTTTTCCATCTTGACTTACCCCTTTTGAAAAACTGTATCTAATTCCTACCCCAAGGCATGTTTACATATTTCATTCAATGACTATTAAATGTAAAATGCATAAAGTCTTCAGATCAGGGAGTGGAACCCAGATCTCCTCCTCCCTCTAACCAAGCAGCCTATAAAGTCATGCTTGCTCTTGCCCACTCTTGAATTCTTTCCTGGGCAATGGCACAACATCAGTACGAAAGGTGGAGAGGACTCCCCTCAAGAGGCCCATTTGAATCCCCTGAGGTCTCCCATTTCCTAGGCAAGTGCTGTTACAGCTAGCCTCCTGGAGCCAGCACCTGTTCTGGCTATATTTTAAAAGAAAGTGATGGCTTCCACTGGGTTTTGGGTAGAGATCAATCCTGTTGGTGTCTGCAAAATATAGTCACAGGATGCCTACTAGATAGAGCTCCTCAGGGGACTTACACCAAGGAAGCCTGGCTTCTGGATCCAAATTAGGTTGTGATAAGGGCCACACTGCTCAGCCCTATCAAGACTGAGCTGTTTCTGGGAATAGAGGTGAGCAGAACCTATGGGTAAAAAGGGAACTTTAAGGCCAAAAGTAAATCTTCTGTAAAGGTTAGGTGCCTTTGCTGCTAGGAGATGCCTGAATACCAGCAGAAGGTATTCAGGGTCTCAGTTTCAGACCTAGATACCTAAATTCCACACTAAGTACTTCTGGGGATCTGGCCATTAGATCTTGTTTCTAGACTATTAAGAGACCAAAGCACTTTTGGTAGCATGCCATCTGGTTATTAATACCTTTATGTACAGCAAATACTACCTTGGCAGTATTTTTTTAATCCCCTCCACCCCAACTATTGATAAAAATGTACTGTAAAACATTTCTAAAGAGGTGTATAAACTTATCTTATTTTCACCTCTACCTCTCATCACCAATTGTGTTAAAAATGTGACTTAACTTGCCGAACATTATTTAAATGAAAGTGCATTTATCATTTAAGTGCTTTAAAGTTAATGAGAGGGAGAATTAATGTTCAGAATTTCCTCAGGTATTCTTAAAATTTCAAAATGTAGTCCTGCAATTCATCCGACTGCGTAGGGAAGTGTCAGACTGAGCAAACCACAGCTTTTCTTCCTTGAACCAAGGACAGCTGTGCACTACTTTGCCGGGGCCAAAATAGGTACCTGAGGCAAACTCAACACAGTGCTGACATTGCTGGTGCTTCTTGATGACCTCCTTAGCTGGGCTGAGGCTGCGGGAACGAAAGCCATCCCAGGGTCTTCCCTCTATGAAAGAAGCGGGGGAAGGGATGGGCGGGTGCTTACACCAGTGCTTATGTTTTGGGGAAGACAGTGGGGCCAAGGGACGCCAATGCAGCCATTTGGTGTCACTGTGTTCTTGGACGTGCCGAAGCACTAAGCGTGCCAGGACACCCCTGCAGCGAGGGCAGGGAGGGAGCACCCCCTCCCATTTCCAAGGCAACTGCAGCAGCCGCGGCCCCTAGGTGTCCACGTGGGCACTCGCCACCCCGCCATGCGCCAGAGCCGGCTCGGGGTGCATCGTCCCTTCCCGCAGCCGGCTGGCCGCCCCCGCTGTTGCCCCGGGCGGGCGGTGGCGGCAGGCGCGGGGAGGCGGAGGCCGGCGCCCGCCTCCACCCCGCAGCCAATAGCCGGGGTGCGGCGGCGCGAGCGTCCCCTCCCGGGGGCTGCGCCGCCCCTGCCCGAGCGCATAAAGCCCCGGCGCGGCCTGACGCTGCCCTTTGCCTCTTGCCCTTGGCAGCGCTCAGCAGCGCCTTCGCTGTTCTTCCCTTGTTTGGGCATCGCGGGGAGCGCGGCACCGGGCGGACACGAGACCTGGCCCGGGGCCCGCGGGGGAGAGCGCGGCGCGGCGGAGCCCAGGGCATGGCGGGGCCGGGGAGCGAGGCGAGGCCCCCCGCGCTGGTGTTGCTGGTGCTGGCGTGCGCCTCACAGCGCTGGGGCCCGCTCCCGGTCGAGGCGGGGCCGCCGCCCATGCCCACAGGTGAGGCGCGACTCCCTGCCCTGCTCTTCCCCCCTCTCTCGCGGCGCCGGGCCTCCGGGAAGGGCAGAGGGACCCGCCGGGGAACATGCACTCGGGGTCGGGCTGCAACGCCCCTGGTGCCGGCACCCCCCGGTCTGCGCGGGCTTCGAGGATGCCGGGAAAGAAGCCGGTTGTTCTTCTGCCCCCGCCGGGGCCAAGGAGCCCCGCTGCCCGGGCGCGCAGGAGCCTGTCCCCTGCGGTATTGCCAGCTCCTGCTTAGCGCGCTCCCCTTTGGCTCCCTCTTGCCCTTCTTCACCCTTCTGTGCTGGGAAACTTATCCCTTCCTTTCTTATCCCCCCTCCGCCCCCATTCAGATGGCCTTCAGCCCCCAAAGGAGGCTTCTTTAAGGCGGGGAGGCAGTCCATAGTGCAGCTCCTAACTTCCTTTGAATATTCACACTTGAACCATTCACAGGTGAAGTTGGGCTGGGGTAGATGGCGGGTCATCATGTATTTAGTGAACAGCAACGTCAGCCTTGTAGAAATCTACACATCCCCTGACTAAACTACCCACCCCCCCACCAGCAGAGAGTTGCTCTTTTTCTATTAAGTGATCTTTCTTTCTTTCAGTCATGAATATCTTACCTGGCAGGGTAAATACCCTGACCAAAGCAGTGCAGTTACAAATGGCACTGTGTAGTGGCAGGTGCACTCTTGTCTGCTTGCAGACAGGACTCTAGGAGAGCCTCATAGTTAGGGTCCCACTAGCCACCTTCCAGTGGGCGGATCTTGGCTGCATGCCAACTTTATGGGCATGAGAGATTTCTCCCTAGCTTGCTCCTGGGGCCATGCAGCTGAGCGCAAGCAAAACTCAGAGGCATCTGAACCCCAAGTCTCTGGGCTTTGGCCTGCACATAAGATACTTCCAAACCTTTTGGCAGGCATCTGAAATCTCAGGCTGAAAAGTTTATGATGGAGGATACTTGCCAGTTGTAGGGCCATATAAGGGTTTTGAACTATGAAGTGAAGAATTTTCCTTAAAAATAAATGAAATGAAATTAAAAAAAGAATATCTCGAGAGCCATGCAAGGTTTTGATGAGCTTTTCTGTCCCCTCCCCCAAGTCCCTGGAAAAGCACTCTCTGCTTCCCTAAACTTAATTCCAGTATCTTCTTGTTAGCAGTTTTCTCATAGCACAATGAACTGGAGACATGACTACCCCTCCTTTTTCCTCCCAGGCTTGTTCAGTTTCTGCTGCTTGCATCCTGTAATATGTTAGTCCAAGGAGCTGGACGGCAGCAAGAAATTCAATACTTAGTGTGTTAAACAACAGTAAAAGAATGTCTGCATCAATCCAGTTCACAGAGAGGTGCCCAAACATGTGTCAGAATGTGTCTGTGTATTTCAAACTGGCCATATTTTTTGAGATTTAATGTTGTGACATGCAGCTTGCTTTAGCTTTTGAACTAATCTGTATCTCTAAGTGAATTGTGTTTGGAAAAGTCTCCTACCCTGCTAGATTAAAGTCTTGGCTCACTCGAGCAAGGTAATACATTTATTTTTAATACTTGGTTTAGGTGTCTCTGATCTTGCCAAAGGAAACTTCTCTTTGAGGAATAGAGCTAGTAAATCTCACCTCCTTTGACAAGGTTGTACCTTTGGGACCCTGGCTAACAATGTAAAATCTGCCCTGATGTATAGCAGATTCTCTAGACTGGTGAAACTTGCTCATCTTTAGCTTCTTTGCACATAGTTGGTTCTTGCCCTTTCTTTAAGCAGTAGACTACTGCCTGGGTTTTGAAGTGTGGCAGAGGTGTGTGCCTTTGTTACCATTTCTAACTGTTCTGTGCAGAAACCTGGAAAATTGCGGTAGTTTTTTTTAATTCTGGAGCTTCTATTTATGTTGTAGCCAGAACAGTGTCAATGAGGTTTTTATAGCAAACCCTTGGATTTAATTCTGTTCTAAAGACTAGTTGTGTTAAGACTCCTTTTCAAATAGTTACAAATACCTTAATTATTTTAACAGAGTTTTCTGAATGACAGTTTTGGGCTGGGTTTTATAGTAGGCTATCAAGATTAGCCAGTAGTACAATAATTTAATAAATAATCTAGTATTATATTAGACTTCCCCACCCTTTATGTTAATTAATCCTTAATATGAAAAAAATTAAAAACATTTAAATACATTAAATGCATTTTAAAATGCATTTAATAATGTATTGAATCATAGCTGCTTATGCCAACCTGGAAACTGCTTTCTGTTTCTTGGCATTAGACACTGCTGGCTGTGTTAGCAGGAGCCTCTAGCTTTAACCCTTTAAGTGATATCCCTGAGTTTGATTGCATCATTTCATTGAACTCTTTTAAGGCTGTAGCATTGCTTATGGAGGAGTAGACCTTGCTTTGCCTCCACTTTATCAATCTTGGGTTTAATTTCCAGACTGTTGGTACTTTGTAGAATGTGTGTTTTTTATAATCTATAACGGAAACAACACCTTAAATATTCAAACCGTAGGTCGCTAATGTTAAATATTACTTGTTGCAGGGATGTGGAAGAGTGGCTCCCAAAATATACTGTACTTTATTTTTGAATCTGCCTACATAGTTTTACTGGAAAAGGTTAATGGCGCTTAAATATAGAATTCTAAAAGCTTGTGATGGGTTACAAAAAGGAAGATTGGTTCCTGATGAAACTGCACAGTAATTACAACTGAAATTACAACACTCACTAGGGTTGACTGTAGTATATTTGCTCTTCCCTAACCTCCTAAAACTAAAATAATAGAAAAATACTACTTAATTGTTCAAATTGGAGAAATTAAGAATATTTCATACGATTCAGACTTGTATCTAACTTGTCCAGCTTTGTGGTTGTTGAAGAAACTGTAATTTTACTAGTTTCACCATATTTGGTAAACAATACATGTTTTATTGACTAAACTGAGACTAATGGGTAAAATAAAGCTAGGTTGGGTCTAATCTTTGTAAACTATTTCCTTAGGAAGAGAGACCAATTGCCTTCCCACTTAAGGCACCATGGCAGCTGCTCACACAAGTAGTTCCTGGTATCACTTAATTGCTCTCCAGAATGAGTAAAGCCTTTATTATCTGGTCCTCTGTGACTTAATCCCATTATATTAAAAGTGATAGAGGATAAAATCTGTGTGATTTAAAAAGTAATAGAATTGGACTGGAGTATCAATTTTAGTTGTATTTCTAGAACTGTGGTTGGAGTTTCTTAGGGTATGTGCAGATGTTTGCTGTACCCAGTCTATCTCACAGACTTGATCTGTGATTGTAGATCAGGAGCCATGTGTGCAGACAACTGTTGGTGCTGGGAGCTGCATGGGGACCTAGTGTAAGTAACTAAGAGTGGATGGGCAGGTTTGTGGGATGAAGCGGAGGCAGGGAGAATTAGTGGGTCTGGTGGGGGCGGGGAGTAAATGCTGAGGGTAGTTAGAGAGCTACAAAGAGCCTGATCAGGGTTGTAGGGGTACGTGGAGCACAGCCTCAGGGCTGGGGTTTCCAGGCTCTTGGGCCATGCTCTGAATGTGTGCAAATATTCACTAGATTGAGCTAACCTGTTCTCAGCCTAAATTAGTGCACCTCCTCAGGGGAACTAACATATAAGCCTGGCCTTATATTTTTTTGTGCAAGATTTGACCTTCCCAAATGTCTGCACAGATTGGCATTTAGAGGGTGGAATGCAGTTTACTGTCTTAGCCCTCCCATATGAGGTGAATGGCTGCAAGGGTTTCTCTGATAATTATTTAAATTTAATTTTAAAAGCTTTGCACCTCTCATCATTGAACAGACTGTTCACACAGTTTAGATTAACTCATACCTTTTATTAAATCATATTCCACTCTTACTGTTATTCTCATATCGTATGGGGCATATGGTGTACTTCACAGGCAAACAAGAGGCCTAATTTAGTATTGCCCTATGGATGCTTTTCCTACATTGTTGCAAAGATGCCACTGAGTATAATTTCCCTTTCTTCCTTGCTGGGATCATTATAGGAGGCAAATTGTGAGTAAACCAGAAGAGTAAGGTGGGAGGAATCATTGCTACAGTGTTGTTCTACCCCAGCGTATTTCATATTTTGAAATATGAAATGCCCTGTAAGAGTCATTGCAACAGATAAAAGTAGGATAGTCATTGGCATACACTGTGGTCTGAACTGACACAGGGAAATCACAAGTTGCATCTGCTTTTCCTTGCCCCAAAACTGGGACAAACCCACCAATGCAAGGACAAACTGACAAGTTTAGCACTTGTTCCTGCAGATACTTACTTCCAGACATATGTGTTACCCCAAGTTCTTCTATTGACTTCTATGAGACTAGTCCCACTAGGAAATTCTGTGCCTGGCAATGAGTAAATTCAGCATTAAATCTGTCTTAGGTGCTTATATGGGCCTATTTATTATAGTATTTTAGCACTTCAATGTCTTGAGTGTATTTATTGTTGCAACACCCACACAAGGTATGGAAGTGCTATCATTCACATTACACAGACAAACTGAAAGGTGAAAAAAAATCCAGCTAAATGGTATTCCCAAGGTTGTGCTAGCAATTTGGCAGAGCATGAAATTGAATTTGGGTTTCATGTATCCCATTCTGACATCTCAAGCACTGGGCTGCCCAGCAAGTATTTATTTACATACGTAGCATAAATAAAATCAATACAGACACCTCTCCTATGTTATAATGATTTATTTACCCAAATTTTTGCAGGCTTTGGCCTTTAAACAAGATACACACTTGCAGAATAACTGAATATAGTGGATTTTCAGTGACGAAGTGTGTGTGAGGATGGCAGGGAAATTAACAGTAAATAAATGAACTTTTTTCAGGCTGTGCTTCATGAGCAACTAAATTGGTTTTGTTTTCTTTGTATTTCTTGTTACTCTCTTTCCCTGTAAACATTGAATTACCACTGACAGGCTTTATGCAATGTTTTTGACACTTGCAAAGAGTTCACAGCATACAGTTTGCATGGCAAAGTGAGGGTGGAGGGTGGCTTATGCAGTTAGCTGAAAATTATAAACTATATAACAGATTAGACCCCTTGTCACTTCATTGCATCACACAATTTTAGGGTGAAACTAGTGTCATTATAATCAATATAGTTATTTGCAATCTAAGGCCGTGTTCAGAATCAGACAATGCCAAAAATTTGGTCCAGAGACATTAATGTAAAGCATGTTAACTGAACCAGTCACAAAATAATGTTCTACTCCATAAATGTGAAAGTGTCAGAGTTGTGGCATTTAGCACCAAGGTCTTGATCCAGTAAACTGCTATGCACATGTGCTTTGGTTTACATGCTGCTAATGTGAAGCTGATGGGGCTTCTCTGAGACAGTTCAGGATCAGGGTTTAAACTGATTATTTCTTATAGCTGGTATTTTTTGGCATTAATGTATTTGGAAATGGATTGTCTTAATTTGTTTTTTCCACTTCTAAATTTAATTGCTTGCTTAAAAACAAAAAGCAGCCAGATTCCTGAAACTGAGAAACCAATTTGTGCCATGACTAGTGCTATAAAATATGTGTAATCATAGGTGGTACTACGTTAGATTGTCACACGCACAAAAAGTAACCCGTCTAGTTATTTTTTTGAAAAGTCTACCTTACCTGTGCTCAAATTGATTATTTTACATGAAGAATAAGTAAGGACATTTCAAAGACAATTTACACTTTATTTGAATTTTTTTACATGTGTATAAAAAATGAACCAGTATTATGTTCCAAAGAGATAAGGAATTTAACAGATTAAAAAAGAACAGTTTTCTGTTTCTGTTTAGCCAGTGACTTTAATTCTCTCCAGCACAAAACTGTCTTGTTTGATCATGCTTCCATAGCAGGAATGTCTTGAAACTATCTGCATAGGAGTGTTTTTAGGTATTAGCATAGTTTTATTCAATATTGGAATGTAATTTTAAAAGTACATATGTGATAGTCACAGATGGTGACTTTTAGAGGATTGTCTGGAGTTTGGATATTATATGAAACCTGTATTCACTCTGTAATTTGGTGAACTGACATGACAAATGTCCCTAAAACGGGTTATTTATCCCAAAATGTGGTGGGTTTTTTTTTCACCTTCAACTTTTATGGTCTCTAGTATTTGAACATCCAAACCATGTTAGTGATGACCATACTATAGAAAGAAATCATGGCTGTGTCGGTTCTAATTCAGTAATGTTTTGCATTACTCTGACTACTCCCAAGGGCAGATCCAGAGGGGGTGAAGTGCTATACCCCATTTTCTGACCACATGGCAGGAGCAGCAGCTGGGGACTTTGTCCCTGAAGAAGTTAAGTATCCCCCTGCTTTCTCTGTGCTCTGAAGCACAACCCCCGCCTTCCTCTCTCCCCTACCTGCTCCTCTCTCCACTGTCCCTGGGACAAGGGGAGCACTTGCCCTGCTCCAGCTGGGCTGAGCCCAACATGGTGGCAGGAAGGCAGGTTCCCTCCCTTTTTGCTTGCTCCCGGGTTGGCAGGGAACACTTGAGGGGACTGGTAGGGAGGGGGAACCATAATGTTGCTTGTCCTGGGCTGAATCAAGCCCCTGTGCAGCCCAGCTAGAGCAGGGCAAGAGCTTTTCCTTAGGACACTGGCGGTGGCAGGTAGGAAAGGGGAAGGGTGGGAATGTGCTTCTGAGCAGTGAGGGGAAGGGTGGCAGGGAATCCTTACCTTAAAATCCCTGACTGCTGCTCCTGTATTGCCACCTGCCCTCCTCAGTAAGAGGCGAGAGGAGTTTGGGAGTGAGCAATACAGCTACCTCTGCAGTGTTGGACGCTGCTCCTGCAGCTTTCTTTGTAGAATCCTGAATCTACTTGTGGCTGCATCTACTAGTTGTTTAAATCTAACAAATGTTGGGGAAAAAAAGATGCATTGAAAATAATTGGTCATTCTATCCCTTGTCTACCTAAACCATAAGGCATTTCTGTGCACTTTATTGTATACCTCTGGAAATTTTTATGTTGAAGTACTAAGCAGTTTTTGACCAATTTCCTAAACTATGACAATAAAATGCAACCCTGCTTTCATTAGTATTCTTATATTGGAATTCATATAGTTATCATGAGCAAAACTGATTTATTTCACTTCTTGGTCCACCAGCTGCTAGTGGATACCCCTTGCAGTCGCACAGATTTAAAACTTTGTTGTAATAAGAGCTCTAAATTAACACAAAGGCTAATCAGGTTTTTCTTTACCTACTGAAACAAAATATATCTGGGCACATGTCACCTCCAACTGAAGTCAGTGCTTTGAGCTTGTCCAAGAGAACCATTTTGAGCAGAATATTCCAGAAGTTTTGAGGGATAAGTTTCTGATTTGATTTGAGATTTAGTGAGGGAATGAATGGTATGGTAGAAGGGAAGACTTGTCATGGTAGCAGGCTGTAAAAGAGATGGTTTGGGAACTTTAATGAAAGTTATGTCAAACAACAAGAATATACTTTTTGTAGAAAACAGTGATTGAATTGAGGCTTCCTGACTGGTGATTTAAATTGTGATTTAGAACATGATTTAGCTGCTGTAAGATGAACGAGGGTGAGCATCAGCAGGGTGCTACACAACCCCAAGGGCTGCCTGGGTGGCAGCTGCCGCAGCCCTTTAGTAAACAAAGCTAAAAAGAGTACTCCCAGGGTAATTTTGTTTCCCAATAGCCAGAAGTATTTGAAATGAAATATTTGATTAGGAAAAAAATAAATACAGTACACTTAATGTAGTTTAAATGTTATATTCAAACAAATTCAAAGCTTTATGTGGAAAGAAAGTTTTATTGGAATACTTGTAAAAATATAAAGACAATATACAATAGCATATCCTTCCCTTACATTGTTTGTTTAAATTTAAGAAAAAAAAATGAAGGCACTGAAAATTGTTGACACACTAATTTTAGCTCCCCTGAAGAACTGTGCTTGATATGCTGTGGTTGTCCACTCATCTACTTCAACAGAGTTTGTCTTTTCCACTGAGGCCATTGTGGCACCTCCAGTTTCTCTGTCACTATCTGTAGAATCACTTGCAATAATTATTAGTCCCATTTCAGAATGAGATTGAGGCAAATCTGATTCAGAACTACATGAACCACCACAGTCTCTTTTGCTAAGGGATGTTTTTACCAATGAGTCTATGGGTAAGGGTAACTTATCATCGCACTGCATCTTCTTCACTAATTGTGCTTCTGACTGATTCTCCAAAAGCAAGAGATTTTGAGAAATAGAAACAAGCTTAGCAATGCATTCATTTGTTGGTCTATTCTTCATTTTTGTCTTGATTGAGCTGAAAGCCTTCCAGTTCTGTTTACAAGAAGCTGCTGTTGGTGGACTGCTTAGGGTCCTTAAAGCAATCCTAAACAGCAGTCGGGTGTTATAGTATCCTTGCCACCATGTGAGAGGAGACGCATTCTCTTCTGCCCGATAAATGATATCTTTGCTCCAAAGTTTTTCTTTTGCATGCTACTCAGTAAGGTCTGTCATCATGGTTATTTCATCAACATTTTTAGCTACTTTCATAATTGTATCGAGAGCAGGACCTAGTTCATCATCTGATAAATGTTGTCCTTTGTGTTGAGGATCCAGAAGGTTTGCTGCCAGATGAACTGGATGAGAGCAAAACTCAGATCCCTTAGTAAACATTTGTTTTACTACTTTTTTGGATAGAGGTGAAGAAGGCAAAAGCTCAGTTAGATTTTCAATTAGTTGTCTGAATATCTCTGGAATATTTGAAAGGCTTGGTGTATCTCCTTCAGGTTTCTTGATAGTCACTGAAACTGGTAGTAGCAAATTGAATGTTCCTTGAACTCGAATCCAGAACGCATCATTGTTGAGAATCTGTTTCCGAATGTTCGTGAGAATAATCTGGGATACTGTGTCATCTATTAAAAGGACACTACAAACAGTTTTTTGTGCTCAGCAAACTATGTAAACACCTTGTAGCTGAGCCCCATCTAGTTTCTCCTGGCAATAAAAGTGCGCTTTCCTTCCCCTGCTTCTCTTTCTGTAATGTCTTCAAAATCTGATTACCAACAAGATGATTGTTGAGTACCTTTGCGATCACTTTGCATTTTGCCAATATTGTCGTCTTTGAGCAAAGAGCAAGACAGGCAGATACTATTAAATGAGGATACTTTTCCTTTAATATTTGCCATGTAGCTTTCATGTTACTTGTGCTATTGGTTACAAGGGCTTGTACCCTGGAGAGACTTGCACTTTCAGTCTCTTCACTCAGTAATTTGGCTATGTATTCACATCTGTGGTGAAAAGATTTGGTAGCAATTGCTTTCAGGAATATTGTTCAAGTGTTACTAACATAATGTTCAATAAAGGATTTCCTTGTGCAGTAAAAGTTCTTTTCACTGGCACCTTACAAGCCGGCATGTTCTGTTAACTGGCATGTGGGCTTGTAAGGTAAAGTGAAACTGGAAGTGCCCACAGTGGCACTTCCGGTTTCTTTGAGCCCCCACAGCCCAGGGCAAAGCAGCCTGTGCTGCCAGGCCCCCATGACCTGGGTGTATAACAGACTGCATGGGGCCTACCTTGCTGTCCCGTGCGGCCCGCGGGAGGGGTGGCAATGCCCCAGACACAGCACGGGAAGCGGCTGCTTGAACAGGCAAGGATGCCCGTTTGGGCCGCTTAATTAACTGGCATATTTTGTTATCCGGCATCCCCCATTCCTGGGATGTGCCGGATAACAGTTTTTACTGTATATCAGTTGATCCATGTGACATCAGAGTCAGTGATTCTGCTTGACCAGTCCTTTGAATAACCATTGTTTGAAGTGTCATACCGTCTATTGAAGAGAATGTAATAAGTGATAATGTGAAGGTAACTTATATGATAGTGAGTTAGCGTGTAATGTTCCTTCCGGTATTGATTTTCAGTTATGGAAGGAGGTGTACCACTTGCAAATATAGCTTGAGCTAATGTCTCATCTGCTTTTTCTTGATGTTTTTTCACGTTTTGTCTACAAAGCTTGATAAAAAGCTTGCCTGCCTTCAACAGCTGCTCATGGTGGATCGCATATCTAGTGACAGTGATCTTGAAAGCAAGGATCCTGCTGCTTCTTCCTCTCAGATCTGGCAGCTCAACATTTTAATTTTCCATTTTTTGCATATCTGCTATTTCACTTGAGCTATCAAGTTCCTGCAACAAAAGGGAGCCTTGGGGCCACAGAGCCAAAGGGAAGTATAGTCTGGCCTCTTCCATTGGCCAGAGGACAAAGCTCATTTTAGTGGATTGAAATAGTTAACTATTTATCTAGTATGCAATTTAAAAAATATATATTGTTAAGCCTAAAACACTTTGGGCGCTTAATGCAAGCAGAAAAGCGGGATACAAATATTTTAAAAAAATAAATAAGTAATAGTCCAGAGTTGCATTAACAACTTTTCAAGTTATAATGTTTTAAAACAATATAGATGCTAGTCTATACGGTGTGCTGTTTAACATATTAATTTGTTTACTGACAGTGATGAAGTACAATTTGTTTACTAAAAATTATGAAGTAAAACAGGAGTAATTATTATGAAGATAGTTACGTAATTAAAAGCAAAGACACATGGGCCAGACTTTCAGAAGAAGTCAACACATGGTGTTGTGCTGTTTTGAAAATGTAGCCCTTAAACTAAACTGAGCATTGACTCTGGCTGTATTTCTAGTACAAAGGTACATATTTGCTTATGAAATACTATTCTATTCTAGCATTAACAGAGTCTGGGATTTTAGAATTACCTATTAACTATTTAAGAATATAATTTAATCTATAACTTAATTTTAGATCTTCTATTATTTTAATGATTCTGCTTGAAGTCTTTTTGTTTTTCTTCCTCTTCATTCTCAGTGTTCGTTTTTTTGTTTATTGTTACTTATTTTTAAAATATCCCACTCGGTTCTGATTAAATAGCTTAGGGCCCAATCTTGCAAGAGACTGTTTGCTGAAATTAGTGTGATTTATAAACTCTGTGTCTCCTGGATACACTTGGGACTTAATGGGGCTAGGGGAAGCTTTGGAACAACTAGGGCTTGAAAGTATAACAGAGAAAGCTTTAATGCTTTAAACATATTCTAATTTGTATAAGCAGTTATAGTGTGTGTGCATACAAACTTGTGCCTTTCAGGTTAAACATTTTGGGACATAAAGCTTTATATTATATTCTTCAAAATGTTATGATACACTTGGGACATAGTGGGGCTAGGGAAGGCCTTGGAACAACAAGGTCTTGAAAGTATAACATTTTGATACAGTGTAAAGCTTTATGTCCCAAAACAGTATATAAAGCTTTAATGCTTCATTAAGGCAAAAGAATATAAAAACATATATAAACATATAAATGCATACTGTTTTGGCAAGTTATGTTTGTCAAGAATCCTGGAAAAAACTTGAAGATGCTTCTGCTCTTCTACCTGAAATATGAGGTATGCCAAGCTCTTCGTTTAAGTAGAAATTTTCTTTGTCATTATTTTTATTTTATAAAATTGGTTCATAGAATACCTCATTAACTGAAAGGGGTAGAAATATATATTCAGGATTCAGTTTATTATAGAGTGTGCTTGTGATCTGTGTCTGTCACTGGATAACATTGAATAAATTGATCTGTACTGACCTAATTTATAGCTATGTTTATAAATGTGGTAAACTGTGCCCTTTTCCAGATGCTTAACATCTTTTCAGGGAATCTGGTTTTTGTTTTAAACTTTGTTTTAATTAAGTTTTGAGATTCAGATTAACAACTGTTACAGGTTACTCACTTGTCAGTATATTGGCAAAATTAAAATGAAAGCATTCCAGCTCTTGCATTAACAGATTTGGTTTTCCTTTCAAAAGGCCAAAGCTAAGTGCATGATTGATAAGCAATGTAAGGTGATGTTATACTAGAAATCTGGCTTTCAGATTGTTCTTAGGAGTTGTAAGTTCCCAGACAGATAGGAATATAATGTCTGGATAAGGATGGAATAGAAAGAAAGCAGAAGAACCGCTCTGACCTCCCCTTATGACCACTGCAGAGGTCTGGTGGTGTAATATAAGGAGAGAGAATAAAATTGTCATTAGCAGAGCCAAAATAAGCTAATTCAGGCATGCGCCCTTTCTCATGCTGAGCTTTCTTTTCTTAAAACCATAGCAACATACAATATTGTTATGGGCCTTGGGGGATATTAGTTTTCTTAAATGTCTTTATACTATGATGGAAATATTACTTGTTAGGTGCTCCTTAAAGGGTCGTCTGTAAATGTTTTAATTAGTTGGGAGCTATACCCAAATAAGTAAGTAGTACTTTTCTGTGTGTAGTTTTATGAGGAGGAAATCCCTTCTCCGTCTAAAAGGTACTATTCAGTAGGTTTCAATTACTTTGCCTGGTACAGAAAATGCTGTAGAGCATCTTATCCTGGAAAATGTATGTTCCAGAAAAACTATTCATCTGTTACCCACATTATATATGGTTAGTCATATGTACATAAAGGATCACCAAAGGCTATTCATTGTTCTTCTCAAATCTTTATTATTCATATCATAAAGCTTTGGGAAATCTGAGTTTTGAATTCCACTGAGTGGCTTCAAAGTCTAAAAATCACTCTTCTTCTCTGTGCCAAATGAATTGGATTTAAGGGTATGAACAGAACTTGCTATTATCATTTATACTTATTGCAGTATGCCTGAGTCAGCATACTTACAAAAACAACAACAATAAAACTGCATATTCTGTACATGTAAAGCTGGTGTTATGCTGAAAGGCATCTGTCAATAGAAGATGCTGGATGTGTGGATACCTGAATTGAGAGCACTGTTCAGGTCTTATAAGCTAATTTTCTATGTACAAAAAGCATTGCCTCTGTTCAGTGGAAGAAATTTGGGAAAACTGCCTACTATTATGCCCTCTCCTTTTCAGTTTCATAGTAGATTAGATTCTGAGTGCAGGCTCTTAATTCTGCAAGTTACTTTATTGCCATTTGATACTCATGATCAGCATTAAAAATTGCTTGGGTGATTTTCTTCTTTTCATTGCTGACTACTGGGTTATTCTGTTCCATCCATTATGGATTTAGGAGACTGGAAGTAGAAAGGGTAATAGTGGAGTCAAGATTCTTATTAAATTCAAATAATAGCTGATTTCTATCCATAGAAATGCACATCCTTTTGGGAAGTGAACAGGAGGAACAATTGTCTGTTTTGAGAAACAGCTGTTAACAGCTGTCTTCATTTTCATGCAGTTTGGTTTGGAAAAGTTTGTCAGGAATAGTAAAGGTCATTATGGGCTGCTGATATCAGTGAGATTTATTCAGTCCAAATTTTCAAAACCACAGTAATTAAGAACTAAAGGAAGGGAAACTCGCATTGAAAACATATTTTTATGTCTGCACATTCCTCCAATGCAGGAGAAGCACAAGCAGTTACTGTGCCTAATACACAATGCTGATGGCTAGATGAACCTTGCTTCCCCATTGCAAGAATTTAAATTTTCACTTCGATCCTCTTTTATGGAATCACTTATTTAGGATGCAAGAATGTTGTGCGCCTCCTGAGGCTGGGAGGACACAGCAACCACTCACAGGTGGTGGTGGCGGTGAGCAGGGAGCTTTCTGCAGCAATGTGCATAATGGAGGCAGGCCGAGCAGGGAGCTCCCATGAGCAGCCAGGGCAGTGAGGTGGGGAGGGTGGTGGTCACCGATTGGTAATCATTGACCACATGCAGATGCTGCTGGCAGTGTTGGTGGCAAGGCTGGGGGGAGGGTGAGTGCCAATTGGCAACCATCTGCAGACACCACCAGTGATGAGGGGGAATGGGGGTTGTGAGTGATGACTGCCGGCAGCAGTGGCCAATCTCAGAGGCTGCACCATCCATCTTAGGGGATGCACATGTACTGGGGGTACACCCTTTACATGTCACGAATGAGTGATTGTTAGCTTTGGTGCCATGAGATCCATTTAAAAGTGGCTCAGGGTGCTGCACAACATTATCAGTGGTAGATGTGCAAACACTTTTGTGTAATTCACAAGATAAGACAGGAAATTTCAAATAGGAACCCATCATATCAAAAACATTTTTGGTCTGTTGTGTTCTTTCTCAGTTCTTTGCAATAGACTAATTGTTGTATTATTTATCCATAGTCCAAAAAACCACAACAGAGATGGCTAAAAACTGGTATTTTCAGGGGGGTGCCTTGTATCTAACGGGTAGTGCCCTGAGTCTAAGAAGTTTGAGAACCTCTATACTAGATAGTGTGCATTACTGGCTTAGTATTCACATACTTTGTTTTCTTGCATTGGTGCCATGCCAAAGCCATCTCCCTGGTCTCAGCCTGTCTTCAGAACCTTAAGACTGAAGAATGGATTCAGCCAAGTTTTGCTGCGTTGGTGGGCGAACAAGTTCTTATATTCAGGATTGTGCCCCTTCTTCCTGATCAAGCACATTTCTAAACCATTCACTCTCCTCAACTGTACTATTTTACATGTTTACTGGACGTTCTTAATGAATACTTTCCTACATACTTTTGTTCCCTCTGGCTGGTGATACAGACCAATAGTACTGTAATTCCTTTGAGAGGTTCTGGTAATGATGCAATTCACAAACAGAAACCTAAAATTGTTTTATGCAGTCACCAGAACTCTTTGGGAGGTATGTATTCCCATAATTGAACATGTTTTGTTTCTTACTGTCTGAAGGGTATATGGATCATATACTTTTCTTTTCATGCAGAGTATGCTATCACTCTAGTGTGTCTGTGCCAGTGTCTGCAAGATCTGGATTTAAGAAGTGAACCTTGGCTCCCACATGGAAGTGAAGAATATTTTGACCACTATAAGTTTGACCACTATAAAACTATTATATAAGTGCCCAGTAGCACCAATTGATTAGTAGTATGTGTGTTTTCATTCAGGATAAATTAAAAAAAATTGTGAGTTTGAGAGAGTACATCGCTCAAGACATTTGTTGTCATATTTGTTTGCCAAAACACTGAGCTGGAGGACATTGTTGCTGAAACATGAAGGAATTATTTTATTTCCTGGCTTAGAACTTGTTGGTCATATAATTGAAAACAAATGGTCTGAATTATAGTTCTCACCCTTGAAAGTAAATATTCTGGTATGGTGTTAGACCCTTAACTATAACAGCATGAAGGGCAATGACGGAGGGGAATTTATTTATTTACTAAACACTCATTTAACATCTTATATATTACAGATATCTAAGGTAAAGTCATGGGTTTCACAGCCTAGTATTTTCAAAGTGCTTCCATATTTGCAAAAAAGAAGTAAGATCATTTTTATTTAAAAATAAATATTTTTGTCACTGGAAAGGTTGTCAGCCAGATGCTGACACTCTCTCAGCTGTTTCCTTAGTAAATTATTTTATTGTCTCAGGAATAAATTATTTTATTGAAAGTAAGTCTGCTTTCATAGTATCATGGTATCTAGGGTCAGAAGGGGCCTTAAGCAGGCCATCTAGTCTGACCCCTTGCCAGTGGCAGGAATGAGTGCCAGGGTCACGGGACCCCAGCCAAGTACCTACCCAATCTACTATTGAAGATGCCCAAGGTAGGAGCAAGAACAACTTCCCTAGGAAGCTGGTTCCACATCCTAGCCACCCTCACTGTGAAGTAGTGTTTCCTAATGTTCAACCTAAACCTGCTTTCCAGTAACTTGTGACCATTGGTCCTAGTTACCCCTGGTGGTGCCCGGGAAAAAAGAGCCTGCCCTATTTCCTGCTGATCTCC
>JAGPOW010001918.1:29260696-29308725 GCA_030014935.1 Caiman crocodilus
CACAGTTAGGGCTGCTAGGATCTGGAACCAACTTCCAAGGGAAGTGGTGCTGGCTCCTACCCTGGGGGTCTTTAAGAAGAGGCTTGATGCCTACCTCCCTGGGTTCATTTTAGGCCAGTTTTCTTTCTGCCCAGGCAGGGGGTTGCACCTGAAGATCTACAAGGTCCCTTCTAATCCTACTTGTATGATTCTATGCCTAGCAATGTAGCCAGACAGCATAGAGAGTAGCTCCCCCAGCTGCCTCCAGGTAAGTCGGGTGGAGGATATGTGATGTTGGAGGCAGGATGGGGGGGCAGAGTTGGGGGCTGGGGGCACTGCCCAGCTATGGTGGGGCCCTGGGCTGGGGTGGGAATGCACAGCTATGGGACCTGGTTGGGGAGCAGGAGGGAACCCTGGGCAGCTTGCCTGGGGGGGAGGAGTGGGGGCTGGCTCCCTTCCACTGTACTTATTTCCAGGGAGAGGGATATGGGGGGCATGTGACCCCCCCAAAAAAAAAATTTGTGGGGTGGGGGTTGATGCAGGCTGGCTGTTTTGGGTTCAGGGTTACCTGCCTTGCCACCCTCATCCCAGAGCCTCTGTGGTCCAGTGGGCAGGACCTGGCATGATAGGAAGGAGAGACTTGATGCTGCCACCACTGCTGCCAAGAGCCCTGTGCCAGCTGCAGGGATGAGGTGGGGGGCAGAACTCCATGCCTCTGCTGCTGCTGCTGCTGGGCAGACGGGGTGCCTCACCATGACGGTACAGCTGGTATGGGGCTCCTGGCAGCAGTGGCAGCACTCTGTCCTCCTATGGAGATCCTGCCTGCTATGTCACAGACACCCCTGGGAAGAGGACAGGAGGGTGGGGAGCCTCACAGTGGGCAGCTTAAATCCTTCCCTGCCCCTGGGTGCTTGGCTCTGGCTCTGGGGAGGGCTCGGCTCTGCTCCAGCTTCAGAAGCTGCTGTCTGGTATGTGCAGCTGCCAGGGCTCTGGTGCTGCTAGGGTAGGGAGTGGGCTATGGGTCCTGGCCCTGGTCAGATAGCCCTGGCAGCTGGGGTTCCCCTCTGGCAGGGTGAGGGGCTGAGGGCTGGGTGAGCTATGGGTTGGGGGTGACTGGTACTAGCAGGGCTAGGGGCTTCCAGGGTGGGAGTGTGGGGTGGGGATGGAGGGCTGTGGTTTGGGAGTGAGGGGCACCAATATGATATGGGGTGCTGTGGCTTGGGAGTGAGGAGCATGGGCAGGGCATTGATGTATCAAGGCTGCTCAAAGCAGATACACCACAAAGCAGCTGGGGGCCAGGGGGAGGGAATGATGAGGATACAGGTCAGGCTGTGGTTATGAGTCAAGGAAACAGGGGGAGCTCTGATTTTTCTCTTTATTTAAAAAAAAACCAAAACCAAACCCAAAACAACAACAAAAACCCCACCCCCCAAATCAAACACCAAAATAGATAGGTATTTAAATTTTATTTAATTGTGATGATCGAGGCACTGGTTGGCTTCCAAATTGCTTTAAAATTATAAATATGTCCATAAAAGTTTGTGTTCAGCTTATATATAATGGTGTTTCATTTTAATTGTGGACTGTGGATTTGGGTTTTTTTGAGGTAAATTTGAATTTTTATCAGAGAATTTGCGAGTTTTAGACAGAAAACCAGATCCCTGGTGAGTAGCTACTCTTAAAGCATCAGAATTAGAGACCTTATTTAACAGAAGGTAGAAAATATTAGTGGTTAAGAGCTGTCAGGTCAATTTTAAGCTTCTTTGCTTGCTTCTCAGGGTTCTCAGCCAAAAGGAAGTGTATGGCGAAAGAACTGGTTGCATATGTTGGTATGCTATAAACGTGCAAACTATGCAATTGCGTGTCTTACAATATCTAGTCACTGAACGGACACTTTTGCCGATTTTCCTTTTTATCAAAGTTAATGAAGCACAACAGCAAACAACTGGGCTTTAGTTCCTGCAGTTTATTTCTAAACCTGAAAGTATGTTAACCTAAAAGCTCTTAAGTACAAGATCCTGTTCCATATTAAGTGTGATTTGTATTTCACCCTGTTTATGTCCCTAGAAATCCATTAATGGATCAATTTTTTTGTAAAATGTTATCTTAACCATAAAATTAACTTTCCAAGGAAAGGTGAAACAGGGAGGGTAACAACACACCCACATTTTCCACTAGCTTTTTTTAGGGACTGAAACAACATTTAAGGGACTGTTAAAATTGGGACAAAATTCTATGATGCCATGCCATCATGTGGTAATGGGTATAGGATTAGTTCAGACCAAAAATGTAATGTATTATTCTATTTAAGAATCCCTTCCTGTCTCAGGATTCTCTTAGGTTGTTTCTTTTATCAGAGACTATTTGCTTTACATCAGATATTTTTTTGTTTTCCTATTATTTGATTGGGATTTTTGGAGGAACGCAGAATCTCTGTTCTGTCATTGGATTCCCTTAGTTCTTCATTTGAAGCCATAGTCCTGAAGTAGGACATTACTGTTTTTCTTTCTAAATCAGGTACATGCAGCACCCAAGACCTGTTAATGATTCCATTCATTGTAATTTATGAAAGTTATAAAGTATATGTTTTTGTCAAGCTATGGATTAAAAAATCTGTCTCTTTCTCCCCTCAGATAAACTGTTAGTTTTTACTGTAGCAACTAAAGAAACCGATGGATTTCACCGGTTCATGCAGACTGCACAGCACTTCAACTATACTGTGAAGGTAAGGGTATATTCTATTGTTAGTATTGACTATTGGAAATAGTTGTGCTATATAAGCTTTAACATCAAAACCATGTGTGATGACTAACTTGTAATAAGGTAAAACAATTATAGTTCTCAGCAGTGGAAAAGACCCGTTCAGTCATCTGGTGCATAACCTTGCCAGTGTGGAATTGTTCCCATTGTATATTTGCTAGCATTATGTTTAGTCTGCTTCTGGATGTGCCAGATGATGAAACTTCTTCCTCTGCCCTTTGAAATTATTCTACAGGTTCATAGATTTCACTGTTGGGAAGACCTTTTTTTTTCCCCTTGATGCTTGTAAATTTTTTCTAGCTCAATTTCAGTTCCATTAGTTCTAGATTTATTATTTATCTTGGATCTTTTGTTTCACCCTTTTATTGTAAACATTGTCACTTCTCCCTTGGCATTTATACTCTTCAGACATATGCAGGTTATGTTATACCTTAGTTGCTGCTTAGCAAAGTGATGTTTGAACCTCTTCTCCTTCACTCAGCATTACTTAATGGAGTTATGCTGGCAGGTCTCTTGTAGCTTAAGCTGCTGGGAGGGGTGAAGATGAGGGTGGAAGAAGATTCTTAATGTGGAGTCATAAAGCACAATAAAGCATCTAGCTATACAGGGAATTGTTGCAGGGCTGGTGAGTGGACAATAAATACCTTCTGCCCCATCCTTTTCATTTCCTAGCATTCTTGCTGGTCCATTTTATTTTTATTTTTTTTCACACATGACAGAGGTTGTCCTCTTCATGCAAACCTCGGGCAAAATAAGATTCTACCACATTTGATAATTTTTCTTATAAATCAGTCTTTTCAGGGCAAAACCAAGGAATTCAAAGCTTATAAACTGCTGTAAAGCTTTACATATGCTTAACTTATCACACAGTTGAAACTAAGGGAAAAAAAATCTAACCAGTTACTGTTGGTCTGAAGGTTTCTTCTTTATATGAAAGTTTAAACAGCACAGCTTGTTTCCTTTATACCATCTCATTTTGAAATAGTAGGTGGAGGGGGAATCATCTTTCATAGATTTCATAGATATCAGTCAGCTGGGGTCAGATCACCCCAGTAAGATAAGCATCCAAGTGTTTCTTAATGATATCCAGAGTAGGTGCTTGCACCACTTCTGGTGGAAGTCTAGTCCATAGTCTGGAGATTTGGATGGTAAAGAAGTTTTTCCTTATGTCCAGTCTAAAACAGTCTTCTAGCAGTTTATGAATGTTAGACCTCATCTTTCCTTGGAGTGCCCTGGTGAACAGATGTTCTCCAGATTCTGATGCACGCCCCTTATATACTTACAGGCTGCTGCCAAGTCACCCCTGAGCCTTTGCTTCTCCAGGCTAAAGAGTCCTGTGCCTCTCAGCCTCTCCTCATAAGGCCTGTTTTCTTGACTTCTAATCATGCATGTACCTCTTCTTTGAACTCTGAAGCTTCTCCACATCTTTTCTAAAGCGTGGAGCCTAAAACTGGATGCAGTACTCCAGCTGCAGCCTCACCAAGGCTGAGTAAAGCATGAAGATAACCTCTTGGGTCTTGCTTCAGACACATTGGTAGATGCAAGCCAGAGTTTTATTTGCTTTCCCAGCTGCAGCATCGTATTGGTTGCTCATGTTCATCTTGTGGTCACTCATGACCCCAAAGTCTCTTTCGGTCATGGTACTAGTGAGTGTAGCATTGCCGAGCCTTTAAGTATGATGTCTATTTTTTCTCCCGAAGTGGAGCACCCTGCTTTTGTCCATGTTGAGTGTCATCAGGTTTTGATATGCTCACCTTGTGAGCCTGTCCCAACAGAAAAAAATAATATCCTTGGAAACTGACCTCTACTGACAATACATTTTAGTTGATGGTGGTATTGTCACTATATAGTTTATTATCCATCTGAAACTGAGAAGTTAATGGAAAATAATGGCTTTGTAATAAACTTTATGCATTACAAAGATTTGGATGTTTTGTTGTGGTTGTGATTTTTTACAGTACTTGATAATGATGGGGTTTTATTTAGCCAATTTAATAGCTAGTCACAGATTTCTGAGTCTATTCTCTCTAACTTGGGGAAGTAGTTTAAGACATCAAAAAGAATTCAACACTAGCTTCCCTGTGCACTTTTGTCCTCTTTCCAAAGTGCTGTAGTGTTTAAAAGTTAAATTGTTATATTTTTAATTAAAAGAATTTAATAAACAACATTTTTTCTTCCTTGTCTTTTTTCTTTTAAGTGTGAGAGATGTGAATAACCAACTATGGTAAAAAGTAATTGCTAGGTTCCTTTGAAGTTACAAAATGTTTTTTTCATATTTATGAAATGATGTCATTGAGCTTAATATTGTTTAAGACATGGGAGATTTGGTGCTTGAAATGTTGGCTTTTACTTTGTTTCTTGCCTTGTAGTTCTGTTTCTTGCCTTTGCCTTGACACGTTTCTAATCTATTAAAAATACCCGTTGACTTTTATGTTTAGGTAAAAATGTTCTCTCTTCCTATTTCCAGGTACTTGGTAAAGGTGAAGAGTGGAAAGGAGGAGAGTTAGCTTACTCAATTGGAGGAGGCCAGAAAGTAAGATTACTGAAAGAAGGAATAGAAAGCTATGCTGATCAAGAAGACATGGTTATAATGTTTGTTGAAAGGTAATCAAGTTCTGCTTGTTGTTTTCATGCTTTACTCTGTAGAGGTAGCTAATAAAACATAGTTATTGTAACATATTGATAGTTACATGCTGATATTTTCCCCTTCTGTGTTTTTATTTGAGAGAGCTCGCTTTCTTGTTTTTTCCATTCATAAAAATACTAGCCTGTCTCTGGAGCAGATGTGCTTTTTTAATAGATTTACAGATGTAAAACTTGTCTCTGGGCCATAGCTCTACTATGCTATGAAAACAATGTTATTGAGCACTGCCAGACTTCTAAACTTCTTTACTAACCTCGAGCCTTGTATGCTAGGAGTTGCCCTTGTAAGAGATTAGGTGTGACTCAAAAGGCACACTTAGCCAGAAATATGTGTGCGGAAGTGCATAAACCATATTCTTTTACTTCCCGCCTCCCATCATTGCCAAGAACTCCAAGTGAGTTTTCAAAATAAATGATTTAAGATTGGCATAACTGCTTCAGGGGAATGATCTAGTTTCCTTAAATAGATTGACTATACCAGTCTCTCAAGGTTGCAAATACGTTGATATTTTTTTAACACTGATGAGTATTGCATTGGGTTGGAAATGCCAGATATACTCAGTATAATTTTTTAAATGTATATTTTTTATAATCTCAGTAAAAATAATTCTTAACTTTCCTGACAATTAGCTTGAAAAAAAGTGAGATCTGGTTTACTTACTGAAGCTGGGAAAATAATTGGTCAGCCTTGTTTTAGTTTGAGTTATTTTTCTTGTAACTTTCTGTGCAGTATTTTTCAAACAAGTTCAGATTTTTGGAATTTCTTTGAAATAAATTATTTTTCAAATGAATATTTTTTTTATCATTATGCATACAGATACAATTTGCATGCATGTTAAATTCTGTCTGGATTAGGGTAGCTTTCAGCAGGGCTAAGTGCTGGCTTACTTGAAGCTTCTGACTGAAATTACAAATAATACAGATCCCTCTCCACATCCACTGATAAACCATCCTTCAAAGTATTCTCAGCATGGTTCTAGCTTATGGTGGCAGATTTCTGAAATCTCCCAGTATTTTTTGTTACTAAAACACTGTGTATAGAATTTGTTACTAAAACACAATTGAATAGAATGCAGTTGAAACCACCTAGGCCAAGTCCTGATGTGGCTGCAGAGATGAGCTGAAATGGTTCAAAAAGTGGTTTGTGTGGACATGAAGCCCCTTACTGAGGACTTGCAAATTTTTGTGTTCTGCAACTGGCAACTGTGGCTTCCAGCTAGGTGTCTTAGTTATTTAGTTCAAATAGTTAAGGCTTATGGTGGTAATTCTGCAAGGCTCAGGTTTAAATACTACTGTGAGAGTGTACTTATGCTATTAATTCTCAATAGGTGTACTGCGCAGTAAAATACTGTGCAGTAAGTCTTCCTGGAAGCATGTCTATGTGGGTTCCCTTTTGGCGGCAGATTTGCTCCCAGTGGCTGCATGCAGACAAATGTGGTCATGCAGTATGACTGTGAACACATCTGCGGTGCCACATACCACACATTTAGATGTTCTCCATGCTGAAAAGGAGTGCTGCCCTTGCATGTGCTGCTCTGGCTTCTTTTTCTGAGGGTGTGGGTTTTTTGTTTTTTGTTGTTTTTTTTTGACCCCTCTATCCAAAGGGGTCAAAAAAATCCGCGGATAAAGAAAGTGGAGTAGCACATGCATGGGTTGTGCATGCCACTCAAAAGCAGAGCCAGGCCACCTGGAGCCACGTTGCAGCTGCTGGCCAGGCTTCGAGCAACAGAATTGCTGCTGTTGCAGTCCCCAGAGGTCCCTCTTGTTGTGTGCACAGAGTGCACAGTGTGAATTAAAACCAAGCTGGAATTTTATCAGGAGATAAAGCACAACACCGCATTTATTGGAACATAAAACATACAACATTAAAAGAATAAAGAACAGTAAGGTTATTTGCTTCACTTATTCCTATGCATATTGATTGATTGATTGAGAAGAGACAAGCACACAAGCAGATAACCTTTGCAGGACTGCCTAGCTAAGGAATTACCAAGTACTAAAGTTGCTCACATAGCTGGCCAAACTTACCAGAGTTATGGAGTCAGGTCTTGTTGGAGGCACCCAAAACCCCTCCTTGCAGGTGGAAGAGACCCAAAGCCTTGTCTTTGTATTCATTTTTTATAGTGATAGCTGTCCATACAGGCCTATGGATTCAGCTAAGTCAGACATGAAAGTCATCCTCTTGTCCTGTTGGCAGGTTGAGATCGGTAGGACACAATCTTCTGGCTTTGTGGTATGCAGTCTTCAGCCATCAGGATGAAGCATGATTTAATATTTGGTAATCCTTAACTGCTGACTCAACGTCACTGCAGCCATTAACCATTAAACCACAGAAGGCTATTTTCACTTGCTGCAAGAGGACAGTCTTCCTTCACATTCACATACATACTTCATTCACTCTTTCATTACCTCTTTCCACATACTCCAGGCATGCTATAAACCTTGCATAAGCATTTTTTATATTAAATTTAGATTCTAAAATCACAAGACCAATAGGTCAAATATATCTAAAATCATGAGACCAATATGTCCAATATATTTATACTAAGCAATAAGAAATTTAAAATAAATGGTTAATTCCAAAACACTAATAATGACTGATCGAATTATTATAAAAGTAAATCATAACAAGATAAAGTTAAACTTAGTTGTTAAACATTTTATTATATAAAAAGAAAAATAACAACATAAGCAAGCAAAGCAATTATAATCACTGCAAATGCTCCAGGCTCCCCTTGGATCTAGCCCAGGGTGTGGCAAAGAACATGAGGTGGGTTCCAATGGGCACGGAGCCAGGAGAGCTCTGCCGGCTGCAGGGGCAGCTGTTTCCTGGCCCTGTACACATAAGGAGGGGACCTGATGTTCAGAGGCGAGGAGACAGGTGTCTTTGCAGCAGGCGGAGCTCTCCTGGCCCCCTGTCCATTAGGACACACAGCTGCCAGCAAGCTGCCTGCCAAGGGGGTTGCTGAGAACTGTCCCAGGTGTAGGGTAGCTGCTGGCAAGCCTTCTGCTGGGCCAGGGAGACATGCGGCTCACTGGCAGCTGCCCTGCTTGGATAGAGCTAGCTGCTCTAGGCAGTGAGTGTTGGCTAGATTCTTAGCCCCTGCCTGCTCCCTGGAATAGCCAGCTTTGCACTGTGTGGAGTTGTTCCGGGGGACAGGCAATGGCTAAATTCCTAGCCCCTTGCCTGTCCCCTGGAGCTGGCCCAGGGGACATGTAGGGGCTAGCAGCTCCATGCTAGGACCTAGGGCAGAGCACTCCCCAGTTCCAACAGTAATTGGCTCCCAGCTTCTGTGGGGAGCTGAGCAACACCAGGACTGGGGACAGAGAGCTCTCTGTCCCTTGTAGCCCCCTGCTGCCTAGGTTGACCAGGAGCACATTTGCTCCTGGTCAGCATTTACCCGAGTGTTACTGCACAGTAGACTAATTTAGTGTGTAGTAAATGTGTGCACATGTACATGGTGACACTTTACTGTGCAGTGGGTAGTTTGTTGCACTGTAAAGTGTCTTGTGTAGACATACCCACTGTCTAGGTAGGACAAGTGTAGGTGTCCAAAGCACTGGTGTAGTCACAACTTATGCCAAAGGCAGGGGTTCTCTTCTACCAGTAAAAATAACTGTGATATTATTACTGCTAGAAAAATGGTCAGTCAGCTGGAGCAACGTGTGTTGCGGTCTCTGGCAGGAGAACTACACTATCAAGCTTTTTAGCCAGGGGACACTAGAGGGCTGCTTCCTGGGCCACCCTCTAGGGAAGGCTGTTATTTGACCTTGTCCTTTCTTCTCCTTTACCTGCCCCTGCTATCAATTGGCAGTTGGTAGCTGCTGAAAAGCAATGGCTGCCACAGACAACCCGGCGGGGGGAAGCTTCATCTCCTGGCAGGATGAGGGGCCATGCCATCAGCTGTCTGGCAGGATGAAGGGCCATATTCCCCTAGTAGGAACCTTCCTGGTTCCCTCTGCAGGATGATAGTCCCTATTCCATACAGCCTTCCAGGTGGAAGTGGAGGCAGGAGTGTGAGGTGATAGGAGACCATTCTCCCATGGTATCAAGGCTCCCTGAGTCCCAGAAGCCTTGCTATCAAAGCCCAACCATCTTCCTCCTTCCTACAGTCATCTAGGTGGACTCGGATGAGCACGACTGGAGTGCTTTCCCACACATTTGGCAGATCTCCTGAAGCCTTGGGAGGGTAGCTGCCAATGGTGCAGCTGCCCGATACCCGCTCCAACTCCTCTGGGACATCTGAAGAGTGACTGAGTGTTATCCTTCCTGGTCACAACTCTCTTCAGGCTCTTGCAGGAGAATGTACCCTGCCCCAACCGAGCCAATCAGCTGATTGTTCTGGGATGGTTCCTGTTGGAGGAGAATGCTGCCCATCTCATCTCCCTCCTCAGCAATCAGCTGATTGGCAGGAAGGGGGAAGTACTTTCCTTTGTGGGGTCCCCACCGAGTTTCCTGACCACTTTTCTTCTGGCAGAAATGTAATGTCTGTTTCTAGAAAGGCCCTTTCTACATACTGTATGTAAAGCACAATTGTTTCATCATGCCTTAAGTTGTCACCCACCTACACATTCAACCAATAACTGGCATGACAAAATGAGCAAAAACTACAAAGTTATTTGACAAAAAATGCATAATAACTTTGTAGCTTGTTGTAATCATGGCATTAATTCATCATGTGGCCAAGTGCTTCCTTGTGGCTGGGAGCCCCATCAGCTGAGGACCTCAAAGTCACAGGGCTGCACTACTTGCTGCCAGCCCAGCGGCTGACAAGTCTTGCAGGGGTGGCAGTGTTCCTGGCACAGCTCCACACTGTGAGCCTCATCAGCTGCAGAGGTTACATTGGGGTAAATGTTCCCCTTGCTCCATGAGGCTCATCATCAGCTGAAGGGCTCACAGCAAGTGCAGTGCCAGGAATGCAGCTGCTGTTGTGAACCGCATCAGCTGCAGGGCTTGCAATTGTGATGTTTGAGAACACTGTCACTGCTGCGAGCCCCGCACCTCACAATGATCACAGTGGTGACACTGTTCTCCTCATTGCCCACTCTGAGCCCTGCAGCCCTCACTGTAAGCCACACAACTGCTAAGGCTTGTAGAGGCAGCAGCATTCCCTGGACTACCCCTGCTATGAGTCCTGCAGGCCCTGTCTGTTGCAAGGCTTGCAGCTGTGGGAACTGGTTGAGGGGGTGCCCCAGATGATGATTCTGGGTTCCCCCTGTATGGCATGGCAGGAGGCATGATTAGGTGGATCATGCATTGGATCTCATTGCTCATTAGATCCCTTTATCTGCATGTGTGGAGGGGCCCTTAGAAACAATGCAGTTAACTCAGGAGAGCTGAACCCGCAGTTGCTGCTGGTTTACAAGTGCAAAAGGAAGGAAGCTTCTCTGTTTAGGAGCCCTAGGGAAACAGAGCCTGTTTTGCATTTGTTTGGTAAAAGGAATTATGAAAAGAATAAGTGTAGATCTTGGAGCATCCCCAGCTTTGCAAAAGAGTCTTGTCTTTGGCTATATTCATCCTTCTTTCCTCCTGCCTTTCCAATTGGAAGTCTGATTTGGACCCAGAATTCAGCAAAAGCCATGGTATACCCTGCAGGAAAATATCAGTCCTGTAGGGTTGTCCTGGCTCCTTCCTGTGTTGTGCTGATCTGAACTATGGCTAACCACCTACATGGAATCAGGAAGGAATTTTCCCTTAATGTGGAATTACTGGGCTAGTTTGCCTTCTCCAGAATAGGAGGGAAGCATAGCCTGTGGTGAAAAATAAACTTGAGGTTGCCTGCAATAATTGATTAATGCCCAGATGTTTGAACTGAAAAGGCTGGAGTTCAATAGGCAGATTTTGAAAGCTCTTTTGTTTATTCTAACATGGAGCAGTGGTCAAGAAGCAAGAAAGACTGGCATTGGCAGTGAGGATATGGATATTGGGATATGATATGTACAGTTTGGAGCATGCGCTGTGGTACCTTTTTAGGGCTGTGCGAAGCTTCTGTAGCTGATTCAATTCAGAGGAGATTTGGCCTGATTCAGCAGCCGAATCTCCAAATCTGAATTGAATCAGGAGACCTTTTAAGAGGTTCAAATCTATTTGGAGATTTGGCCATAGACTATACAGGCAGTAGTCAGTGACACTGGACATAGCTGCCTCCAGCTGGTAACTGTTGTGGCAGGCGGAGGAGAGATGGAAACGTTGCAGGGGAGGAAAAACCAATGCTCCCCACAACAAGGGAGGGATTGGGGCTGGGGCTGGGATAAGCACCCCAGTCAGGGTGGGGAGTGAGTGGGTGCAGGACTTGGGGAGGGGCACTTCCACCACTGCATGCTGCTGCAATCCATCAGTCCAGGAGCTGCTTTTCTGGTGGCTCCTCTAGGGGCATGAGGTGCCACTGGTCCACCAGGGCATGGAAACAGGCATATGCCACCAGATCTGTGCAGGGCGGGCTGGGCTGGGGAGGCTAGCCTCAGCCACCAGACTGTGCTCATGAGGTGGGTTGAGCCAGGGCTGCATTGATTGGCTAGCCTCAGCTGCCGCCCAGAGTGCAACCCTGGCTCCACCTGCCCTGCAGAGGGTAGTGGAGTGAAAGCTGTGGGGTGGCAACTGCCACCCTAAAATTCCCTATAAGCCCTGCTGCCAGCTCCACCCTGATCTGAGTGCATGCACCCATCCCCATGCTCTGCTGCTGCTCACCCAGCTGGGGTGGGGCAGGGCTAAGCTGCAGCATGGGGAGGCTGACGCAGCTTCTGCTGCCATGCAGCACTTGCTTGAGGCAACGCAGCACCATCCTGTGCTTCCCTGCCCTGGCTGGGCGAGTGGTGGGAGGGCATAGCCCCCACTCCCAGTGTCTTCTGCTGTCCATCCGGAGCGCAGCCTGACCCAGCCCTCGCTGTGGAGATCCAGGGGTACATTCCCACTCTCATGCTCTGCTGGAGGAGACACCAGAAGAGCAATTCCCAGAATGGTGGCATCTGTCCCTCCTCCCACATGCCCCTTTTCTCTTCCCTCCACCCACTGCAACAGCTTTATCAGGTGTGTCCAGCATTGTGAAGGACTGATGCCCGTATAGTCTGTGGCCGAATCTCCAGATCAAAATTGGCTGAAATGAACTGGGATAGTGGTTTGAATCACCATCCCTCTGAACCTGCTGAATCTGAAGCAAATATTTGCTGCTTCATGCAGGCCTAGTACCTATGATGCTTCTGTCTTTGAGGGAGTGTGGAGGGCAGTGGGTTGCTTAATCCCTCATCTTGGCATTCATTAGGGTTGGGGCTGTTTTACAGGCAGCCTGCAAGGAATTAAATTGTGGATACTGTGCTCTGTGCCCCTTCCTCCCCTGCCCCTCTCTGCTGAAGTTGCTGTGCTCTCCCTTCCTTCTCTGGCTTCTGCAATCTGACTCTTGGCAATGGGTAGGGCAGTGCTGGAAGCTGAGGATGAACCTAGGCAGTTATATGATATAGTAGGGGTGGGGGTCACAGGCATATAGTGTAGGAGGGGTCCCCATGTGTAGCGGGGTGGGGTCCCAGGTATACAGTACAGTGAGCAGTGTAGTGGGGATGGGGCTCACAGGCCCATGGTTGAGCAGGAAGGGCATGGTGCCTGGTTGCTTAGGGCAGGGGGGCCGTGGTTGTGAGCATGCAGTGCACTGGGGCAGGGTCACCAATACATGGTGGGGGGACCATTGGCATACATTGCAGCAGTGAGGGGTGGGTATCTGGAGTATGCAATTTGGGGGAGGAGGGTGTTGCTTGCCCTCATGTGGTCTGTGGGGTGTGTGACCCCTGGCCACTTGAAAGCTGGATAGTCCCAGCTTAGGTCAAGTGTGAAGCTGCAGGTGAAATCCTTCATAACATGAAAAAGTTGCATCAGTCCCTGGAGCTCCTGAATGGGATGGTGGTAGTGTTAGGCATGTTATTTAAAGTGAACTGTTTATACTGTTTGTTACATGTAGTAGACATTGGCCTGCACCATGGTAAGCCATAAAGACTTGTGCAGTGTCTTCTTTTAACTGCTGCGTTCTGGTAAATATATCTGCTCTGCAAGGAGAGTCTATGGCTGGTGCAATATTACTGTGCTGACCAAAGGTGCTGTTTGATCAAGTTGTTGCTGTGGCAGTAAATTTGTTTTGGGAAGTAGTGCTTTAGGGAGCAGGTGTTTCAGCCCTTGAGCAAAGTGGAAAAATACCAGTGGTCCAACTTTAAAGCATTTTGAGCAGTCTCAATTTTTCTCATTACCCCTCAGCCTGTCTTGTTGCTGGCTGTGATTCAAGCTATCTAGCCAAAGGCAAACAGTTTTTGCAGGGGAGGCTCCAAGACTAATTTTTCCTTTTCATAAACCTTTCTGCCACATTTTATAGAGAGTTTGTTTTCACAAACCCATTTGCTTTGAAATAGATTGCATCAGTCCCTCTCCTTGATGGTCCTAAAACCAGTTCTTCTACTCCCTGCCTCAAGCCCCACCCCTGTACTTGGTTCCCCTCTGGGCCCTAGGAAGTAGAGAATAAATTTAAATACACCATTCTCTGTCATGCCTCACTTCTTCTCTTCTGCGCTCTAATGTGCATTCTTATTCCAGTTAGGTGTAGTTCCTTACTGCACTTACTTCTATGTCAGGAGAAAGGGGTATATCTGGGATATTACTTTCAGAGAAAGTATGTATTCCTTTAGTGATAGTAAGTAATTTATTCTTAGAGTAATTTATGATGCAAGAATATAATTTTTTTCTGATAGAAGCCACAGCACTGGGGCAATCCCTATCAGAGGGCGCTCTGCCCACAAGTGGATGCTTCAGGCATGATCCTGTGGAGCCTGTCCATCTACCACGCTCCCCTGGGCTGGGAGAGCTGCCCTGGGTCCTTGCTGAGTGACAGCTGCCAAAGCTCAGGGGATAGGTGGGCAGGAGGGAGTTACTGCCCAGGGCTCTAGGCACCCATGGGCTGGAGGTACTGTTTGGCCATGGTGTGGCTGTCCCAGTGGGCAGGAGCCCCTGTAAACGCTATGGGGCACTTGGCTCCATGCAGCTTGCCTCTGCAGCACCCAATAGTAGCTCTGCTGCTGTGCTCACTCCTATTTAAGCCTTGCCAGCTCTGCTGTACAACTTTGCCTGGCTCTGCTCCCCAGGTAACCAGTTACCTCCTTGATGCGGCAGCAGTATGATGCTGCAACTCAGATCCATACCACTTCCCAGTCAGCCCCTGCTGGAGTTGCTTCCCTGAGAGTATGCAGCGCTAAGACAAGAGGTAAACAGTAAATGTTATAAATATAACTGCCAATTAACCTTTTACATCCCTTAATTGAAATACAATCATAACAATGAGAAGTTTAATATCTTTTTTTAACCAAAAATTCTGTGAAACTCACTGTTAAAAGATAGCAAAGTTACAGTTTAGCATGGTTCTGACCAGGATTTGACATTTGCTTGGGCAGTGAAAACATCCACAGTTGCACTGAATTCACAGTCATTTTCTATAGCTGTATACCAAATGACAGGGCTTCAGAAGATCAGGCTTGCCACAAGTCATAACACTGTGCTATTTAGCGTTATTCATAGTGAATTCTATATGCAATTACTTCAAACCCAAACCTCTGTAATTTTCACTAAGGAACTCAGGCTCACCAGTTTATAAGAGGGGAACTTTATGTGCACGCAAAGGATGCTAATCATTAGCTATAGACAACACATCATTGTGTTAGTGTTAAAATATGTGAAATGTAGTAGGGCATACAAGCACTCATTTTCTTGATAAGAAACATGTTGGTTGTGTGACTTTTCATATGTAGTTTGTATCATCAGTCCAATCCAATTGCTCTTTGAAGTGAAATGAATTTACCACTCTGGTTATTTCAAGCCAAAATTCAACTTTTGACCTCAGTCTGTTTTAGCTATTGTTACCCTTTTTTTAAAAAGTAGATTGAGATTGGTTTTCTTTTCATAATGGGAAAAGTGGGTGGGTGTGTGTTTGTTTAATTTTGCTTGTGTTTAAAATATTTAGAATTAAAATTTTTTTTTTAGATAGGGACAGAATCTGAAAAATTTATAGCAGGAAAAAAATCAAAAAAATTCAGAAAATTGTGTGTAAACAAATAGGGTAGGTATGTATTTACATGAAGTACTGATTATCTAATATTGATAATAAATACTATATAGGCTTTATAAATGGCTTTAAATTGTGGAGTAATGTGCTTTAATAAAAAGATTTGTGGCAGAACTAAGAACATTCTGGTTTCTTTGACTGTGCAGGACTTTAAATCTAGAATAAGCAAAAGGTTTAATCATTTAAAAACAGATCTACCTAATGGGTACTTTTCCATTATTTTTAGCTATAATGTTATATTTGCTGGTGGCCCTGAAGAATTGCTCAAGAAATTCCAGCAAGCTAACCATAAAGTAGTATTTGCTGCAGATGGACTAATTTGGCCAGATAAAAGGTTAGCAGACAAGTATCCCTTTGTCCGGAGTGGAAAACGTTTCCTTAATTCAGGAGGTAAGTGGTGGCTGCTGGATAATACTGCTGGTTAACCAAAGTAACTGTTGTTCATATATTCAGGGCTGTGTGTGGTAGCCATGTTTGTCTGAGACTAAAAGAAATGTAAAAACCTACAACTTTCGGTTCTAAAATTGTATCTTATTAGACTTACTGAAAAATTGGAAAAAAAAAAATCTTTTTCTGCAACTTTCGGGCTCATGTGCCATTCATCAGGCTCAAAGAAGGTACAGGGTAGTAAAAATTAGACCTGTGCGAAGTGGCTAGAATTCGCTTCAGATTTGGCCAATTCAGGGGACAGTGATTCGATTTGGTGATTTCGAATCACTGTCCTGAATTGATCCAGTTGAATCCCATTCAGAGATTCAGCTGCTGCTAAATCTCCGAATGACAGGCCCAGCTCTCGGCACTGGGGGGGAGGAGGGCGATAATGACTCACTAAGTGCTGCTGTGTGCATGTGTGTGGGGGTGATCCCTGCTGCCCCCCACTGCCCCATGCTGCATGGGGAGGCTCTGCACAAGCCCCTTGACCACTCCTGCCTCCCCCCCCCAGCTGCCCCATCCGACCCTTTAAGAAAACCCAAACCAAACCCCTGTAAATCCCTGGACTCATTGTCCTGCTGGGCAGGGGGTGATCCCCACTTCACTGTGCTGTGTGGGAGGCTCTGCATGAGTCTCCAGAAGCCCCAAGGTGGCTGCAGGAGTGGTGAGTCCCGGGGTTTTTCTCATTCTTTTTTTCCTTAAGAGGTTGGGGGAGCAAGGAGGAAGGGGGCTCAGAGGGCTCATGGCAGAGCTCCTCACATGGGGCAGTGGGGATGGCCCCCCTGCCCTGCAGCACCCGGTGAGTGGGGCTTATTTTTAAAAAAAAAAAAAAAAAAAAGTACCAGGAGCTGGGGCGGGCAGGGTAGCCATGGGGGTTGGGGGAGCAGACGGGGGATGAGGGCTGGCAGGGGTCCCCCCATGGTCCCCTCCCCCCTCCTTCAGCCTCCTCCTCCCTCCTTCAGCCCCCTCCTTCTCTGGCCTCTACTTACCAGCTCTGATCCAGCTGCACCTCCCTGCTGCAGCCACCAGGAACTGCCCAAATCATTGAAGATTTGGAGAGCTTCAAATCGATTCAGACCTTTTAATTGGTCTCCTCATTCAGTTCGGATTTGGAGATTTGGCCAATGAATTGGGCCGAATCTTCTCCGAATTGAATCGGCACCTGACACTTCACGCTGCCCTAGAAAAAAGTCTCTGCATGTAGTGTGACAGGCAGACGTCCCTGGGGTTGCTCTCTATGCTCTATGGCTTGCCCGCCTGTCTCGATGGGCCAACCGCCCGCCTATTTCTCGCCCGCCACGACTTAGTCTTAATAGGTTCATTAATAGATCTTCCGTAAGCGGGAGGCTGCCCATTTGAGCCCCGATGCCAAGGGCATTCTTTGCGGCTCCTTCCACCCGAATACCGCAGCCCAAGCTTTGCTGATGTATTAGACATTGGTATGTCAAGCACTGCCTGCTTCTGCCTGGCTTGCTGTGCCCTTGCTGGGCTTCCCCAAGCGCTGCCCACCTCTCTGGGGCTTGCTGTGCCCCTGCTGGGGCTTCACACACTGCCCGTCTCTCTCGGGCTTCTCAACAATCCTGCCCCCTCTCTGGGGCTTGCCGCGCCCCTGCTGGGGCTCTCAAGCACTGCCCGTCTCTCTCTCGGGTGTCTCAATAATCCTGCCCCCTCTATCGGACTTCTTGGAGGTTGCCCCCTCTCTGGGGCTTGCTGTGCCCCTGCTGGGACTTTTCTTACGCTCCTCTCCAGGGCTGGAGTCCACACACCCCGCTAGCTGTACCCTCACTTGTGCCTGGATCCCCACACTACAGTGTGTCTCTTATGAGGCCTCCTCCATCCCCTCACAGCCTCACCCAAACCACTGTTATAATAAAATGACTAACAACACAAAACATAAGCCACCTGGCTATAACTTAACTCCAGGCCATCTGGCTATAACAAAACTAGCAGCCTGCCAGCCCAAGCAACATTCACTCCTACCAGGGGCCCTTCCATTCTCTGCTGTGGCCTCTGCATCCAGTTCCCTCTCTCTATCCCCGGGCAGAGAGCTCTTTTCTTTTTGGTAGCTGGCAGGGAACTGCCCGTCTGGTCTTGGCTCTAGGCTTTATAAGAGCCAGGCCCTGCTCCTTAGGATCAGCTGGCTCTCCTTAGTTGCCCTGGCAACTTACAGCTGTGCTCATTCTCTCTGCTGGGCTTTACCCCAGCAGCTTTTCCCTTCTCTGGGAGCAGAGCAGGCACCCCCAGTGCCCTGCCATGATCTGTACAAGTGGTGGGCACGTACAGTGCCCTGCCACAGTAGGAAATAAACTTCATTTTTGCACAGAGCAAGCAGAAGCTGGAATACTGTCCCTCTGGGTCCATGAGAGTCTCTTTGTGAGCTTGTTCTTTGTTATGTAGATCAAGCAGGATTTCTTCCCTGGTGGTGTCAGATGGCAGGCAGGGAGGTGTAGAAATCTATTTTGTTGTTCTTTAATGACATTTATAATTCAAAATTGGCTAAAATTCAGCATCTTCCATGTTTCAGGGATGTATGTGGTAGCTGTGTTGGTCTGAGAAAAAAATAAATGCAAAAGTCTAGAACTCTTGGTTCCAAAATGATACCTCATGACAGACTCTCATGGACCCAGAGGAACAGTTTTCCAGCTTCTGTTTTCTCTGTGCAAAAATGAAGTTTATTTTCTACATATATGGGGGGATTTTTACTGTCTTGAATTTTTCCCTGAGCCTGGCGAAGGGTGTATGAGCCCAAGAGCTTGCAGATATTTTTTTGTAATTTCTCAGTTAGTCTAATAATAGGTATCATTTGTGGAAGCAAGAGTTCCATTTCTTGTTGTTTATCTATATGCAGCCCAGCACCTCATGTACACATGATATCGTTATTAATTGGGCAACTAACTTGAGGTATTACTAGCCTAAATTCATGTTTTGCGGCCTAGATCTTCATTAGAGGAAACTTGTTCACAACTGTTTTTTGTAATAACACTCCCTGTATGCTCTCTTTTTAATGAATACATATGAAGAAATAGTGTGTTTAAATTGGTTTAGGAAAGCAGTGTTGGCAAACTAAAATGTTTGTTTAGCCAAAGCTTTGCTTTCAGAAACATGCAGACTGGATCTGATTCTTTCCTGCTAGCTTTTCCATAATGGCTACTATTTTATGTTCCAGCATGTGATTTCATTTAAACACAATGACAAATTCTCTAGATCTTATGTTTGTGAAGATGATCTAACACAAGTAAACCAGGTATAACTAAGAAGATTGTCCAGGTACAGACATTACATTTTTACCAGTACAAGTGATCAGAAACTGGTCTATACCTGTAACAGAATAGAAGTTTGGCACACAAGACCAGTCTCTACCCCTAACTGAACAAAAGTTTGGTGCGCACAGACTGGTTTAAAAACGGTGGAACCCAGTCAGAGATTTCCACCTCTTCTCCTTCTACCACCACCAAAGGGTGAATTTGTGTCCTGTTCATTGCCTATCTTAACTATGCCACTTACAGAAAACTGTGTAACTTAGATCGATTCCACCTCAGGCTTTTTTGATGTCTGTACCTAGCCATAATGTCCACTGAGTCTACAAACAGCCTGAAGAAATAGCTCTAGAAAAAATGTGAGTTAAGCTTCGGCGAAGTTAATGACACAATGGCCATTCTAATTTCACTGCTGATTTAAAACACTTTAGAGAAAATATGGGTTGTTATAGAAGACTACAGAATGAATTCTGTGGTATCTCATACTTGGCTTGTTTTACGTTCCAAATATTTGTTGGCTGGGACTGTGAAAAGCTTTTTCCTGCCTAACCTATGTAGTTTTGCTGGCAAAGCTCCGTCACACTACAACTGTAGCAATAGAGGGGAGATAGCGTAAGTGATAGTGGCAAGAAAAAAACCCTTCAGTGCCATGTGCTGCATCTCAGTAAGGGTGAAGCCTCTTCCACAATATTTTTGCCAGAAAATCTAGTGGCAGCAACCCTGCAATATAGTTAAGTTTTCTTCTGGAAATGTCAGTGGGTGGAGCTTCGTTGCGTGCAGAGCCAGGGCTGCTGCTAATTTCCTTTCCCACAGCCTTTTTTTGTCTTTAGAGTAAACTTACTATATACCAGCATTCAGTTGAATTCCTTGTACTGCTATGCAGAGTTAGAATTCAGCAATTTAGCTTGTAAAGAGAATCTGCCAAAAGTTTTTTCCTTGAAGATGGTCTTCTTTCCCAGATTCTGTAACAGTTAATCTCCCACCTTGGAACTATCTGGATTCTTCTAGCCATCTCGCACCAATCCCGCAGTCCTTTATTTTCCTTTAAATGTCATAATACAGAAAATTAACTTTCAGATAATAGCTATTTTGAATATATGCAGTATTTTATTTTCATAAAAAATTCTGGCTAGATGACGATGACTTTCTTCTGTTTTCCCTGACTGGCAGAGAATTGTCACATGCAGTTCCAAATGAATGTGTTGGAGTTGGCAGTTATGTTTTTTATCAACTTAACAAATTATCTTTTGTGATATTGCAGGATTTATTGGTTATGCCTCATATATGAACCGCATTGTACAGAAATGGAATCTGCAGGATAATGATGATGACCAGCTTTTTTATACCAAAATCTATATTGACCCACAGCAAAGGGTATGTAGAGATTTGCTTTTTCTTTATAATAGACTTAAAATAGGGTTACCGGGTTTTCCCATACATGTCCTCTTTTTGAGTCCTCCAGTCTCAGTCTGGGCAGTTTTGGTTTTTTTTGAAATTTGAAAAACATTCTGTTTTTTTGCTCTCCTCCACTGCTGGGAGCTCTGGCTTGGGAGTGAAAGGCAATAGAATGGACAGGGGCATGGCACCACCATATCACTGCCCCTACCCAGTCATATCCTTCCCCCCCATCACCACCCTGTGTGACAGGTGCCCGGTTTTTTGAAAGTGGAAATATGGTATCCCTACTTAAACTAATATTTTGAAATGTAAATTCTTACAGCAAGATACCTAAATAGGCAAGAAGTTTTGTGGGTGATACCTTTTATTGAACCAACTGTATGGTAGGGATGGGTGTAGGCAAATGTTCAGGTATCACAGTACCCCTCCTCAAGCCTGTCATATCTGAAAGTTGGCCATGTCTATCTCAACCATGCAGCTGCTCCAATAAAAGATGTCACCCACAAGAATTCTTGCCTCTTGTATATTTCCTGGACCATTATGACAACAACATCACCTCTATGCTACCAAAACAGTAGTTTGCTGAAAAAAAGTTTTGGCTTAACTCATTTTTAGGTGAAATCTTTGTTCATAATGCCAAATATTTAACAACTTTGTCAGTTTCACCAGATTACAAACCTTTTTTTAAAGAAAAGGTTGATATATTTCAGTTAAACTTCTAAATGAATGGATTTACTTTTTCTTTAAACTGTTTTCCTTCAGTATTAATAGAAAAAGACTTGCACCTGAAATATTTTATTTAAGATTGATAGGAATTATTTGTTTTATTTGAAGGCTCTCTTTCAACATTTAGGATTGCTAAAAGTTACAAAAATAGATTTGTTATACCCCAAATTTAAAAAAAAAATGAATTAATGGGGGGCAGGGGGAAGCTGGGTTTTGTTTTCTTTCTATCACCCTAAATGTCAAGCCATTCTCCAAGTTTCAGAAGTGAATTGAAGTTGTAGTTTAGAAATCTAATTTGATACCCCAGTAAGTGATTATTGCACTACACTGACATAATTTAAAGGTAATTTAATTTAGTGGTAATCTTATTGGTCTAGTATTGGTCCCCTCCACCCAATTTGAAACTCCAGTAAAGTTTAAGATGAATTTGGACTGCTTACTGAATATGCCAGCTTTACTTAGGTGCTCATTCTCCTGCAAGCTGGATCCAGCCCACAGAGATGTCATTTAGCCTGTAGGGCTCCCTATGTAGTCTGAAATTTGTCAGCTGGGGAACGATAGTGTTTAAATGACCATAGTAATTAACACTACCGCCACTTCCCTGTCACCAAATTTTCAACCGTAAGAGGACCTAAGTTGGTCTGGCTGATATGGCTGTGCATACTAGATGTGTTGGCGCAGGGTTGTGCCATGCCCAGATCTGGTGCAAAAGGTGCTGGTATGCTGCATCATGTCTCTGGATCAACCTGATATGCTAGCACTATGCTGGATCCAGCTTGTGGACCATTGTTGCACCAGTCATCTGGCCCATAGGGCCATAGAGATTGAGCACCACTTTTTGAGGTTTAAAAAAAGTAGACTACACTTGTAACATGCATTAAAGCCACTGTTTTATATTATATCATGATACTTAATTTTAGTTTGTACATTTTAGAAGCATTGACATAATATTTCATCATGCATGTGTATAGCACATTGGGGCCCCAGGGGTAGCTGTGATGCCCCCCGGTGGTTCTGTGATCATGCCCTGCTCCTCCCCTAGTCCCCCCACTCTGTTCTGTGCCCCGCTGCATTTCTCCCCTTCTCACCTGCCACATCTTCATGGAATACTAGTAATAATATAATAGGGAGGCTGCTCACGAGCCTTTCCACGAGCCCCAGTCTAACTAGACCCTTGCTGGGCCTGCTCTTGTCCCGGGCTGCTCAGGCTGACTGTGCCCTAGCAGGGCACTCAAAGCTTAGAGGCTAATTGTGTAGCTCCAAACCTCCCCTACAGCACACCCCAAGCCTTGCAGGTGTTACCTTAATGTTATTCCCTCTGTTGGGGCTTTGGCCTCTTCTGCTTCCACCCCTTTAATGTAGCTAGGCTTTCTAGCCTGGGCCTACTATATCAGATCTGGCTTTGAGACACTAGCTCTACTTCATCCCTTCTAGTTACTGGGGCCCTGGCCCCTGTCTGCCAGGTCCCTGGGCTCTGCCTGGCTGCACCCCTCCTCAGGTACCAGGCCCTTAGCCTGTGCCTGGCTCTTTGGCCTTGCACTGTCTTCCTGTTCTGGGTGCAACAGTTGCTCAAGCATTGAGTCTGCCCCTGGCAGGGCTCAAAGTGATTGTGTGCCTCATAGGCACAAGTGGGACCTCTATGTACCACCCCTTACTGTCCCAACCCAAATCACTGGTGTAAATGTAATATAATATAAGCCCTGGGCTATAACATAAACAACAACAGTGGAAGCAGCTCTCTGTCCCTTTAAGAGGGCAAACCTTCCCTTACCTCTTGTGCTGGAATATCTCCCAGCCTGGGCTCCTTGCGAGTGCCCTGAGCCTCAGTCTGGCATCCCTGGGTAGCTTTCCTAGGCAGGAGTTCCTAATTGTGCAGCTGGCAGGGCTAGATTGGCTTGCCAGCCCCAAGCCCCAGGCTTATAGCCTTCCAGGGCTCTGCCTACTTCCAGTCAGCAGGCTACTGTCAGGTGCCTGCTATTTTCCTTATTTGTCCTATTGCCCCAGCAAGCAACAGTTGCTGCACCCTGCCTACCCTGCAGTGCTCTTTGCTGGGCTGCTTCTGCCTTAAAGGAGCAGGAAGCCCCAGGCTCTCTATTAGTGTGCATATGCTCTTAAACTAAAATGTTGTTGTCTGACTAGGACTTTTTATTTTTTCTATCAAGAGAATACTGCCAGACATTTCTTTGATTTATAATACAGAATTGCAATTCCTTTGGAAAGTCATGACCTCCATTTGCTGAGTTTACATAATACAAGGCAAGTCCATTGGTGTTATACTAGATTAATCTGAACAATTTTCTGATGAATCAGATACTTTGGAGAGAAAATATATCCAAGAAGTTTATAGTTGAAATGAGTCACTGAGAAAGAAAGGTTAAAATTGTTTATATCTAAAAGTAGATTAAATATAAAAACATGTAGCCTCTAATCAGTTAATATTGGACATTACAGTGAAACACATACTGCACTAACTTTAATATTACAGTGTCTTTTGGTATTTTTAATTTTAGAAAGATATGAATATTACTTTGGATCACAAGTGCACAATTTTTCAGACCTTAAATGGAGCTGTTGGTACGTATGTTATAATGTATGTTGATTGGAATATGTTATGCATGGATCTTTCATAAGTTTCTTTTTGTCTGCTTTAAAACATCTAGTAAATGTTGTAGTCCACCCATTACTTTAAAGAACTAATTTGCATATGTGTTCAGGGGGCTGTTCCATGAATAATAGGTTAAATAAGATTACTGTGCTTCTCAACTCTGACATGCATCATGTCAGTGGATTTTTCTTTCATTGTCAGAATAAATTATTTAAATTCAAATGTAATGATGAATGTAAAGTTGTATCCTTCTTTCACATGTACCAATAAACTTAGTTATAGAAGTCCAGATGTAACTTGAATCATGTGTTCATTTGAAATCGTACTAACAGCAAGGTGTAGTGAAGTGTGATAGCTGTAAATTTTAATTAATTTTCATTTTCAAGTCATAATTTTCCTTGAAAGTCTTCCTTTTTGTTTGTACGTGTGAACTTCCTTACAACCTCCACCTTTGACCTTCAACTGTGGAACAACTGAGTTGCATTCCTCTGTAAATGGAACATTTAAGTTAAGAAATAGCATATGTTCTAAGCTAAGTGTTCTTTAACCTGTGAAGAAGGAAGAGCATAAACTCTGAAGTCAAGGGCCTTATTTACTCATCTACTTGACCTATATAGTGCATGGAAGCTAAGGTTATAAAAAAAAAAAAAAAAAAAGTTAGGAAGCTAAAATAACATTAACAGTAGGACCAAGGTACTGGAAGGAATTCAAATATTTAATTGTGATATATTGCTTTATAACTTGGGCATCATACAGATAACTGTTTTCATTCTGATTGCTACTGGATTTTTTTTTAGATGAGGTTCATCTGAAATTTGAAGAAGGAAGAGTAAGAGCCAGAAATTCCATGTATGAAACACTACCAGTCACTATTCATGGAAATGGCCAATCTAAAGTAAGTAATAGTCACTTCTTCTGTCAAGACCAATTTAAATAAGGTCAGAGGGCAAATGTGGATGTGGGGGGGGAAAGCTTGAAGTAAGTCTTCGAGGAAATGGTGTTCTCATCTCTATTAAAAGGAATAAGTCAAATGGCAAACTCCTCATGTATTGTTGAGTCTTCAACATACTATTCTGATGTCGCTGTGGGCATTTATACATGTGCTCCAGGAGCGGGGAGCATTCTTTAATTAGTCTGAAGCATCACATTTATCACCATCCGCATGCTGCAGAATGGCAGTAGGGTGCTTTGAACTAAAGCTCGTTGAATGAGCTTCAATTTAAAGTGCCCCGCTGCCATTTTTCAGAGCTTGGATGCTGATTGATGCACATGATGCTGGAGTCTGCTGGAGTACAGTAATTACCACGCTCCAGCAAACTCGATTAATCAAGCAGCCTAGAGTCAGAGCAGCCTCCTTGCACATGTCTAGGAACCCTGTATTGATAACAAGTTAGATCAACTACTCACTTTACTTACTGTAAACTCATTGCAGCTCAGGATTCTGAAAGTTAACATTTTTATTGGACATTAGTGTCATTCTTGAACATTAATTAGAAATATCCATTTTATTATTTCTTCATAATCATGTTAAATGGAGACTTTGAACAGGAAAAATTAATCCCCCAGTTCCATACGAGGGCTTAGAACCCGTGTGCTTCATCAAAATCACTCTGTGAAATAGTTTTTACAGGGATACTTAGTGCTATTGCACCCTCATAACCACTGATGCTTGGGCCTTTCTCCAGAGCATTCCAGTGTTCCCTTTTTACCAGCCGGTCTGCCAATCTGTGGCTTCCATTGTCCTTCAGGGAGTGCAGGATTTGCTGTGTAGGATGGCTCTTTTGAAATCCTCATAAAGCAAAATGCAGTGAAGTGTCTTCAGGTCCTTTGCATGTGGTTGAATTTCACTCCCTTGAACCGCCTGGACATTTCTTACACATTTTAAGTATGTGTAAACAATTTATCCCAATTCTTCTTGCTCTCACTTGCTGTCCTAAAGCAAGCATATATCTCTTTGTGCAAAGGAAACGGCTAGAATTGTTATATAATGCAAGCTGATAGAGAGTAGTTCGCAACATAAAATGAAATCCCCTTTGCAAATCTCAACCATTATTGATTTTTTTCCCTCATTTCATATTTTAAATTGCAAAAATTTAGAACTCTTGGTTCCAAAATGATACCTTTTATTAGATCAACTGGAAAATTGCAAAAAACCCCCATCTTTTAATATTTTGAATTAGCACTTGTTTTTATTAATGCTTTAAGTTATGTTTAACATGTCTGTCTTTGGTAAGACACACGCAATTAATGATGACAGCTTTCATTTGCAAGAATTAATACTATATATCCTTTCCACCATCAAAATTGTATCTTTATTGTAGTGTTTCCTTTAGTGAATTTTAGTGTACAGTACCAAGAAATCAGTTGTAGGTGGTGTGTACTGCATTGCCCTCATTTGCTAATATTTTTTGTGGTGTCAGAGAATCATTTCAGTGAACACTAATGTACCTTAACCAGTATCAGTACTGTATTTTCCCTTGCCAAAAGAAAAGTAATATAATATATGTTACTGTTTGCCCAGGAGATATGGTTGGGATTTTTTTAGGGATATCTTAGGTTAATCTACATAGTTTTTTATATTAAAACATGATTCCTATTTATAGTCATATATCAGTTTACCCTGTTTCTGTGACAGAACAAAAGCATTTGGGTTTTGTCTAAAAGCCAACTGAAGAAAATAAAATACAAAAAATCTTAGAACATTTGTTATAAGCTATGCTGGTACCTTTTTTGTTGTAATGGACTATACACAGACATGCCTTGTTGTGGGGAGGTTAGGACTTTTTACCAGTTGGACAGCATTCTAGCACCAAAAATGTCCAGTTGGAAAGAGACTTCTCTTATGTGTGTACTTTTCTGCATTCAAACAGTTTAAGCACTGGTAGATTATTTTTATCAAAAAGTTGGTAGCAAAATAATAGTGATAGTATAAACCATATACTTTTTTTTCCCTTATACTAATTACATTCTCTCTGCACAAGTTTTGTTTGTTTATGCATTTCTGTATATTTTTTTTATGCATCTGAAAGTCAAGGCATTTTATTTTAGTATACAATAATTTTTTTTACCATATAAGGTAAAGAGGGGAGGTGATCCTACTAGGACAAAACGACAGCAAGTTAATGTATTGCAGTTGTACTGGAATGATTTTTTACTTGAGGAATTGCATGCTGTATTTCCTGACTTTGATTAGAGTGGCACCAAGATAATTTGGATGAGATCCTTTGCAATATTGTAGAAGTACACATTTGGCATCCAGCAGGACATGGCAGCCCAGGCAGACCTTCAACAGAATAACTCCATGATTAGTTCAGGGCTAGTTCCAAAGCTGCCTCAAGAATCTGTCAAGGAGCCAGATACTGCTGTGAAGTATATTTCACTGTTTGTCTTATGGGTCCTAGGGTAGCTGTCCAAAATGTGAAAGCTTCAGTCTAGCCCACTTTTCAAATTGCACATCTGCATCTTCTCAGCTTTGTCCCTCTCACCCTTTTTCCTATGTAGTTTAGCTATATCTCTATATTTGTTTTCCCCCAAGTGCCATGGTTTTCAGATTCAGAAGGAATATTCATTTGGTTCTGATTTTTTTTTTTTTTTAGTACTATTTAGTGTCTGAACGAGAGATGCTAAAGGGGTTTTCTCTGTATCATGTGCATGAGAGCAAAACATACTTTTACTAGCTGTCTCTGTGATTTAAGTTAAAAAAAAGAAAAAGAAAATAAAAATATATACAATTAATGAAGATTATATGGGGAATAATTCTAAAGCTGTTAAAAGATACAGACACAGATTTTACATTCATATGGAATTAATCTAAATTACTTTGAATTCTTCATTTGTTTACTAGATTTACCTAAATTACTTGGGGAATTATATCCCTAATGCTTGGACACGTGAAACTGGATGCATTGTTTGTGACTTAGATTTACTAGACCTATCAGCTGTAAAAGTAAGTATCTTGCAAGTATACATAAACACTTTGTGATTTTTTTTTTTTGATGTCCATGTAATGTTATGTATTGATCAACCAGTGTGTTGGTTGATATTTTCATGAAATTATAAAAACAGATTTGTGATTTTTCTCTCTGTATCAGTAATCTAAAATCTAAATATTAATATTTTACTATTGGTTGAAATTTGTCATATACTTCCCAGTGCTATAAGAACCATACAGTCAAGTTAAAAAACCCAAGAAAAATATTAATCAGTTAATGGAATTTAGATCTATATGGTCTGCATCTGTAGATAAGTGTTTGGAAGAAAAAGATATATATCCAGAGAATGCAACTGCAGTTGAGCAGTTACACGTGCAAGAGATGAGAGGGAGAGGGCTTTGCTGGAAAACGAAATGTAATTTATTACCTGGGGAGTTCCACTATGGGAGAAGTCTTGACTTCCAGTAGCACTAGCAAATGTTTGCTGTGCCATCCTAAATTGGCCCCCTATGTAGAAACTGGCAGGCCTTTATTTTGGGGTACTTTCTGCAGCTGTCATGGTCCTGCAGAGAACCATTATTGGTCTGTACAATTTAAAGTACCCCTGAGGCTCAAACAAAAACAGTCTGCTGAAACAGATAGATAATAGGGGTGTGTAGAGCAGACCCTATTTGATTTGGCTTCAGATTCTGCCTGGATCAGGTACAGTGATTTGATTCGTTGTTTTGGATCACTGTCTCTGATTTGATTTGGCTGAATCCAAGTCTGAAGATTTAGTGCTGATTTGGAGAATCGGCGATTTGGGCAGAGACAGCTTTTAAATGTTTTTTCTACATACCTTGAGGTACCAGCATTGCTTCTGAATGTTATAATGCTGGGGCTCATGGAGTGTCCCACAGGAGTATGAGGGGCCCTCCACATGCTCAGCGGTGAACACAGAAGTGGACCAGAAATACTTCTCGCATGCAGCTTTGTGGCTCTGAGCAGTGCCAGACCTTGCTGTTTTGTTCCCTGAACCTGTGCCCAGGCCCCAACAATTCCCATGCTCTTCCTGGGAAGCCCACAACTGAGGCTTAGGGACTAGGCTGGGCAAGTAACTTCCCTTCCAGGGTGGCCTCTTCCTGCACAGACTACTCTAAGGGGGCAGGGGTGCTCTTAGCCTGGTTCTGGAGGCTACTTCTACCCATAGCACCCCCCACATCTCCCCCTCCCCCCATCCTCTTCCTCCCTGTGAGGGTGTGGGGAGCAGGAGGGCAGGCCCCTACCACATGCACCCTCCCCATAGTGCATAGCCACCGCTGTCAGGCAGCAGCAGGTGGAAGGCCCTCAAGACGCTCATGTCCTGTGGCAGGCAGAGCCCCCAGTGACACATGGCTTCAGCTGAGTCCCAGGGCTGCATGTGGTGGCATGGAGCTGGCTTAGCCCACTGACATGGCACGGAGCCAGCTCAGTCTGGCCTGAAGGCACAACACGGGGGGTGCTCCTGGCTGTGCAGGCAGGAGCCACATGCCATCAGGCCATGCTAGCTGTCTCCATGTGGGGCTTCCAGCACTGCAGTGGGAAGCCACGCATGGCAGCACAGAGCCTGCCTAGCTTGATGGTGCATGACTCCTGTCCACATGCCATTGGCCCAGGTGGGCTCCATGGAGTGGAGTGCTGAAAGCCCCCCATGGAGGCATGGAGTTGGCTTGGCCTGGTGGCATGCGGCGCCTCTGGGCCAGACTGAGCTGGCTCTATGCCAGCATGTGCCAGTGGGCCAGGCCAGTTCTGTGCTGCCACATGAAGCTCCTGGGGACTTGACCAGAGCCATGTATCACTGGGGGGCACTCTGCCTGCTGTGGGCTGTGAGTGCCCTGAGGATGTGCTGTTGCTGCTGGCAGCAGGGGCTGTACATCATGGGGGAGAGGAATGTGTGGCAGCAAGCCACACATCCGCTCCTACAGACCTCCCCACAGGCCCCCCCACATGCCCAAAACCTCACACAAACCCCACACGTGTGAAACTCCTGGAGCTCTGTGCTGCTGTGGTGGCCTGCTGAGGGCTGCGAGTGCCCTGAGGGCCCTCTCGCTGCTGCAGCTGCAAGCCATGCCCCACTTCTTTCTGTAGCACACTGAGGCAGCATGCTGGAGCAGCAAGGGGATGCAGCTGTCATAAAGAAGCTCTGGCTAGCTGCCTGTGTGTCACCTTGCAGGACCTGGACTCTAGCTGTTTCTGGTCATGCTCCAAAAGCATGCCCCACACTATTTTTCTGGCATGGTTTTTTCTGGTGGGGGAGTGAATTTGATATTGAGATTTCCTGGTATAGAATTTAGAGTCTATACTTCAAATATGCAGTGCAGGGAACACTCTCATGTGCATGTGCCTTCTGTGGCGTCTCAAGGCAACTCTTTTGAGATGCTGCAACACACATGCACGCTCGTGTGGATGCAGCCTTAATGTGCATGATGGATGCTTTTATGAGGATCCATATTGTGAACTAATATGAAAATAGTCCCTTTTGATATGTTGCAGTCTGGAAACAGTTATTTTATTTAAATCCAAATAAAATAATCTGGTAATGCCAACCTGCATCTCTATACAAGCCAAACATTACCAAACTGACTCCTTCAGTACTACATGTCAGCAATGGGTCAGCAAGATAGATGGTTTCTACATTTCAAACATTTCATGTGTGAGTTTTTTTTACAGTGGAGGTTCTGCTGGCAGTGGGATGAGAACAGAAAATTTGTGAGATGAAAATATTACTTATGGGAGAGTCACAGTTTTCAGGAGTTTTTTGGTCATAGGATGACATAATCCACATGCAGTTTTCCAACCTATACTGAATACATTTTAGACAGAGATTAATAGCACAGAGATGCAGCCTGTTATTTTAACTGCATGATTTCTTGTCATGTAGTTATCATCGTTAGTTGCTGTAGTTTTAATTCCTAGTAATGGTGGAGTGGGGGTGAACTTGAATTTCTGACCTGTGTATGGTAGGTGACTTATGCAGTGGGTCAGGGGAGGAAGAAGGTATAATCGTGGTCTGTGTCCTATACTGTAGATGCACAGGTATAGAGCAGAAGGGTTATGTGGACCAGTTAGTATAGAATAAACATGAGTACAGCGTAAAAGCTATTTTTGTGGGGAATTTTAAATCTTCTACATGTTGGGTGTTTTTTGTTTAAAGTGTAACCCTTTTTGTTAATATCCTTGCAAGTTACGGATATATTTCTCATCAACATGTTCGTGACTAGTTAGATGTTTAAACAAATACAATCAGTAATTAGAAATAACCTGTTCTGATTCTGCTACTGGGTAGCTGCCTACCACTGAAGTGAGTATGTTCTGAGCATGCCATACTTAGGGAATATTTTGGACTTTACACCTTTCTTTTGTAGCTGGCAGGAGTAGCAAGAAAGTTTAGAGCTTTATAGAAGTGTTTTACGTGTGCCTTCTCTTAAGAATGAAGTCGTATTTCATTCTTTTGTATAAACTTTTTATCTTCACCTGGAGGGTTCAAAACTCAGCATGCAATCTTTAGTGAGAAGAGCAAGACCTTTAAAAATTCTCGGTCTCTATCAGAGTTCTTTCTTCACTGTTTGGACACTGATTGTGAATGCAGGGGACCAAACTCAGTGGCCCATGAGGTTGCTTTCAGTCATGCGTTTTTATTGACTTTTTCTCTCTGGATTCTTCTCTTTCATATTTCTCTTCAGCAAGTGAAGGTTGATGACAGGATTTTAGCTGATTTTGATTCCAACCCAAATGGTTTACTTGGACGTAGATTTGGACAAGTAGGCATGTTTTGTTTAAAAAACAATGCTATGGTCTGGATGAAACTGTTGAACTTCAGTGAAGATGGTTAGCTTATGGAATAGGCACATCCAGGCAGAGGGGTTTGATAAATATTTTTGTGAAGATATGAGCTTGTTGAAGAGGTAAAAAAAAAAACACCAGAGGAGCAGGGGCAGAATAGCCAAGGATACAGTGTAAATGAGCCCTGGGAATATGACGATGAGGAAAGCTAAGAGACGAGGCTTTTGGGGTGAGTGGAAAGTGACTTGGAACTGTGAGCTAAGACCCATCTCTGTTTGATTCTTACTGTATTCAAGGAAACAGGCCCCTTGGTATTTTTGAGGGTATGTACAAGTGTTACATTTAGATTGACCTAAGCAGAGTTAGGTCGATCTAAATGCCTTCTTAGGTAGACATTCGCAAGGTTTAATTCAACCAAAAAATGATGCACTTGAGGAGGTGTACTAACATAGATCAAACAAGGGTTAACTTAATCTAGGAAGGGTTAACCTGATTGCCTGAGGCTGAGCTGCATGCCATTTGTCCCAGCCTCAGGGCTGTTCTGTTCCTACCCACCCACCCTGATCCTGATTGGGCTATTTTTATTCCCCCAGCCTTTTTCCCCCCCCACTTCAAGTTACTTACCTTGTGCTCTCCATGCTGCTCCTGGCAACAGTGTATGGCTGCACACGCTGCTCTGAGCCGTGGAAAACAGTTCCACATGCTGTTCCTTGTCTAGGTTTAGGTGTCTTAATGTAAGCTGCCTAAACTTAGAATGGGTATGGTGAACACTTGTTTGCACTCTGAATAAAAAGATGTTGCTATCTGTGTCAGTCTGAAGTTGGGCAGTAGGAAGGGTAAATATATTGTTTAGTTAGTTTATAAGGTGCATATGTAAAGCAAAAGTTCACAGAAACTTATGCTCTATATGCATCATAGTCTGTAAGGTGCATTCTACACTACATACTTTAAATAACCAAGACTGAATCAAAGAAATGTGCAACTCCACCACCAAATCTTCCCCCTCATAGAAACAGCCTGTAGTACCCAGAATTAAAAAAAACACTCTTGTAAAAAATGGTAACGATAAAATAAACCTTTGTGTTGTGGTTGACTTAGATCCATGTATTTTACTGTGAATTTGACACTCTTAATCATCATTTAAACTCTGAATTAAATAAGGCAATTAAGTTTCAGTAGTTCTAGTGCATGACCATAGTTTGTCCTGACATTTCCTTTAGAGTGAAAAGAAATCATAGGCTTCATCATCTTATTTTATTGGCAAATCCAATGGAGACTTTGCCTTGTATTTTTCTCTATGAGAAGATTTTAACATACTTACTTCTAGTGGAAAGGCAAACAAATGAGGTCAGTAGAAGAGACTTAAGTGTTTCTACCAACTAGAATTTATCATCCTAAGTTTGCCTTAATGTTTTTCTAAGGTTTTAGCTAACGGATTTACAGAAGAGAATCAAAATTTCACATCTAAAAAACCTAGCGTATCAAGGTGTTAAAGATTTATCAAAGATGAATCAACCCTACTTGCCCACCTTGAAATGTAGGCTTGGAAACCTCCATTTAAAGTGCAACTGAGGGCTATATCCAAATTAGTCCTGTAGGTACCTAAATGTGATTTTAAACTCCACTTCTGTGATCACCTATGGACTGGCTTATATGTATTGATGCATCCATTTTGGCGTGAAGTCTGTTACCTGGGTGCCTATGCTTCCTTTTAACGATTGTGGGTAGTCAGATTTGATCACTCAGAAATACACTTCTGTTTATGCTCTGTTGTGATACAGGTTGATGCTGGGTCAGTACCTGGTACCACTTGAGGGTACATGGAAGCATTCATGGTCCCTGGTCTAGGTTATAAACCTGAATGCTGTACCCTCAAGTGGCACCAGGTACTGACCCAGCATCAACCTGTATCACAGACAGGTGTTTGCCACTGCCAGGAGTTTCATGGGGAGCCCAAGGTAAGTAACTCAGGATGGGGGGAGGGGCTGGTGGGATTGGGAGAGGGTCAGTCGTTCTGTGGAGGGGGTCAGTGGATCCATGGGTGAGGATCCTGCCCATCTTGGAATGGTTGGAGGGTGAAAAAAAAAAACAAAAAACCCCAAAAACCTGGTCAGGTTTGTGGTAGTGGGGGAGGTAAGAACAGCACGTTGCTGTGGTGAGGCGAGTGGAAGTGCTTCCCTAGCCCTGGAACTGCTATGAACAGATACAGCCATTTACAAAATGCAGTTAGCCCTTTGTAGATTGGGTTAACCCTGTATCACTCCAAAGTTAATTTACTTTCTGAGGTGAACTAACTTAGATTGGGTGCACCATTTTTTGGGTGGTTTTAAATCTTTCAAACACCTGCACAAGTGGGCATTTTGACTGATCCAATCCTGGTTGGGTTGATCTAAATGTAATGCTTTTATGTACCCTAAGTCTCTGGAGTAGCTTGTTCTGTTCGGAGGCCTCAGCATATGCTTAGCTCATACTAGTTCAGCATGGTACTCATGATCACTGTCACTCAAGAACATGACAGTAGCAATAAGTGGTGTCATCCACGTTTCTCATGACAGCTTGTTTGAGCACTTGTTTGGAGCTCTGAGTTTGAGACGCTCTTCAGGCTGTAGGCCAGTGGTCTCCAACCTTTTTATGGTGATTATCACTTCTTGCAAGTAAACGGCACCTCAGGATCAACCCCCTCTCCTGACAAGCTGCCTGGATTCTGACCCCAGTCACCCAGCCTGGCATGGGTGTCAGGGGGCATGGCTCAGCCCAGCCACGTGTGTCCTGCCATTCCTGATCATGGAGCCTCTGATACATCGAGATAGTCAAATCTCAACTGACTGGTCAGTTGGGAAGCCTCTGACAAGCTGTTTCGTGACCACCGCTGTAGACATTCAAACCAGGGTAAAAAACAGGGAAAGGGAAAATAAATAAAGGGAAAATAAAAGCTAACAATTTGGGCTCAAAACAGTTGTACTGTACTGGTATGTATATCTCTACTATTCTGTTAGTGTGATAACATCTTTTGATGAGTGTTTATTTTTGCCTCTGACTTGCACAAACACTTGATTGTTGGGTAAATATTACCTACAATGAAGGGTGGGTAGATTTATTTCAAATTTGTTGCCCTTCTTGGAGCATAGTGGAAGCTGCTTTAAGGTTCAGTGCCCCTGGAAGAATTCATTGGAATTTGCAAAATATGCAGAGGTCGTATGTTTGCCTGTGCTTTTTATAAATGCTTGGATTAATAATGCCTTTTTTTTGCAGCATACACTATTTTCCCAGGAAATCTTCATTACTTGTAACTAACACTATGCGTTACCACAACACACTTCTCAATAGAACATTTCCTGTTAGGAGATTCCATTTTTTAAAAAGTTATGACTGTCATTCTTTGACTGTTTACATTGAAACATGGATCTTAAATATAAACTAAAACTGAAATGAAACTGAATAGATTGGTAAATGAAGCCATGAATGGTAGGCAGGCTGTGTAAACATGGGCATGAAGAACATACTTAATGTTTCCTATCTGGAAAACATGCCAGTATGTTTCTGGAGTTCCTGTACAAAGAGTGACATTGTGAAATTTCAGCTTGTCCTGATCTCTTATCCAGACATGCTACAAGTGGGTGTAACCTGCTTGAAGAGAACTAAGTCTGAGCCTTTTATGTTCATATTTGGTTTCTGTCTTAAGTCTGTTACAGTGAGTTTTAAGACTGTGCTTATTTTTGCTGTCTGGTTTGGCGGTAAAAGACATTGCTTGATTATTATTTTTTGATACTGGTAAATTTCTTTGCATTTCTGTATCTCAGCTAAAAAACTTCTTATGGACAAAAGAGTGATTTAGTTCTATTTTAGTGATGGTGATCTGTTATAAGTATACGAAGACCTGGAATGATATAATTTTTATTAAGCATGACTTCAAAAGAAGAAAAAATTAAAAATGTACTTGTTACATGACTAGAATAAACCAGTTTTTAATGCTTCTCTTTACTTCCATTTTCATTAATAAATTAGTATTTTTACACTAATAAAGCACCATTGTTAAATTGTGTATAAATAATTTGCTTAGTTTTGTTAGTGCATATTTCAGATCAAAAATAGCTCTGCCATGTTGGATGCTCATGAGAAGTCCAAGTATACATTTCTTTTATCAAAGAAGTGCAAACACTTTTTGCCAACTTCACCTGAATTATCAATGGTTTTCTGTGTATGTGCCTATTAATAGGAAAGTAGAGTAGTAATTCTTTGTTACCCTGCAGTTCTTGGCTGCTTTCTATTCATTAACAAATACTTATGTTATAGATGGACAAAATATTTTGTAGCATAAATGTATTTATCTTTAAATCAATATTTTTCTGCAGTCACTTAAAAATATGTTCTGTACATGTTTGCATGATTACCTAATACAATGCATTTTCAATACTATAAATATTTTCTAGATATTACTGTTTCTTTGATACTTCTTTAATATAAATAATTTAAAGCTTTCTGTGAAACTTTTAAATGTGGGCAAATAGAGAAAATAAGTGTATTTTAAAGCTACTTTTGGTTAATTAGGAGCCTATCATACTATATATAGTAATATCAGATAATATGTAAACTGTTTGGGGTTCTCTTTCTTTTTAATATATAGCCTAGTTCAGGTGTATTTAAAGCATGTCTAAGCTTGAACTGTAATAATTTCAGAGAAAGCAAATATTACTAGAATTATTTAGTGTCAACATGTTGTTCCTTTTAGGACTATCCAAAGGTAACAATTGGCATTTTCATTGAACAACCAACTCCTTTCCTACCTAAATTTTTAGACAGGCTGTTGACTCTGGATTATCCAAAGGAGCCGCTTAGCATCTTCATTCATAATAACGTAAGTAGTGTTTAAGTTTTGTGATACAAAAAACTAGAACTCTTGATTCCAAAACGATACCTTTTATTAGACCAACTGGAAAATGGCAAGAAAATTATCCTTTTCTGCAAGCTTTTGGGAATTAAAGTCCCTTCATCAGGCTCTGGGAAAAGTGTAGATGGCACAAGATGGTAAGAAGTCCCCATAGGTCGGAAATAAACTTTGTTTTTGCACAGAGGGAGCTGAAGATGGAAGTTTGTCCCTCTGGGTCCATGTGAGTGTCTTTGTGAGCTGTGTTGAGTAACTCTTTGATGTGTTGATCAGGTAGAATTCCTTCCCTGAACGTGTCAGATGGTAGGTAGGGAGGCAAAAAAAACTTCCTTGTTTTCTGCAGTGAAGTTTAAAATCCAAAATAGGCTGAAATTTGGCATCTTCCATGTTTCTGGGGTGTACTTGGTAGCCATGTTGGTCTGAGACAAAAAAACATACAAAAAACGAACTCTTGGTTCCAAAATTATATGTTTACTAGACCTACTGGAAAATAGCAAGAAAAGGATCCTGTTGATCTGCGAGGGACTAAGAAAGTTTTGTGAGAAGTTCTTAATTTTAAGAAATTGCAGGTGAATAAAAGATATATTCATATCTTTGTTTTTCCTCTGAAGCATATTTATATAATCAAGACATTTTATTAAATGGTAAAGAGCAAAGGGGAAATATAAAATAGTCCAATTTAATTGAATGGGCAACAGTTTTAATTAAATTATTTAATTTAATTTTTAAATTCTAAAATAGGTTGTGAGATTCAAAAGGTACTTTCTGGAACCTTAATTCAAGTGCCTAGACATATTCTCTCTCTCTCTCTCTCTCTCTCTCTCTCTCTCTCTCTCTCTCTCTCTCTCTCTCTCTCTCTCTCTGTCTACAAAACAAATTGCACATTGAAGTGAATGCATCTTGGAAATGCATAAGGTGATGTAAAATAATAGTTGATCCCCAGCTGCTTGCTGAACTTTAAATGGTATTTTATTAGTGTTGGAGCTCATGCTGTATACCATAACATGTCTATTGCATGAGGTGCCTGTGCTCAGAGTGAAAGAGTCTTGAACTTGCATCTAGATTTCAGAAAGAAAGAGAAAGAAATGCAGTGAAGTAGGTTTTTACTTTTAGAGCGCTGTTTTCTAGCATCAGAGACCTTTATTCTGAAAAGACTTCTGCACTATTGACTTCAGTAGCACCAAACATGAATATAATGTATTGATGTACACAAAGCTTAAAATATTGGGAGTTAAAGGGCTTGCTGGAAAAACATAAAAGTTCTGTTGCTCTTAATTGGGTGTTAGAATCCTGTTGATCTCAGAAGGACTAAGAAAGCAAAATTTGGCCCTCAAAGTTAAAGCATACTTTTGTGAGGGAATTATAAAAAAAATATATAGGTTATAAAGTAGTAAAGCTTTTAAAATGCTCACAGGAAACTTGTCATCCATTCTTTTTATGAAAGAAAGCAAAAAATACATTCTGAAGAAAGCTAAGGCTAAGGAAACTAGACATCAGGAGAAATTAATATAATTTCATTTTTTTTGTGGGAGCAAATGTTGAATTTACAAATATTTGGCACGCTTCTAGATATCCAGAATCTGTTTTAACAATGTGGAATAAGTCTTTGTGTACATGTGAACATCTGCATATCCATCCTGTGCTTTCCACAATCACCCTTTCTTGTCAGCCAGGGTACGCAAGAGATGTCTCTGCATCAGAGGCTTGGGTCAGCTCAGACTTCCTAACTGCTGTGTAAGCTGGGTGAGATTTCATCCATAGTCAGTGAGTCATGTACTCCAGCTGGGACACAAGCATTGCTAAAGACCAAATGGACAGAGTTCTGGGCCAAGAATGAGTGTCCAAGCATAAGATCAAAATATTGACCCTTCTGTGCAATTGATACAGTTCTAAGTTCTCATCCTGCAATCAGAAATGTCTGGGAAAAACCCCTGTTTCCATGTGAAGCCCCCTGCCCTCATTGAGACTCTATAAGGGTTCATCTGTGCTAATCAAATTACAGGACTGGAAACCACAGGTTGCAAAATATGCATCCATAAAATTTATTGTGGAAAGTTTATGAATCCTAAAATGCCAGAACTGTGGGAATAATATGGTTTCTATTTTTGCCCCACATTGATTTGTTTTTCTAAATATTTCAGTAGAAGACTTTACTCTGATAATTGACAATATGCTACAGATACTTGCCAGTATTCTAATTACTCCTTTTCAGAATACAGTTTGCATTTGGACATTAAGTTGCAGCTCTTTTTGTTCTCTTTCTGGCCCATGAGTCTTTCAGTCTTGATTAGGTCAGTGGCCTGGCATCAGTAGGCAAGATGTGCTCAGCCTTGTCAGCCTAGCCATATGGACATAGAAGATGTGGTTTCATCAAACTCATGGAGAAGTGGGTCTAGAAACCAGATCTTCTTCTTGAGCAAATATTTTTTGACTGCTAAGCTAATGGGCAAAAGAGGTCAAAATATCCACATACCTTTCCCAAACAAAAAAAGACCCACTTTACTTTATATTGAGATCAATAATGCTATCATTTAATTATATTGGTCCCAGTAGACATCTCCCCTTAGAGCAGCTGGATCACAATAGTGTCTCTTTCCTCTTAGCTGTCAGAACTGAGATGAATCCTAATGTAATGGAGCTGGGAAAGGCTTTTGAGAGAGTGGGGTACGATGCACATCCCAAAGTAAATAGGAGCTGCCTTTGGAGGCTCATAAGGCTGTTGATTGCAAGAGCAGGCCAGCTGTATGCCTGGGTGGAATGGGCTAAGCAGAGTGGGCAGAAGGAGGTCTGAGACCGTTTGTTTTTTATAGTACATGTGGGTTAGTACAATTTATATTTTACATAAATTTTCAGTTATGTTAACATGATTATAGGAGGTATATCATGAAAAGCACATCAAGACATTTTGGGAGAAAGCCAAGAAACTTATCAGAAATATAAAAATTGTTGGACCTGAAGAAAATCTGAGTGAAGCAGAAGCCAGGAACATGGGGATGTAAGTTTTAATGTCCATATGTCTTTTTAAAAGTTAAATACTAATGTCATTTCAATCTAAACATCTCTGTTAGAATACAGCTAGACACTGAGAGGGTGGGGTTCATGAGCTAACCGGTTAGGCACAAAACATAAAACTTTGAACTTTTAATGATAGATATTCTTTGCATGTAGTAACTTTTTTGTAACATAAGCTGTTGTGCATTTGTGAAAGCATTTGTTTTTGGGTTCTGTTTAACTTAAATGGTGTGTCATTTGGACTTCAGAGGAAGGATTTTAAAAAGTACAGAGTAATGGATAATAACGTAGGAGTAGAACAGATGTTGTAAATTATTTATATGGTATATCTGGCAGGAACATGAAGATATTGCTAAAGCATCTGTGATTAGTAAAAATCTATCCAAAATATAAATTTAAGTGGGTTTTTAAAAAGACACTAGTACAACATAAAATTCATGTTAAACTTTCTTCTACAATATATGATTGAAAGTAGACATGCAAATGGATCAAAAATGTAGAAATTTGAATCTTTATCTGAAAAAGTAATATGTCCCTGTTGTCACATGAGCTCAAGATATATTTTATATTGTATAATTTGTATTGTGTATACAATATATAATATTTCATTATTAAAATATTTTGTCATATATTTTAATTGGCACAAAAGGATTTATCAAGCTTGTTTTCAAAGATGCATTAAACCTGAATTGTGCTCTTTGTTTGTATTGAAATATAAACAAATTCAGAATAGAACTTGAGGTGGACATGCACAACAGACCTCTACAAATCAGTTCAGTTTTATTGTGAACATCCACATTTATATGTGGCTGTAATTTGGAAGCTGAGTTTTGATCTGTTTCTTGTACATTTAGTCTGTTCTGTAATTACCTTATTTACCCAAATCCAAGATGACTGCCCCAAATAGATTCTGAACATGAAAAAAATCTAAATTTCTTACACTTCCATGCATAGAATCTAATTATTGGTAGGGGGCACATCTTAAATTTGTGTCTCACCACCACTCCTCTTCATTTACCCTTGCTTCAGCACCACAGACTCCATCTTTACTCCAGCCTGGAGTATGGAGCTTGTGCTTGCTCCAGTCCCAGCCTGGCCCAGTAGCAATGGGAAACAAAGCCTGTGGCACAGGAGCAAAAATAAGCAGAATGTGAGGCAGGGGAAGTAGGCAGGCAGGCAGGCAGGCAGGCAGGCAGGCAGGCAGGCAGACCCAGAGGCTGCATAGTAGCGGGGTTGGGGTGGAAGGAGATGAGGGCCTGAAGCTGTTGGGGTGAGGTAACAGGGCAGAGGCAGTGTAGTGGGTAGGCAGCATCAGACAGCCCTGGCCCCAATCCTGGGCCAGAGTTGCAATAGTTGTTTGCCCCTCTGCTGTCTCATGCGTGATCCCAAGATAAGGGGCCTTTTTTCCCCATGTTCAGTGAGGGGGGTGGGGAGAAGGTGGAACCCCACTTATTTTAGAAGCAAGTAGATATAGTAGTCATAAATGGTACAGAGCTGGTCTGAGAGGTAGCTTTGGTACAAAGTGTACACATTGAACTTTTTTTATTTATTTTCAGTGTTTCCAATTGATTTTGTAGAATTATGCTTGTAGAAACCCAGGAAGTTTCTTGCAGAAAAGTCTGTTATCTTTCACCTGGGACACATAGGCAAAATCTGGTCTTTCACTACCGTACTCAAAGGCCTTTGTTCACCTCAGGCAGGAAAAAGACTACTCTGAGAAGAGTTATCATTCTCTTTCACTTTTAAGTCTTTTTGACACTTAACTTTCAGGTTCACAAAGTTATCCTTTGGCATCTAGCTGTCACCATGTGCTTGAAAAAAATTCTTAACATTTCTTCAGCCTTGAAATGAGTGTAGACATCCAGCTGACAGTCCCTTGTACCTTCTGAACTTCTCAAACCTTCCTATTAACATCCATTCCATTTGGCACAATCCATCCTCTCTTTGACACCACTGAGAGTGGCATCAACTGGATTGGTTGAAATTGCCTGTGTTAATATGTTAATCCTCCTAATTGTGGTGCAGCAACCACCTCAATACCATTGTTACTGGCAACACATACATTGTGTATAGGACCCTTGGATCTTATGTGCATTTTGGAATCAGACTCTTCACTTCACTTCACCAGGAAAAATCATAACTTTCATCTACAGGTTGCTCAGTTTTCTTGTATTCATGGTTGAAAGGTTATTTTGAAAGGGGTCACCAGCCATTTCTCTCTTAATCCAGATTCAGCTTCTTCATAGGGCCAAAGTACTCATGATGCTTATGGAACCTGCTTTTGAACCAATAGTTACCTGTTCTTTGCAACACTGATTTTCCAAGTGGCATTCCTCACTACTATAGCTTCTGCCAGAATAAAAGGAGGGTGCTTCAAGCTGCCATGATAGACCTATATTTCACAAAGATAAGATAGGTGTTTCACTAAGACCTCACCTGAATCTGAACATTGGCTTAAGCTATATGAATCTTTCACAGGAAAGGTGAAGAGAAATTAAGTATGTTGGCTATATGTAGAGCCTGTTATATGTACAAAGCAAAGGTTGTCAGAGGATTTTTTTTTAGGTTGTTCAAGGCCTGTGCTGGCAGAATGAAAGATTAGATAGTCTCATTGCACTGGATTTTTATACAGATGACCTTTTGCATAAAGTCCTGTTGTGATACAGCTGTTTCCAGACAAATTGACAGCAAAGCCAATTAATGACCAAATCCCTATAAATTTTTGTGGAAACATTCGAGCTACAGATATTTTCAGATTAGTAACAAGATTATCCATGCATGATTTTACCTAGTGTGTATATTATGATAATGGTCTCTGGGTCTATGGTGAACTCAGAAAATATGTGCTGTAGTCACTTTTCAAGTAAACTTTGAAATTCCAGTGTCAAGAGCAGTGCTATGCACAGATCACTTCCAAGTGGAATATATGTACGTGTATAATCTTGCAAATAAGATAAAATAGTTATTTCTGTTTAGTTACGTAGTTCTGCTATGACTTTTTTGTAAGATTTGTTGTGCACACATGAATTCCATAACCTATCCTCCTCCTCTTTCTCTCTCTCTGCCAGAAACCAATGCTGCAAGCATTCTGGAGTGAAGGGACAGGGGAGTGAAGGGAATATTAGAGCATGAAGACAGGCAGGGCACATATGCCCACCCCTACAGGGACTGTTTCTAAAAGTGCACTGCTCAGGTGTATATGGGTGCACATACAGCTACAAGTGGGATATATGTGTGTATAATACATCTTGAAGAACAGCAATTACAGAAGAGGTAAATAATTTGTTTTAAAGTAAAAGTTGATACAGTGCCACACTTTGTGAGGTTATGAGGTTTGATAGTATATGTTGAAATGTTGTTTTAAGATTTCCAGTAGATACTATCATCCCTACTCCTCAGTTTAGGTCTTTTGATTGAGTCAAATTCATTTGAAAATATCTGTAACCCTCAGAACCTGAGACTTGATTCCCAGTTCATGCATTCCTTCCAACAAAAGGCATGAATTTTTCCCTCATTATGTAAACAGAATGCCATGCAGTTGTTGAGTGTGGCTTTTCTGATGTTTGCATGTGTTAAAACATTCGCATACGCATACATATAGGTACTTTTCTCCTCCATAATTACATACCATAATTGAAAATTTTTGTACTGCTTTACTTTATGTGCAAACCTAAAAGATCTTTTGCTGCTAGTTCTTTCTAGTCCTGTTTTTTTATCATACAAGTGTAAAAAGGAAGTCCTGTTTTCAGGAGTAAGCTATTATTATATTATAGTTTACTTGAATTATAATAATCTACTTGAATTCTAAGTAGATCTCATTTGAAAAGCTTAGAATTATCTGTCCTATCTCATGAAGCTTACAGTAGCATAGCATAACAGCAAATGGAGCACCACACAAAAACCTCTAGGACTATCTTTCCAGGCTAGTGATTGTAAAGAATTTAAGTGGGTGGTTAGGCGGCTGTATCTGACTATAAATCAGGCATTCACCAGCTAATTAAAAATAGCAGAAACAAAACATGCAGTAGGCATGTTTATGTCAGTGTTGTGCAGCATTCTTTCAATCTTTGGAACTACAAGTCAATTTAGAAATTCTGCTAATCGGTGTTTAAAAAAATGCTGACCATTTAATGTACATTTTCCGTTCCCAGTGTCTTAGTTTTGAACATATTTTAGTTAATCTGCTTTCTATTAAAATCCATTTCATTTTTAGGTATGTAAATATTAGTTAGGTACACATCAGGATTCCATATCAATGGATCATACTAACTTCTATATCAAAATGTGATATTTTCCCTATTCCATTTTTTTCCTTTTAGTTATGCCAGTATTTTCACAAGCAGAGTTAAATATTATTTTAATCCTAAATTTATTGTATTTAAGTACATAAAATTGGTATTTAAGAACATAAAAATGCCATATTGAGTCAGACCAGTGGTCCATTCAGTCCAGTATTTTGTCTCCGATAGTGGCAAAAGTGGATGCTATACAGGGAGAGCATTGAACTGGGTATCTCTCAAGTGATCTAACCCCAATCCCACCAGGAGATTTTATTTCACACTTTTCACTGCTAATTTAGGCTTTTCATACTGAGCACTCTTTCCATTATTGCTTTAAAACATTTTTTTTTTTTAATTTATGTACTAAAAATAGAATTTTTTTTTACAACATCTAGGCTACTAAAATATATATTTGTGAATGTGCCAAGGCAGGGGAAATTTTAAGCTAAAATGCACAGGCACTTATTGTTAGAAGTGCCTCACACCTCTGTTAAGCGGTGCACATGTCACTTTTATTCTTTGTACCTGAGTAGCTGTAAGAATATGTGACCTGGTCATGTCATCTTAGAATATTCATGTTCCTGTAAACTAGGATATTATGTCTTGGTATAATATTCCAAAGCAGGAGTCTATTAAGGATTCTTTATATTTCCTAGGGAAAGCGACTTGGCTACATTGAAAGGAAACATTAATTTCTTTATTGCAACCGGATTCACTTTATTACTGTTGAGAATTTGTATAACTCTGTTATATAATACAAAACTAGGGTATTTTCTGGAGAATTCTGTTTAGTGGTATTTGTGTATGCATAGACAAAGTCGATACTCCATATAAAATCACATCCAAAAGGCATGACTCATGCACAGAAACTGAAAAAATCACAATTAAAAATGAAGCTCTAACCCAATGATCCAGTCTTTGGTTCTGTTATGTGAAGAAAAAGGAAGGGGGGGAAATGATCCTGAATTTGCTGTGTTTCTTTTGTTTGCTAATGTTAGAGCATTTAATATATTATAATAATTTATTACCATTTAATTCCTAAGTTTGAAGTCATAATATTCTTAAACAGATCATTAAAACACTGAGTGTCTGTTAAGTTGGAAACTTTTCTTTGGGGCTAGATTAACATGTGAATAAAAAAAAAATAGAATGGCTTAATGCTTAAACACATTCAGCTAATCTTAAAGAATGCTCTTTATTTTCTAACAATGTGAAAAGTTAAAGTGCAACATTTAATTTTAAATGAGTTCAGTAATTTTCCAGTTTTGTCTCCAAAAATAAATCTAAAGCTATTCATTTTAAATTTTTTCCGAAAGTATATTGTTAAAAGCAGTCTATAGTTGATTTCTCTTTCAATTTTTTTATTTTAAAAATATTGTGCTATTTTTGCAGAGCTTTTTAAAATGGGTAGAGCTGCTTGTGTAGTGGATACGACTCATTGTGAGGGTTTAGGAGCTCTAGATTCCATGTTCAGCTCTGTCACAGCCCTGCATGGTGACTATGGTCAAGACCTTCCTACTTCAGTTTTGTTATCTGTAAAATGTGTGTGGGGGTGGAATTATATCAGTCCCCTTTTTAGAAAAGTTCTTTGGGATTTGCTGATGATTAGCACTATGTAATACCGTGGTGGTGGTGGTGTTATAATAATAAAATCGAAGATGAATTTTTATTGTGACTTATGAAGCTTTGGACAGATCAGTTTAATAGAAAAGGAATCCTAAAAAGAGTTATTTTGTTGACTGTTGCAACAAAGGACCATGATAAAGCCTGTTAGTGTCAGCTAAGGGACTTGTATGGAAGGAATTATTGGAAATACAGAATCATCGTTCACGTACTGATATAAACACACAGGACGATCATATGAAGGAAAATTGACAGCAAAAGAGGTGCTAGTTAAGTAATAGCCTGTGTTTTGACCTGGGGTTGTCAGGCATGATCTTGTTCTCAAATATGTTCTTTAATTAATTCCTCATTGCAGTGGCATTATTTTTCATATTAAGTCAGTACTTTAACAGTTCAGCTCGAATTACAATTGGATTAAGTCAGTGCCAAGAAAAAGACTGTATAATCTACATTCCCTTACAGTGTACCAAAGGATTTTGAGATACTAATTTGAACACAAGAAGATAATTTATCAAGGTTTTTGTACCTTTTTGTTTATCTTATGAGAGATATCACTGGCTGGCTTGAGTGTTAAATTGAGTAGACTGAACGCAAATTTGATGGGTCCCCTTGTGACTCTGTATTGGAAGAAATATCAGCAGTCATCTCCACTTTTGACCTGTATAGTCTGTTACATTCATATTTCATTCTCTTTTGATATGACAGAGATGTGTTGCCTTTTTTGAAAAATCTATTGCTAATATCCTCAGATAGCAATCACAATCAATTCAGTGTTGATAAATGTAGTGTTTAAAAGGCCTTTTTATAGAAAGAAAAGATTGAGTAACTTTAAATCTATTAATTTAAAATAGAATCTGTTCCCAGAACAAAAAAGTTGGCATGATAAATATAAGCTATGCTGGCAAGTATACAAAATCATGGACTTAATATAGACATGGGATTTATGACGCATTACATTCTGCCTGACATCTGACACACGAGGTTACTTGCCTCAAGCTGACCACTTGCATTCCTTCACACATTTCCATCCCTCTCCACCCCCCACGCCCTCCAGTCTCTACCCGTTGTCTTCCAAACTTCAATTCGTTTGCATTTTCACAGATTACTTGTTATTCTTTAGCTTCTCTTCTACCTTGGAGAACACAACAGTAGCAGAGTCTACCAATGCCTGAAGAAAGGTGTTTGTGTCCAAAAGCATGCAAAAAAAAATGTTTTCAACTATTTAGTTGGCCTAATAAAAGATACCACATCTATCCAAAGAACCTTGCCTGCGTATGTCTACAGAACAACATGGCTGCAACCAACAATATTACTTTTCAGCTCAGGATCATAGAACAGTAGGGCTGGAAGGGACCACTGCAGGTTATATTATCTAGTCCCTTGCTCAGGCCAAGATCATCACTGATTAATTGATCCCAGCCAAGTGTCTTCTCTTGAAAATTTCCAAGGATGGAGATTCCATAATTTCTCTAGCTCCTTTTCCTTAAACTGAACATGCCTAGCTCCTTCAACTTTTTCTTGTGTGACTTACCTACCAGGCCCCTTTATCATTTTTGTTGCCTGCTTCTGTAACCTCTCTTAATCCTCCAAATCCTTTTTAAAATCTGAAGCCCAAGACTGCAGAGTGTATGGTAGAGGAGGCCTGACCAGTGCTGAGTAGAGAGGCATTATCACCTCCTGTGTCTTGCATCTAATGCTTCTGTTGATCAGTCCCAAAATCACATTCACGTTTTATGCAGCTGTATCACACTGCAGACTCGAATGGAGTCTGTGATCTACCAAGACTCTCAGATCCTTCTCTTAAGTGCTGCCACCATCTTGTAACTCTGTTCCTGATTATTCTTCCTAAGGTGTAGCACTTTGTATTTGTCAATATTGAACTTCATCCTTCTAGTTCCAATCTAGCTTTCTAATCTGTCAAGATCTGTCTGAATTGCACTCCAGTTCCCCAGTGTTTGTGGTCCTTCCCAGTTTCATGTTGCCTGCGAACTTGCTTAGGAAGCTTTCTATTCCAGCATCCAGTTCATTAATATACATGTTGAATAGCACTGAACCCAAAACAGACCCCTGTGGGACTTCACTTAACACCTTCTGCCATTCTGACCTGGATATTATAATTGCCCTTTGCTTGTGCCTATTGACTCAGTTGCCTATCCACCTTATAATAGTTTTGTTCAGCCCAAGTTTTTCTAATTTGTAGAATCATAGAAAGTTAGGGTTGTAGGGGACTTCAAGACGTCATGTAGTCCAGCCCTCTGCTCCAAGCAGGACCTACCTCAACTATATCATTCCAGCCAAGCCTTTGTCTAGCTAGGTTTTAAAAAAAAACTCCAAGGATGGAGATTCTACAACCCACTGGATAACCTGTTATGGTACTTTACTACTTTCCTATGAGAGCTTTTTCCTAATATCGAAGCTAAACTTTCCTTGCTGTTACCTGCTACCACTGAGGACAGTCTAGTTCCAGTGTCTTTGAAAATATCTTTTTTGATAGTGAAAGACTATCAAAAAGAAGCTGCAGCGGGATCTGGGCTGGCTGCAGGAGTGGGCGGACAGAAACAGGATGGGATTTAACGTGGACAAGTGCAGGGTGATGCATCTGGGGAGA
>JAGPOW010001918.1:29308825-29322491 GCA_030014935.1 Caiman crocodilus
TGTGACCCCAGCACTTGTTTCCTGCCATTGGCAGGGGGTCAGACTAGATGGCCTGCTCTAGGCCCCTTCTGACCCTAGTTACTATGAAACTATGACTATTACAAAATCTCTTCTCCCCCATCTCTTTTCCAGATTAAATAAGATCAGTTCCCTCAGCTTCTCATAAGTCATGTGCCCTAGCTCCCTAACCATTTTTGTTGCCCTCTGCTGGACTCTCCATTTTGTCCATATTCTTCCTGTAGTGAGGGGCCTGAAACTGGACACAGTACTCCAGATGTGGCCTCTACAGTGCTGAACAGAGGAAAAGAATCACTTCCTCACTCTGCTGACAGTACTTCTACTAATGTAGCCCAGTATGCTATTTGCCTTCTTGGTAACAAGGGGACACTGTTGACTTGTATTCAGTGTATTGGACTCTCCGTTTTGTCCACATGCTTCCTGTAGTAAGGGGCCCAAAACTGGACACAGTACTCCAGGTCTTCTGTACCTCCAGGTCCTTTTCTGCAGAGCTGCTGCTTAGCTAGTACGTCCCCACCCTGTAGTGGTACATGGGATTGTTCTGTCTTAAGTGCAAGACTTTGTACTTGTCTTTGTTGAGCCTCCTGAGGCTTTCTTTTCATCCAGTCTTCCAATTTATTTAGATCTCTCTGAATCCTAGACCTACTCTTAAACATACCTGCTACTTTTCTCAGCTTAGTGTCATTCACAAACTTGCTGAGAGTGCACCCTATTGTGTCTTTGTTCTCACTAATGAAGATATTGAACAAAATTAGTCCCAGGACAAGTCTCTGGGGCACTCCACTTGATACCAGCTACCAGCCAGAAATCAAGCCATTGATTACTATCCTTTGAGCCTGACAGTCCAGCCAGGTTTCTGTCCACTTTAAAGTTCATTCATCCAACCTAAACTACCTTAGCATGGTTGCAGGTATATTGTGGGTGGCTGTAACAGAAGCCTTGCTAAAGTCGAGGTATATCATATTCGCTGTTCTCCCTGCATCCACAGAGCCAGTCATCTTGTCATAGAAGGCAATCCAGTTGGTCAGCCATGATTTGCCCCTGGTGAATCCATGTTGACTGTTCCTAATCACCTTTTTCTCTGCCAAGGAATCTATTTCTGAGCACTTGAGAACCTGCTCCATGATTTTTTCTGGGGACTGAGGTGAGGCTGACCGGTCTGACCAGATCCTGTTTCTTCTCTTTCTTGAAGATGGGCACTATAGTTGCTCTTTTCCAATTGTCTAGAACCTCCCCTGGTTGCCATCAGCCAACTCCTTTAGTACCCTAGGATGTGTTACGTCTGGCCCATGGATTTCTTCACATCCAGCTTTTCTGAATGGTCCCTAACTTGTTCTTTCACCACTCTTGGCTGCTTGCCTTTTCTCCAAACTGTGTTGCCAGGTGCAATAGTCTGGGAGCTGACGTTGCCTGTGAATACTGAGATAAAAAAGACATTGAGTATTTCAGCCTTCCCCTGTCACTAGGTTGCTCCACTTGTTTAGTAAAGGACCCATGCTTTCCCTAATCTTTCTCCTGTTGCTGACATACTTGTAGAAACTGTTCTTGTTACCCTTCATGTACCTTACTTGCTGCAACTCCAGTTGCACTTTGGCCTTCCTGATTTCATCCTTCCATATCCACGCAATACTCTTACTCTGTCTAGTCATTTGTCCAAGTTTCCACTTCTTATAAGCTTCTTTTTTGTGTTTTAGCTCACTGGTTTGCTAAGCCAGGAGCAAGCCTTCTGCCATACTTGCTAGTCTTATGCATTGGGATGGTTGGTTTCTGCATCCTCCTTAAGGCTTTCTTAAAATACAGCTAGCTCTCCTGGACTCCTTTCCCCTTCATACTGGCCTCCCAGGGGATCCTGCCTGTCAATTCCTTGAGGGAGTTAAAGTCTGCTTTTTTGAAGTCTAGGGTCTATACTCAGCTGCTCTCCTTTCTTACTTTTGCCAGGATCCTGAACTCTATCATCTTGTGGTCACTGCTGCCCAAGTTGCCATCTGCTATTACATTGCCCACTATTTCTTCCCTATTTGTGAACAGCAGATGAAGAGCAGCATGGCTTCTAGTTGTACTCTCCCATACTTGGGTAAAGAAGTTATCCTCAACGTTCTCCAAAAACTTCCTGGATTGCCTGCACACTGCTGTATTGCCCTCCCAGCAGATGTCAGGGTGTCTGAAGTACCCCATGAGAACCAGGGCCTGTGATCAAGAAGCTTCTGCTAGCTGTTTGGAGAAAGAGAGCCTCATTCACATCGTCCTGGTCTGGTGATCTATATCAAATACCCACCATTACATCACTGTTGTTGCTTTCCCCTCTGACCCTAACCCATAGACTGTCAACAGGCCTGTCTCAAGTGTCAGGCTGGAGCTCTGAACAATCATACATAAAAAGCAACTCCTTTTCTCCTCTGCCTGTCGTTCCTGAACAGTTTGAGGAGGTTGTGCTGTGTCCTTGCTGAAGTGTTACTGAAGTCCAGATTCACTGTATCCACACCATTCCCTTCATCCACCTGAGTAGTTACTTTGTCAAAGAAGGGGATCAACTTTTTTGATGTTATTTTGTTCTAATTCATGCTAGTTACTTCACACTCAGCCTTTCCTCCTCCAAATGCTCGTAAATGGATTGCTGGGTAACTTCCTAGGTAGTGAGGTGAGGCTAAGTGGTCTATAGTTTCCAGGGTCCTCTTTTTTGGCTTTTTTTAAAGAGGGGCACCATGTTGGGCCTTTTCCCTTTCTTTGGTACCTTGCTTGTCTCCCATGACTTCTCCCAAAACTTAACAGTGGACCCACAGCCTCCTTGGTCTTTCTTTCCTGGCCAACATACTAATATACTGTCTTAGGTTGGATCCAGACATGCAGGTACATGTGGTTTTGGCACTGCAAACCTCTTTGTATTGCCATGAACCACATGAGTTGCACATTGAATGTCCATGTGCAATTTGCAACATCAGGGCAAAATTTACTACCAGAATTTCCTAGTAGCAAAGAGAAAACCTGGAAAAAAGCAGTGCAAACTATGCACAAGTGGTAGGCACCACAACATACTCAGAGACAGGGGAGTAGACTGCCCCCCCTGTGTGCTGAGAAGCCTCTGCACTGAGGCACACTGCACCCCAGCCAGTCGCTCCCTGCCTGGCTAGGGCACAGCGCATCTCAGTGCAGGGGCTTCATGTGCCTCTGTGTGGGGGCTCCACAGTGGAGCTCCTATGCTGAAACACATGGAGACAGGGAAGCAATTCAGCCCAGGGCTGCCTGGTATCCTGTCTTGAGGCACCCTGTACCTCAGCCAGCCAAGGAGTGGCTAGCTTGGGCTGGGTGACTGTGTGGGGGCTCCATAGTGCATGGAGATAGGGGGGGCAAGCAACCCTAGGCTGCCTGCTCCTCATCTCGATATGCTGTTCCCTGGCTGGCTGGGGCACAAAACGTCTCAATGCGGGGGCTGTCTAGTCCCTGCTGTGGCACCTTGTACTGCAGCTAGGACCTCTCTTCCCCTCCCTACTCCCCCACCACGCACCACATGGAGCAGCAGGATGTGTCCTGCTGCAAAGCGCATAGGCAGGGACATGCACCGTGGCACAAATTGTGCCACTACTATTTGTGCTGCTGTAAAGGCATGCCTCTGGTCATGTAGACCTGGCCTTATTGTCTTTAACCTCCTGTGCCAAGTGCAGCTCTTTCTTTTTCCTTGCCTTTCTGATTTTGTCCCTGCAGGTTCTTGCTATTTTTTGTTAAGCTTCCTTAGTGGCCTGGCCATTTTCTCATTGCCCGTGTGTTTCTTTTTTTGCATTTAAGGCATCCTAGAAACTTCTTGTGCAGCTACATTGGTCTCTTGCTTTTCTTATACTTTCATCATTTCAGTAGTTTCTTGTTTGGCTTCCAATACTGTACCTCTTAGAAGCTCACAGACATCCTGGGTGTCATCTTCCTTTAATCTGTCTTCCCATGGCAGTATGCGTAATAACTCCTTGTCTCAAGTGAAATCCACCTTCTGGACATTTAACTCTAGTGTCTTAGTGTTGTGGACCTCATGCTCTTTCTGTCTCAGAATCTAGAACTGTCATATTGTGATTGCTTCCTTTCAAGTTGTCCATCACCTTCACATCCTCCACCAGTTTTTCCCTATTGGACAGGACAGGATCCAAGATAATTGATCAACTAGTTGTTTCATCAGCCTTCTGGAACAGAAAGTTGTCTTCCACACAAATTAGGAATCGACTACATTATATGTTTGGCTATATTACTCTTCCAGTTGATGTCCAGAAAACTGAAGTCTCCCATCAGGCGCCACCATCCCATGACTTTTGGATATATTTGTCACCCTGAAGAATGCTTCATCCACCTGCTCTTAGTAGCCTATAATAAATCCCCACCATTAGATCAGTACTGTATCTTTCACCTTTCATCTTCACCCAAATGCATTCTGCTCTGCTCTCTTCCTCTTGAACCAAACCCAAAATGCACATGCACCATTGTTTCTCCCAAGTTTAACCCTTGATCTTGACATTCCAGTCATAAGAGCTGTCCCATGAAGTCTCTGTAATGCCAGTTGGGTCATAGTTCTTTTCACAGGCTTTGGCTTCTAGCTCATCTTGTTATCTTTGTATACATACACTGGAAACACGTTGTGTTTTGATTTGCATGCTTCCTCTTTGCAGCACTTGCTGTCCTGTCCCTGGCCATTTCCCAGAGTTGAGCAGCTGCTGCTTCTGTTCTTGTCCCTTCAAGACTCTTTTAGCTTGTCATTATAAATCTTGCCTCCGAGGCACCTAATCATTTTTGCTGGTCTGTGCTGGACTCTTTTGAAAACATCCATATCCTTCTTGAAGTGCAGGGCCCCAAAGTGGTCACAGTACATCAGGGAAGACTGCACCAGTGATGAATAGAGCAGAAGAATTATTTCTCTTTGTTTTGTATGCAACACTCCTTTTACTACAACCCAGTATACTGCTGGTTGCTTTGCAGTAAGAGCACACTGTTCAGTTTATGTAACCCCTCAGGTCCTTTTCTTCAGTACTTCAGTCTAGCCAGTTATTGCCTTAATATAGCAATCCATCCTTGGTGAATGACATATTCTGCTTTCTCTAAGAGAACCAAATTTCTGTTTGTATAACTTGCCACTGTTCTACTGGTTTTTTTTATTCAGCTGTGTTCATGTATTTAGCCCTGTGAGTTCTAAGTAAAAATAAAAATTGTGTGGCATTTATCATCTTATAAATATATTGTACTATAATGTGTAATGTGTTTTTTAAATTCAAGTTTACTTTTCCACAATGCACAAAGTACAATTTCCTACTTTACTGGAATCAGAAGCATAACTGATGGGATGTATGTTGTCCAAACTCACAAATTACATTTGTAGCATCTGTAAAAGGGAAGAGGGAACTGCTGCTAGGAAGCATACACGTCCGCACCCCTCCCCCCACCTCCCTGCAACAACTCACTAAAACTCCCTAAGTGGATGGGATGGGACCGAGCTATGGGTGGGTAGGGAGCAGAATCTGAGAGCAGGGCAGCTGGGGCCAGGGCTGAGATCACAGGGTGGATTGTGGGGCCATGAAGGCACAGGGCAGATCTGTGATCCATTCCCCATGCCCCTGCAATGGATGCTGGTTCCATAGGCAGGAGTGTGTGGGGAGCAGATCATGGCTCAGCCCCAGGCCCTGGCCCCATGCTGTCCTGGTCCCATGATCCTGGGGTGTCCATGGAGACCAGCCAGGACTTGTGTGGGCAGGGTGTGCAGACAGGCGGATGGGATGGGTCCATGGATGGGTGGGGAGCAGCATCCCACTCCCAGCCACTGTTGCTTGCCCACCTGTGGCCTTATCCCATCCTCCTGGCTGCATGCCCTGCCTGTGTTGGTCCTGGGCTGGCCCATGGAGGCCCTGGTGGTGGGTGAGAGGCAGATGGGTCAGGGTGCCCAGGTCCAGTGGTAGTGGAGACTGGCAGTGGCAGATGGGTCAGTGGGGGCAAGTCCAGTAGTGGTGGAGAGACAGTGGCAGCTGGAAGGAGCCACTGCAGTGAGGGTTGCTGGACAGTGAGTCTGGCTCACAGCCCCACTGCATACCAAGGGGTGGCAGGACTGGCCACACATGCCACTGCCCAGACTGTCCCTTGGGCCTGGTAGGGCCAAAGGACCCACTGCAAACCCGACAAAATCCCTTGGTGGGCTGGCTCTGGATTGTGGATATTTTACCCACACGTGCTACAGAATCAGACATATGTAACAGTTGCCTCATAGCATCTTGTATCAGAATCATTTGATAGCAATACAGTTGTTACAACTGGCTATACCTTGTGTGACTAACTTTCCCTTGACTACTGTTCTATATTCACACTAGTTCAGAATTACTATGTACTTTAAAGATTGTTTTGATACTTCTAGCTCACAGGCTCAAAGATACGGCCCCCATGCTGGCTCTGGGTCTTGAGTTGACCTGACTTGCTGCTATATACACCAGTTGCCTGACCATCCCCACACAGTGCCTACTCCAGGACCCAAGCTAGCACCCATGCAGGGCCAGTCTAAGACTGCTCCTTGGCCAGTCTAGAATGCAAGCCACGTGGCACCCGCTCTGGGAAAGGGGGGCTGCAGCATGCAATGCAGGTCCCAGAACAGGTACTACATGTGGTGCTGTTCTAGACCAGCCAGAACAGACACTGGATCTGGCATGTGGGCAGCAAAGGGAAGATGCTTTGGTATGCCCCTCCCTCTACCCCTGCTGCTAAATCTAGCGGCTACTCTGGCTGAACTACTTGGGGCACCCATCTTGGACCAGCCCAAGCAGGCACCTGATATGTGATGGCAGGGCTCCATGGGTACCCCATATGATTGATCCAGTGCTTGCAGTGCCTGCTGTGGCTGGTCCAGGATGTGAGCCATATATAGTGTCTGCTCTGGCCTGACCTAGTAGGACACCACAGGTTGCATGGTTCCCAGAACAGGCACTGCTTAGAGTGCTGTCCCAGACCAGCCAGAGCAGGCACTGGATCCAGGCGCTGGGCAGGGCAGGGCAGGGAAGGGAGGGTCCACAGGTGTCCCGCCTCCCCTCCCCCCCCCTCACCCTGCCCCCCGACTCAGTGCTTGCTTTAGCTGGTCTGGTCAGTCAAAGCAGGCACCACTTGTGCCTTCCACTCTAGGCTGACCAGAGCAAACGCCACAGGTGCTGGATTTGGGGGCGTGGGGATCCATGGGTCCAATCCAGCGCCCTGGACTGATCCTGCACCATTCATCTAGTCTGTGGACTCATCCCATGGTGTTCATCTGCCTGCAGGGCCAGATCAGTTTGACACCCCTGCTTTAAATGACTGGCTGGTTTAAATGGATCTGTATTTAAAGTTCCATTTTTTTCCTTGTTTGTACTATTCATTATTTCAAATAACATCTTTCTGTAAGGGTATTTACCATTCCAATTCTATATGGCCAAAGTTCATGGGTGAAATGTGTTCTCATGTACATGCAGACTCACCCACAGTAATTTATGTTAATTAACAGAGAAGCCAATATTTTGAAGAGTGGATGCCTAAACTTAAGAACCCACATTTTGATATCTAATTGAAAGTAGCTTGAATTTTTCACAGATGTTGGGCACTTTCAATTTATAGTGAAGTTAGTTAGGGTTGGCAGTTGCTTGACATTTTAACCAAAAGTAATGACTTCAGGAACTCAAATTGGCAAATTATGTCTACTTGAATTGGGTATTATTAACTTTTGTACTTCCTAATGGAGGAAATATTTGTTTTTATAACTGGCCACATTAAGAAATGTAATTTATAACAAAAGATTAAAAAGTTACTTATTTTCTAGTGCTTCAAACTTCTTTAAACTAAGCAGGTCTGGTATTTTTATTGTGCTCATTTTAGTAGCTTTTGGAAATATTAAGCAAAAATATATATGGGTAGATTGGTTTTTTCTCCCTTATCGTCCCCAAATAAACTCTTTTTGTGATGAATTTACAAAAGATTAACAGCTACTCTCTCTTTTTTAGGGACCTCTGTCGCCAGGATAAAGTATGTGACTACTACTTCAGCATAGATGCAGATGTTGTGCTAACGAACCCAAAGACTTTAAAAATACTGATAGAGCAAAACAGGTACAGTTTATCCCCTTATGTTCCAGATTAAAGCTTTTCATTATTTTCCTAAGTAGAAAAGACCCTCCAGGATTCTATTTATACTCCCCCCCCCCTTTTTGGCATTGTTATTGGTGGGGGGAAAAAAATGTTCAACAGAATATCATCAACAGGCTCTCAGCACTTTCCTCTGCTTGGCAGGGTGGGCAAGGAAGGGAGGGTGTGGATAATATGTTTGTGAACTGTCTACTGCCTTTACCTTCCCAACGGAGTAGCTATTCACATAGGATGGAGCTCTGGTACCCACTTCAGCCTGTGTGGAAGTATGTTATCTGGAGACTGCTAAGCCAACGCTACAACTTTCAACTGTGAAACTAATCTTGACTTCTGCTTTTAGACTAATAGAATCATAGAAAATGAGGGTCGGAAGGGACCTCAGGAGGGCATCTAGCCCAACCCCCTTCTCAAGGCAGGACCACTCCCAACTAGATCATCCCAGCCAAAACTTTTGTCTATCTGGGTCTTAAAAACCTCCAAGGATGGAGCTTCCACCACCTCTCTGGGTAACCTCTTCCAGTGTTTTACTACCCCTCTAGTGAGAAATTCTTTCTCATATCTAACCTAAACTTACCTTGCTACAACCTGAGACCTTTGCTCCTTGTTCTGTCATCTGCCACCACTAAGAACAGTTTAGCTCCATCCTCTTTCAACACCCCCCCTTCACGTAGTTGAAGGCTGCTATTAAATCTCTTCTCAGTCTCTGTTTCTCTAGACTAAGTAAGCTGAGTTCCCTCTGTCTTTTCTCATAAATCATGTCCTCCCAGCCCCCTCACCCTTTTTGTTGCCCTCTGCTGGATCCTCTTTACAGAAATCTGTTTTTCCATTGATATCTGTAGGAAAGAAAATCCAATCTAAATATTGGTTACTAGAGCCTTTTGTAGGAGCCCCCTTGAGTGTATGATTAAAACAATAATAATTTCAAAATTTTTCTGCAGATATTTGTTGATATAAAATGCCAGAGAATAACAAAGTTTATATATCATTTGGCATAACTATATCTGCTTGGTAATACTCTAAAAAGGATCATCTATAAGAAGCTTAAGAGCTAAGATTACATAGTACATCCTGCATAGAAGAACATATGCAATTTTCTTTGTACAATTGACAGATTTCAAATATGCATCTCAAACTATTCTAAAGATGACGTAAGTGGGAAAATTGTTTTATTTTAATTGAACTAAGGTTTGAAATAAGAAACAAATTATTAAAAGTTGTAAATGCTGTACAAAAATGTTCTTGTATGAAAGGAGTGATAGATTATGCAGTGCAAAAAACCCCAGCCTTTGTAAAACAGAGTTACTAGTTGACAGAATTTAAATAGAAAATCTATGATGTGTTCTCTTCTATAGCCTTAGTTCCCCTCTTGACTTTCTTCTAAACTTCCATTCTGTTGTTTTTTCCATCTAATATTATTCCCATAATTCACCATTTTTCTAGCCTCTCTTACAAAAATCTTAGGTAGGCATATTTAAAGAACAGTAATTTGTGCTTTCTGTAGACATTATTTTCCCTCTGTCTAAAAACTGAATATGTGATGATTTATAGGGAACATTGACTAAGTGGTTTAATTCCTCTGTTTTGGTTTTGGTCTTGGGTGATGAAGATTTCAAAACTGACAGCTAAGGGGATTTTTCTCCTGTATCTCAACTGTAAAACTGCTGCTTTGAAGTTTGATGGGCTTTGGAATGTTATTGTCTCACAAAGGAAAAGTGACAACAGCCAACAATATGGATGCAGCCAACTTAATTCAGATGTCATCTTCCAGCTGTTTTAATGCCAAAGTGTCAAGCACATTTTTATGTCCCTTTTTTTGCAGGAAGATCATTGCTCCACTTGTAACTCGTCATGGGAAGTTATGGTCCAACTTTTGGGGTGCACTAAGTCCTGATGGTTATTATGCTCGATCAGAAGATTATGTGGATATTGTCCATGGAAATAGAGTGTAAGTTATCTTAAGTCAATCACAAAAGTCAGATATACCTAATATACTTTTCTTGCTCCATAAATATTTATATTTTCCCTGTGAATACATAATTACTGAACTGTTACCATTAGCTATATTGAGTTTCTCCAGTAACACGGAATAGCTTTCTTCTACTTCTTTAATGGTGTCTGAAATGGAAAGGCATATAGTGGATTTTATATAAGGGACCTAGTGCTGTTTTTTTTTTTTATATGATTATTTCTGGTCAGAGTAGGAAAATATACTATTAGCAGAAACTGAAGGATTTGTAGTTTTTGTTATTGTCAGTTTCTACAAAGAGCAATTTTAGTGTCATTTTCAGTTGGGTCTGAGGATTATTTTGTTTCATGGGCGATTTGAACAATAACCATTTTTTGTTACAATGTTATTCAGTATATATTATGCCTTTTACATGCATATCTTGGTTTAAAGAGAGAGCAGTTGTGAAAGACTTTTATTTTACACACATTAAGTTTACCACAAAAGTTATACTTCAGAATATTTTGAACCCAATCTCCATATGTCCCAGTACCCTTTTATATTGACCTGACGGTGCAAGAAGGCTTTATTATAAAAGTGGTCTGTTCTGTTGGTTCTATTTATTTTTTTTTTCTAGATCAGACATGTAGTGGTGTTTATTTCTTCTGTAATATTTGCTATGAAGTACAAATTGAAGAATTTTTATATGGATAGGAGAATAGAGTGAACTTTTTTCTTCTTAGAGAACTGGATCTGGGAAATCTGCAAAGCAGTATATTGTACTATAGAGATACCTATTTGTTGCTGTTGCCCCGGGTTACATAAATGCCAGCTGCAGTCAATGGGTAGCGGTGTAAAGAGGTTAATTTAGCTGTAGGAAGCTAGAATAGGATAATTTAACTAATATGAAATGTTTCACTGTTTTATGCTTCTGGCCTAATATTACAATATAAAGGAATTGATTGATAGCCTTGACCTGCTCTGAAAACAGACAGTGTTTATACAGCTAAAACCCATGTTAGAGAATTTGGCCTTGTTTTCTTCATGATGATACTTCATCACAATTGAATTACTGACTTCATATAGGGTGTGGTTTCTTCAAGTCCAGCTGTAGTTCTTCAGATACGTTGGGAACTTTCTCACTGTGCTTGCCTTGAATTTTGTTTGGGTTGGCCAATAAAAAACAAAATACTGATTTTTATTTTTATTTTTTTCTTAAAAAATAAAATAAAATAAAAATTGCAGCTTTCCTTGTCTTTTAAATTACCTTCTTTGATTCCTTATTTTACAGAGGGATATGGAATATTCCATATGTGGCTAATATATACTTAATTAAAGGACAAATTCTCAGGTCAGAGATGAGAGAGAGAAATTATTTTGTTCGTGACAAGCTTGATCCTGATATGGCACTCTGCAGGAATGTCAGGGAAATGGTAAGGTCTGTGTGTAATGGCTTGTTTTTAAAAGGATTTCTTGAAGGCTTTTTTGTGCACCATGCAATACTTGATTTTACTAAAGCTTTAATTGTTATATTTCTTATTAAAAGTACTAGCCAATTTTTGTGTGGAGTTAACAGATTTATCATGTATTCCTTCATATTATTGAATAGTGCACTGGGCCACACGATGATACTTAAGTATACTTAATATTTATATATACATTAAATCATCATGTTTGTTGGCACAGTTGGATATTATGAAAGATAACTCATCAGCCCTCCCGTTATATTTATAATTTATATGTTTATATACAATGCTATATAATATAAATATATGATTAATATAACTACGTAACAACCATTTATACACAAAATTTAGAACATCTGACAAAGTTAGGGGAAACGCTATATTTGCCTATTTAAATAAGAACACTTTAAATTTGACGACTGAAGCTGTAGATAGAAAAATTATAAGTCATTTTCAGAATGTCAGTAGTTTTATTGAAGTACACAAATGATGTGTGTATTCTCCGTAGACCAGGGTGATCAACCCTCAGCCTGCAGGCCAGATCCGGCTTCTGGTGCCATGTCATCTGGCCTGTGAGCTCTCCTCAGGTCTGGAAATTTGGTGGCAACAGTGCCACTACTCCCCTTCAGGCCAAATTTTTTAGACCTGTGGAGGGCCCCAGGCCCTGAACGCTGAATCTGGGTGCCCAATCCCAGTGTGTAGGACGAGGTAGGGGCAGCACCAAGGCCCAATCCCAGCACATGGGAGTAGGGGGAGGTGGTGGCGCTGGGTTCCAGGGCCCAACTTGGGCGTGCAGGTATGGAAAGGGATCAGGCCCTCTGGGACCTGATCCTGGCTTGCAGAGCTTGAACAGAACCATGGACCAGCCTCACATCAATCCTCTAGTTCATGAGGCCAAAACCTTGAGCATCACTGCTCTAGGCAAATTAAAATTTTACTAAGATTTATGCTGTGTGCTGTTTTCCATGCTATGTTTTCAATGATATAAGAAGATTTATATGCATTACAGGGGTATAAATATGTAAAATCAATATTTGTACTGATATTTACACTAGTTTCAGAGCAGAAACAAGTAAGAGCTAAACCAGAGCTATTTCCAGACATTATAGCATTGAAAAATAATTTGCTGAATTGAACAAGAAAAGTTGGCAAGTATTCATTTTTTATTCCCTCTACAGTAAGGCATGATTTTGTTTGTTTGTCTTGGTTCTTCAGAATGGCCCAATCGACGTTCTTTTGTTTTCAGCCCTTTCAGTGCCCATTATTGTAAATTATGCTTCTGACATGCTTGTGTTTTGAACTAATCTGACTCCATGGCTTGTTGCAGAATTGCCTTCTCTCTTTCTCTTTCTCTTTCTCTTAGCCTGTGCTATAGGATGGTGTGGTATGTGCTTGTTTTTGTATTGCAGCAGCTAAATGAAGAGGCTGGTGAATACAGCTTTAACATATATATGATGAGCTTTGCTTGGTGTTGCATGTTGTCCATAAAGGCTTTTTCGGAATATCAGCTTTAGATCAAAAAAGGCTGCTATTTATTTAATTTAAATAGGAAACCTAATACATAATCTGACCAAGAGAAAGAGACCATACAATGGTCAACTGATATGATACTTCTCCTTCATTTTAGACTTTACAAAGGGAAAAAGACTCCCCTTCTTCGGAAACATTCCATATGCTCAGACCCCCAAAGGTGTTGCTTTATTTATTTTATGAATTTTTCTTACATACAGTACTATTCTACCAGAGGAACATCCTTTTCCTCTGTCCACTTATCTTACTATCACATTGCTTTATCATTCTCTTCAATATTAAAATTCAAATTTTCAAAAATGACTGATGACTTTGGGTGTGTAACTCAAGATAGCTTTCCAGAGTGGGTTCTCTTAGGGCTAGAAATAGATATCACCAAAGGAAGCAGATGAGCTGCGCAGTGGTGTCACAACATGTCTGATCCACCTGATCCACTTCACTGATTGAAACACTCATCACAATTTGTCCTGTCCTTGATGGTGCAGAACAAGGAGTGATGTGATCTACCTACTTTCCCTGTTCAACAAGACCTGTCCCATGAAGTGGCAAGGGAGTGGGTCTGGCTGAGAGGAGAACCCCACGATCGCCACTTA
>JAGPOW010001918.1:29322591-29356664 GCA_030014935.1 Caiman crocodilus
AGAGGCACACTGAGATTCCCTGGGAGATTTGCCTTTCTGTAACTGGGGAAAGTGGGAAGGTGCTCTGGGGGTCAGAGAGCCACCAGAGCAGCCACCCAAGGTGGCTGGAGAGTAGGAGCAGCTTAGGCAGAGCTGATAACTGCCACAGAGCTAATAGGTGTCTGATTTCAATAAGGAGGCAGAGTCTATTGCACCATTTTCACCATTAATTTTCCTTGGGTGTGGCACAACAGAGGGTAGTGATGTGTATTAGCCTGCTATTTGTACTTCCATGAAAACCTTTTACAGCAGCACAAGTGACATGTCAGGTTCCTGTTTTTAGTGCTTCTTAAAATCAGGTTGCTTTATAAATGGCTCATTCTACACCCAAAATTGACTCAACCAAAATCAGCAATCACTTTTGAAGAGTCTAAGCTAGTGCATTTTAAATAATGGCTGTTGCAATGAAATGGCAAACAAAGTTTCAGGAAGTGAAATACCGTGGTGTGGTATGACACTGTGACCAGTGGACATCCTTTAAAAGATCTTTATTGTCCTCCATGCACGCTATCTGTTTTAAATGCATTTTCCCATTTTAAGTAAGACAAAGCTCTGAAACCTGAAAATACTTTTAAGTGTCCCTCCCCTTCATACGGCTTGATTTTTTTTGTGTGTGTGTGTGTTTCTCTAGACTATGCTGATGTAGTACTAAAAGAAAGATGGTGAAAGATAATGACTTGGGCCTGGTGCATTTTTATTATATATAGAATTATTGAAACAAGTTGTTTTGGAAACCCCCGCATCCCCCCCACCCCACTCCTTTGCAGCTACTTGATAAGGGTCAAGAAATGAGCACATGTTGAACTCATTTGTTAGCTTGCTGGCAGTTTAACATTTTTTTCAGACCTGAATATTAAGATACTAAATGTGAGAAGGACTTGCTGTTATGCAGACCTAATATATAGAAAAGCTTACAAAATGGATGCTTTAGCAGAAAAAAAATGTAGAAAAGTCCAATTTCTTTATAGTAAAAAAATATATTTCTTGCTAATTGTACTCCAGGAAGCTCCATTAATATTTTTAGCTTTTATTTATGAAGCAATTTAGCAGCACATTTAATTTTTCTTCCTTATCCTATTGAAGTGCTCAGATGTCGCCTGTCCTTATCTCAATCCATAATGCACATTTTATGTTCAGATAGATGTATTTTATTTCAGATCATTTCATTAAAGAGTTTTAATTAATACTCCGAAATAATGCAGAACTGTAATATTAGGTGTCCTGGCACTGCCTCATCTGTTCTCTCAAAGTTCACTTATTTCACTGTTTAAATCAGAATCCCAGATTTTGTCAACACTATTTTCCTGAGAAAGATCCTTTCATTTTATTTGTGTACAAACAGGTATTCCAGTGTTCTGAGCACTTACTTAACATTGTTCTCTTAGGTTACTGAAGAAAAAAATGATTACCTTTTGTTTTCCTTTTCTAATTGCATGCTTTTGCACTATTATAATTGTATTGGTCTAATTGGTTAGAAAATAAATGTCATTTAATTTTTTTAGCAAATTTAGAAAATTTGTGGAAAATTTAAAAAAATTTCTAAACATGTCATTGTGGATTACAATAAAGCATGTCTAGGAACTAATAATACTGACTGAGATCAACATCAGTCCTTTGAGGGTTAAATGTATTAAAATCAGAAATGGTCAAAATGTACATGTATAAACAGATGTGTACAATAGATTTTGAACCTAAAGATTGTGTTTTGAATAGAAAAAATGAGAAGCTAAATGTTATTCTTACCTTTGGTAGGACCACAAACATTGCTAACATTACTTTCTTTGTTTGATATAGGGCATCTTTATGTACATTACCAATAGACACGAATTTGGAAGACTTATTTCAACAGCCAATTACAATACCTCCCACTACAACAATGATCTCTGGCAAATTTTTGAAAATCCTGTGGTATGCATTTCATTGTATATGAAGCTATTATTGGTTTTTACAAATTACTATGTACCGATATACTATGTGTATATATAGATATACTTTTTTAACATATAATTGAATAATATTAAAGTGCTAGAAATCTGTTGGTGTCCACCCTTAACATCAGGTCAGTGATGCCATATTATGCAAAACATGTAACTGAAAATCTGAAAGAAGAAATGTATGTGTGTAGGAAATGTGGCTGTGAAAAGCCATGTGTCCTAAAAAGGAGGATCTAGAGTTAATTTGCAGATATACATGAAAACCTGTAATTTTATTTAATGGTCTGAATACAAAAATACATCTAAAGGAATTAAAGTACTAGCATACTTTTCAGGTTCTGTGCAGCTGTTTAATTTTTTTTAAATGTACAAAACAAGCTTCTAATTTATTCAAATAATTCTTTTCAGGACTGGAAGGAAACCTATATAAACCCAAATTACTCAAAGATCTTCACTGACCAAATAGTGGAACAGGTTGGTTGCTAATAATACTAGCATGAGATGCACAAAAAAACAGATGTTTTATATAACATCTTTGATGTTACAGTAAATTGGCATAGAATAATTGTTTTAACAGCCATACCACAGAGCTATGATCATAGAGCTGTGGAGATTTAGAGGTCTGGATACAAAACTGGATATTGCATTGTGAAATTCCTTACAGTTGAGCTTAGCAAGACTTGTGGTATTCAGTAGTTAGATGGGAAATGCCAAGGAAAACCCAGATACAAGAGAATGCGGTGCTTATGACTCATTGGGAAGGAGGCTCTCCTCCCTCCTGAATTGTTGCTGAGCCAATACGCCAGAATATTGCTATGGGACATAGTATGGATGGAAGTACTGTTTTCCAAATAAATATTAAAACTGATGTGCACAGCACTTGAGATCAGAATAACTACACATTACAGCAACTTAAATAGTCTATTGCCTGACAAGTTGACACTAATCACTCAGTTCATGCTAGGGCTGAAGTCCTTTTCCTGTTGATGTAACAGCAGAGCTTCCATTAATATCAACAAAGCCCCTTTCATCCCACAGGTTGAGGTGGTCATTATATGGATTCTCTTTCTTTCACCTATAAAGCATCTAAATTGACTTAAGTGCCTCAGTACAATTCTATTCCACCTTGTTCAAGCTGCTGAAAATCCATAAATTCATCTACTTTTGTAGACGATCATCTGACCCTGGAGTGAGATTCAAGAAAAAAGTGGGGAGAAGACCAACCCACCTTTTGTTGTGTGGAATAGAATCGCACATGGGTGATAAGTCTGTTTACATACCTAAAAATTGGAGTAGAACCTGGCCTTATTAGGTCTCCGCATATACGTGATAGCTGGAGTTCTATTTAATGACTTTTTTCAGAGTTTAGCCTTATATGCCGGTGCTACTTGTGTGGAGAAGGTTTTTCAAAATTGCTAATCATTGACCTAAATATATTCCTACTAAAATCATTACCTGCCAACTGCAGGAGAATTTATAAAGAGGTCAATTTATCAGAAGAGCTGAGATGTTTAAATAGGTTGGCAGGAAAAGTCTAGCGTTGTGATTGCCAGACCATATTGGAATATATTTGGTCCAGTTGGGAGACTTCTGAGTTGATCTAATTAAAACATTTGAGACCCTAATAAAATCAATCCTAATGATATGGGAAGTCTTAAATAAGCATAGGAAGGTAAGGTTTATTGACCCTTGAATATTATTATACAGACTTTCACCATAACTTATTTGTCTTCAAGTGATGTTGACAGTAGTTTCAAATTGATAAGAACTGTCAGAGCTGCTGAGAATATAAGTGTTGAAATGCTTATTTGTAGAACTAATACATTATTGTATAGAATGGAGATACATTTTAAAATGTATTTTTGAAAGATGACACAACACATGCTTGTCAGATTTAGTACTCTCTTCCTGATAACATTTTATGCTCATCATCCCTCAATTTAATGTAAGATTTTATTCTTGCACATATTGTGGTGGGGCATTTCCTGCTGTTACGGGTTTATTGTATGTCTTTTTTTGTTCGGTTTTCACCTCAATCCTTGACCCCACTGGGACAAACTTTTCCCGGTTGTACTCTATCCACATTATCCAATAACTATTGAATATAAAGGGAAGGTTCTCAGCTTCAAATGGAGCACTGGAGAAGGGATTTATAGGATGTGTTAACCTGTGGTGTGGTGGTTGGAGCACTGTGCTGGGAAGTTAGAGAGGCTCAAGTTTCCTCTGGATAGTTCCCTGGCCAGTGTTTTGCTTAATAAGCTTGTAATATGAGATGTACATTTATACTTCTACATTGCACAAGCTGTGCAAAAGCGCCAAAACATATTTATGTGCAGGGCAAGAGCTATTTAGGAGCTCACAGGATAATAGAATTGTCCCATCTCTGATCTGTCAGCATTTATTTAAACTTTGACTTTCACTTTCAGTATTTCTTTTCTTTTCTCAAATTTTAGTTTAAAGGGAACCTAGCAGAAGCCAAATGTAATGGTAACAAAAAATCTACAAATATTTTACAAGGGAATAGATTGGGATCAGTTACCTGTTGAAAAATTGTGAATGTTATACAACCTAAAATTAACATTTTGTAAGTTGAAGAGGTACTATGTTTTTCCATAGCTGTTAGTTTTTACTTCCAACGAAAATGCAGTTATGGGTCAAAAAATTATTTCATTATTTCAGCAGGCCTGAATTCTGACTTGGTATGTAAATAGTGACATTCCGTTAGTGACCTATATAGCACATTATTATGTTTAACAATTAAAAGTAGTAAAAATGATCACAGTAACAAAAGACTTCTCACTGATGAGAAGGTGGGTGTTTTTTATAGCCATGCCCAGATGTCTTTTGGTTTCCCATATTTTCTGAAACTGCCTGTGATGAACTGGTAGAAGAAATGGAGCATTATGGACAGTGGTCAGGAGGAAAACATAAGGTAAGCCTTGTCTTTTGTGAGCAAACCTGGCAAATAACAGTTTTTTGTGAATTTTAGTATTCTTAATAAAACTCCTGCATTGGAATGTACAGTATACCTGCTCTGCCACGACTGAGCATATTTTGACTTTGCAATTATTTGTTTATTGATGTAGCCAAGCTAGTTTTAAACTTAGAGTAACTCAGTGTGGGTTACCTGCTTGGGTATGTGCTAAACTTCTCATGTGGGTCTTGCAGTCTGCTCCAAGGTCTATGTTGCTAATACTACACTGCTAGTAGTATCTGAGTTAGTGGTTTAAAGTGATCTCAGCTATACCTTCAGGAACCTGAGTCCCATATCTTTATGTGCATAGGTCTCTAGTATTTTCAAACAGATTATAACTTGAATTATATATGTACCAGAAAACTGCTTCTCCTATTTCAAGGCCTGTGTTGGTTTTACATCAGGATAGCCGTATATCTGGAGGTTATGAAAATGTTCCAACTGATGATATTCACATGAAGCAAATAGGATTGGATAATGAATGGCTGCATTTCATTCGAGAGTTTATTGCACCAGTAACTCTAAAAGTCTTTGCTGGCTATTATACCAAGGTAAACATGTCATTATTATGTTAATTAATGGTTCCAAGTAGATAATTTGCAATTAATATATATTTTTAATTAATCCTAACCTTTTCTCTCTCAAACTAAGAGCAAGTTGTATGTAAATTATATAAGATGACTATCAAATCTGTACCTTGACTGAAAATTATCAAAACTTGAGCTATATTGCCTTATTTGTATTAGTCAGAGAAATGCAATATTGTTGTAATTGCTTCTGTTTCTATTTGAGAATATTAATGATGGGTAGTGTCCAAGTGATGTTGTAGCCATGATCATCCAGGGAATTATGTAAAAGGCAAAGATTTTTTGTGGGTGTGATGCCTTTTATTAGATTAACTGTTTGGGCTAGACTTAATAGACTTAATGAAAGCTTTTGAATGTCAAGCTTTTGAATGTAAAATACAAATTCTCCCACTAATTAACATTCCTTTGGATTACTATGCATTTGTTTCAGGGACGTGCACTGCTGAATTTTGTTGTAAAATACACTACTGACAGACAACGTTCCCTTAGACCTCATCATGACTCCTCTACATTTACCATCAACATTGCTCTAAACAAAGTGGGAGAAGATTTTCAAGTAAGTCTGGCACTTATTCATTCAACTAAAAATTGCTTATTTTGATTTATCTTTCCCTTAATCATTTCCATGATTGGGTCCAAATAGATGTAGTTTGGATCATGTGAATGAAGAAAAGATGGCACAGATTGAAACGTGACATTTCTAGGCTTTTTTGGGGGGGCAGATAAGTAAATATGCTGAAAAATCATGTATTGGAAGGTCTGAAACTATTTGAAATTGGGTTGACGTTGGCAAATTTAGATTGAAAACATGCAGGGGAAAATTAAATACTGAGATGTTTTATTTTAATGCATTTTAAGTGAGATAATTGATTTCAGAAATAACAATTTGGACGTTTCCAAAATGGTTCTTTTTAGGTCTTTATTTCAAAATGACATTTTGAATTTAGTATAATGGGAATGTTGTAGCTACTATTCTCCAGGAAATGTCTGAGGGGCAAGGATTTTTTGAGGTTTTTTTTTTTTTTTATTAGTCCAATTGTATAATTGGGAAAGCTTTGGGAAAAGTTTTTGGTATCTGATCAGAAGCACAGCACCCTGAAGGAGCACTTTGTCAGGACTTTGTGTCTCACAGGAGTCTCTGTAGCTCCCTTCCCACCTCCAACTATGTGCTGTTACTGTTGCAGTCCATCAGTCTGTAACACTGCTCACCTCGCAGGGTGGCTGTAAGGCTGTGTGAAATTTTGCTGTCTGTTTTGTTTCAAAGCTGTTTTGATGTGTTTTGAGCTCAAAACAGCGAACTCAAAATGAAACACATGCCTTCAAAACAGCTTCGAAACAAGGGTACTCGAAACATTTAAAAAATTTCAAAAGGTTTTGAGTTTCAAAGCTGGGCTTACTTAATGTCAGTGCTGGTCCCAGGCAGCAGGAACAGCCTCCTGTGATCTGGCAGGCAGACTGGGGTCCCGCACCCTGGGGAGGGCTGCAGGGCTCTGCCGGACACCTCCCAGGAGTGCAGGGGACCCTTGATCTGCCTGTCAGATCACAGGGGGCTGCTCCTGCTGCCTGGGACCAGTGCTGGGTGCAGCCCACACCCAGCACTGGAAAGTTTGGTGATGCTGCTGGCTGCAGACAGGAGCAGCAGTCTCCTGTGATCCGGCAGGCAGATCAGGGGCCTGCCTGCACCCCCAGGAGGAGTCCGGCAGCCCAGGGGGCCTGTGCCAGATTCCTCCTGGGAGTGCGGGCCCCCAGTCTGCCTGTTGGATGACAGGAGGCTGCTCCTGCCACCTGGGACCTGCAGCAGCACCAGGCTTCCTGGTGCTGGGTGCAGGCTGTGCCCAGCACCAGTCCTATGCAGCAGCAGTCTCCTGTCATCCAGCAGGCAGATCAGGGGCTGCACCCCCGGGAGGAGTCTGACGCAGCCCTTCTGGGGGTGTGGCCCCGGATCTGTCTGCCAAATCACAGGAGGCTGCTGCTGCTGGCAAGAGACAGTTTTGCTTGTCAGCACCTTGAGGTTCAGTTTCCCAGAACTCTCTGTACCCATCTCCTTGAAACTTGGTAGGCTTTAGGCCCTCAGAAGGGGGTATCCTTCCTGCAAGTTTCATCTGAATCAGGCTAGAAATGACAAAGTTATAGGCAGTTTCATGCTTTCCCATTGTAGCATCTGGGCAAAATGTTGAAACAGTGTTGAAACAGTTTTGACGAAATGAAACAGAACAGCGCTTTTGAACCCAAATGAAACACTGTTCTGTTGAAACAGAAGTTGAAGCAAAATGTTGCTGTTTTGCACAACCCTGGTAAGAAGACAGTACTTTTCGTTGGGGGGCTGTGCTAGGGTAGAGCAATGGTGGGAAGATGGTTTAAAAAGGGATAAGTAACTTGAAAATGAAACTAAGCATTTTGTTTTGGGCAGAATTAAATATTTGTATCCATCCAAAATGAAACATTTTATTTTATCTCTGCATTTAGATAAACTTTTTCAAATATTCAAAACTGATATTGAAAGCAAACAGCTATGCATCCCTGCATGCTGTAGCACATGCAGCTTTACTTTCATTTTTCCCTGCAGAAGCTGAAGTGACAGCAACTGCTGTTACTGTATTTCTTCTATTACAACACTCCTTTCCCCCTCCAAATTTTGAGGAAAGGTGCATGTTGTAAGCAAGATAATATGGTAATTAGGAGTAGAATCTGGCCGTGGATTACTTACTCTAGTTAGAGCAGCTTGTTTAATTTTTATCCACTAATGCAGTGATTCATAGGAACAGCTGATTCATAGGTACTGTTGTGCTGTGACACTCTGGGGTGCTTTGAGATCTTTTCAAGGGTCCCGGGATCTCCCAGGATCAAAAAATGTCCCCATGCTGCAAAAGTAGCAGTGTGGGGAATACCTTCTTGTGCCAAGTGTCATGCCATAGACAGGTCTGTGGTGCCATGCACTGCACGTCCACAATTGTTTGGTTATGCCCAGAGATCATTCTGACCTGTTGAGGTCTTTCTGAGTTATTTGCAAGAGAACAATTTTTCTCTTATTCTTTTTGTAGTGAAAAAATTAGAGAGAACATGAGACCTGGTGTTTTCTGAAGGGGGACTCAAGTCTATCAAGGTTAAGAACTACTGCACTAAGGCATGCAATACTTTCTCTAGGCTTATGGTTAAACGATTATGAAACCTGCTTCTTTTAGAAAATGCTATTCCTGTTTGAGAGCTCTGATTTGAGAAAGCAATTAAAATGTGATTCAGTACTACCTGAGCTGTCTTGTTTCAGCTCTAGCCTTAGGTGAAGCAAAGTTAAAGTTGGTATAAGTTTCCTTCAGGCCTGTGCTCCTGAGCAACATTTTGCCTACCCCTTCCCCTCTCCCTCCATGTATACCTGCTTTTGAAATTGTTCTTAATGAATGTTTGTCCATCCCCCTAGGGCAGGGGTTTTCAAGCCCCAGTTTGTGGGCCAGATCTTGCTCATGGAGTTGTCATCTGGCCTGCAAGGCTCCATGAAGATCCAAAAATTTGACAGTGGTTGAGTGATGGCCACTCCCTAGCTGCCAAATTTCTACACCCTTGGGAGCCCCTTGGGCCAGATAGCATTGCCCTGCATATGGGGCTCAATATGGATGCACAGGGTCAGGAAGAGGTAGTCTAGAGCCAACTCAGGCACATAGGCTGGATAGAGGCAGCATCCTGGGAGCATGGGAACGAGAGGAGTTAACACAGGGCCTAAAGACTGAGCACCACTGCCCTAGTCTAATGTGATAACCCTTTCAGTAGTGTTTCTGAAAGGTGGTGTACTTAAAAATACACTGCTGCATCTAGTTAAAGCAGCTGCTGGTTGTCAATGCAAAATGGACTAGACTTCACCATTTCTGCCACAGGTATAGCACCAAAGACAACATCACTTAAGTAGTCTTATCAGTAATAGCTAATGAACTTCCTTTGTTAATAATCTATTAATAAACACTTTCTATTTAAATAACAATCCCTGTTTGAAAATGCAGTTATAAACCGAACTAAGCTCTTTTTTCTCTTACTTTTGTGGCAGGGAGGTGGGTGCAAATTCCTTAGGTACAACTGTTCCATTGAGTCGCCCAGAAAAGGATGGAGTTTCATGCATCCAGGAAGACTTACCCATTTACATGAAGGACTTCCCATTTTAAATGGAACAAGATACATTGCAGTATCGTTCATTGATCCTTAACTTCTAATTTTTTTCCTGCCATTTCAAAGCCAGTGTTTGATTCTTTGGCACAAATACTTATTTATAGTTTTCCTCCAAGAAGATAGCAATCATGAGAAAAGAAAATGTAAATTGCTTCCTATAGACAGCATCTTCACGTTGGACTAGAAGATTGAACAATGAAAACAGCTTTAAAATTGTTGGGAGACTTTCCAAAAATCTTTTCTGAGCCTTAAGTCACAAAGTAAGAATATCCTGCTTATTTCTCCATTTTTGCTGTCTTGTGGAGCATGGTAGGAAGGGAAAAGGGAACTACTTTTTTAAATGAATCAATATTTCGGTTACAGCAAAAATTACTGGATGATTTTATATCTCTAAATTTTCCTGGTTTTCCTTCAGTAAAGTGAAACAGCTGAATTTGTTTGGTATTTATATTTTAAAGATACCAGTAGAAGAGCATGTAGCAGTAGTATCAAGTGAATCCCAGTCCCCAGCAAAAGTGAATAACATTTTTCATTTAAGTAAAAATTATTCATGTTGGTGGCTACTTCATGAAACCCCTAAGTTAAACCTTTTAAAAATATTTGTTCATATAACATACTAAAATGCATCTCCTCTGAAAAGAAATATGTGCATTGCTGAAAAGGATTAATTGTAGAAATGAAGAAACAGACTGAATAACTTGGATAAAAAGTGTACACTTCTATGTAATATTGCAAACATTTTTTAAAGAACTCATCCAGTTAAAATGGTACTTCTCTTCGCCAAGTGTCCTTCAATTGAAATGAGGTATTTTTGTAGATGTACCAGATCAACACTAGAAACCAGAATCTTGTTTTCAAATATTGGTAAGGAAATAACAGGATGTTTTATAAACACAATTTTCTATTCTTATTTTAAGTTACTTGAATTTTATATCAGGAAAATGAAGTTGCAAAAGACTCTTTTTATGAACCTAAGTGGTTTGACTTGCCATGTATAAAGGAATCAGTTTTAAATATTCCTACTGTATCTACTGTTTGTAATTTAAAAAAACCAAACAAACTTGAAACAACCATTAAACCATGAAGTCTAAGGTGCCAAAATAGTGTTTTTAAAAACTACGTGACCTTGTGAAAAATAAATGGTAATTTTAAATTAATACTAGAGTTTTCTTGTGTATTTTAGTAAATTTAGCACATTGCTATTTTCAGTGCCTACTTCTAGAAAGTGTGTTGTATTTAATGACTTGTACATTTAAAGGAATTAGTGTTCATCACGATGTGCATGATCACAAAGTTTTCTTTTAATACCTTGTATGTTCACCTCTGCTACTATTTAAATTATTTCTCTCATTAGTTAATGCTTAAGTCTTGATCAAGATAGGCCATATTTGAGAGTTTTAGCGGTAATATACTTGGATGCCATATACTACAGTAACACTTCTAAGCAGGTTACTTAGTGATGTAAGTAACAATTCTTTCTCCTTTGACTGATTGGGTGCTAATATAAATTAAGCAAAGTATAAGAATTCCAGAACTGGAGCAGTGAGTTAATTATTTTTAACACTAGGTTCTTTTGTTCCAAATTTTCATTTCCTTTCTTTACATTGTGCCTTTATTTTTTTCTCACTTCAAGCAGATGTTTACAGATTGCAGAAATACGTGTTTGTATTGCCTTTCTTGACCTGTATAATGTCCATGCCTACATGTAGCTTTAGCTGACTGATATTCTTTGGGCTAAATGTAGACTGAACTTCTAAAAGCTATGCAATTCAGAAAATCTCCTGAGTATGAAAGCAGTCTTTGTTAACCACCTTTTTTCCAAGTATTTGCTAGCGGTCTGTTTAGGCTACCTTAGAACAGAATATTCCTTTACTGTGTGGTCTGTTTAATATAGGTCAAGGTATTGAAGCATTCTTTATAAAGAAATACTTGAAAACAGGATAAAATAAAGTTATTTGTAAACTATCTTTTTGCATAATAATCTGTGGATCATTTTTACATCATGTGTACTACTTTTATCCTATATTGTTTTCCCTTAATTTGATTATTTGGATTCTAATTATTTGAAGGCACTTTTTGTTTCTTTATTTAAATTTTTATATTTGTATTCATTAATTCAGTCTCTCCGTTATAATGAGCTGTTTCAGTGACTTCATCTTGCTCAGGCTTGCATTGCTAAACTCCTCTCCCTTGTTATTTCTTTTGATGAATCATTTATAAAGATTACTGAGTCCCTTTCAGGCATTCAGAAATATGTACAATTATGAGGGGGAGAGTAATCTTTTTTTTCTTTCTTCTTTTTCCTTTTTTGCATTCACTAAACAGTGAAGAATAGGTTAATCTCTATGGGCATTAATGTCCCAACGTGGATATATGTTTGGTCTTAATAATGGATTTAGATATTTTCACTTATAAGAAATTAAGACTGAAAAGCATACCTTGAAAGACGTTCTGAGGCTCTTAACATCAGACTAAAGAACTGAGAGGCAAATGAAGAAAATAGCAGCTGCCTAAACTTGGGCAGTATAAATGAGACTCTGGGAGTACAAGGACATAAAGGTGCAGTGCAGCAGATGAGATTTTCCAAATTATCTGATTGGTTTTGCTTTTGCCTGGACCTGGTTTATCAGTGAAAATCTAAACTCAGTTTTAAACTCAGTGCTGAACATGATGAGCAGGAGGGCCTTTCTCAATTATCAAAATGAGAACCCAGTTATGTTTAATCTTTTAATCAACTCTAGGGGGAATAATTCTGTGACCAGACTGACCCTGGGCAGAGTCCTAGAGATGTTCAGACCATCCAGTGAGGAATAAGCATGTGGAGCTGTCATTTGAAATAACTGCTCCATGTGGAGCAGAGCTATGACCACTGACCATAAACCAATAGTTTTATTTTAGGCGATGAGATTTTCATGGGAAACAATGGGAGAGTGAGTGACACAATTCTTCTCCCCAACTCTCTCACCTAGCTCCTTCAGAAAATCCCAAACTATGGTCTCTGTATGTTGCTCCAGGCTTTGCTTTGCTTAAACTAAATTAATTGCAGGAAGGAAAAGTTGTTGAAATATTTCCAGTATTAGCGTTAAACACTCATTGTTAGGCTATGTCATCATTCCAATTGCCTGGGCAACCTCAGTTCAACTTGTGCAAATGCTACAGTTTGTATTAATTGTTAACAGTTCCTCCTTCCCCCCCCACCCTGGGCCTGCTTTTGGGATGAGTTGGGGTAATATACTGAAAGCAGCTGTTGTCTGTGTAGGACTCCTGCCTCATTATCAGGGGTAAAAGATATGGACAGAATGTGGAAGGGGATTAAGCATGAAGGCTGTTGAATGCCAAGCTGGAGAATAAGAATTTGTTGCTGCCTGTGCCACAAAGTTTTTTTTGGTTTAAGTGAGTTGCCTAGCATGATAGACTTTTGACCTGTGGCTGCCAAGTGTCTGCTCATTTCTCAGTGCCTTACTTGTGGTCCCAGGGTCTGACTTTGAGAAATGCTATGCATTCACAGCTGCTGTGCTGGCTGGAGTGAATTGGAGCTGTGCTTTTAACTTAACATTATATAGTGCTTCATGTATGTCATACATGTTGTAGGTCCTCAATCCAGAATTGACTACATTTTATTTCTCTCTGCCTTTGTTTCCTACCTGTACAAAGAACTCAACCCACAGGAGTGTTATGAAAGTAAATCATTAAAGCTTATGAATTGCACAGATAATATTCAGTGTTTACAGGCATGCTCTGGGGGGGAGGGGGGAAGGAGCCACTCTAATTTACAGTGCCCAGAGCATTAAATGCATCAGTCTCCTTGCTGAAAAATAGCAACAGGGGTGGTTTAACTAAAGCTCATCAAACGAGCTTTAGTTAAAGCCACCCTGCCACTGATGCATATGATCTGGAGTCTGCTGTAGTGTAGTAATTATCATACTCCCACAGACTCAAATAATCGAGTGTGCTCCAACACACTGTAATGTAGCATGTTGGAGCAGCCTCCCTGCACGTGTATAGGAGCCTATTGTTGCCATGAACTACAGAGAAGCCCATGAAGAAATTCAGTTTTGTATATTTAAATAGTTGGGGTATCAGTATTATGCAGTAAATAAGGCTTGGGATCGCATTTTGAATAACAATGAAAATAAAGTATTGAATTTGGTGAGTATTGTCCCTTTTATGCACTAAATCAAAAAAAAGTTTCTATTGGGAAAATAGTTTTTAAATATATGATCACACTCTGTCTTAACGTACATGCCCAGATTAAGTTGTTGTAGCAAATATTAAAGTTATTTAACTTTGAAATGTGTACTTGTGCAGTCTTGGTGCTCTTGTTCATGTAGTGTTCTGCAAGTAGAAAAGCAAACAACCCCCCCTCAACCAATTCTACCATGGCCTCATATTGGTATCTACATGTGAATAATCAGCAGATTGGAAGTTTTAGACTAGCAGCACAGATATCTTCCACTTAAGATAACAAAGCAACAAAACAAAGGGCTGTTTTCTTTGTGTAGAAGCATTAGAGGCAGAGATGGGACTCTTTCATGGGTATTTCCTGACAACAGAAAAAACATTGAGACTCGGGGATTTCAGGGCAATTTTACCACTGTTTCATTCAGAGGTTTGTGCAGGTTGCGGTTCAGCAGGAACTGAGCTGTTCCAAGTGACGTTCTGGTGGAAGTGGAATTAAGTTTCCTTGTGATTGAAAGTATGCACAAATTAAGAGGAAGCAAGAAACACTGGTAAAACATCCAAGGTCTTAGCCTAGTAAAAATGGCACATTTGTCCCAAGAAGTCTAGTCCTGTTTCCCCCTCAGTGGTGATATTTTGCTAGAAAATGCACAGAATCCCATTGCACACAAATCACCAAGTGAACGGTTTAAACAGCAGTGAGGGAAAAGCACCCTCCCCTCAAGACATTTGGTGCTTTGATATGCTTGCTGTGCTGCTTTTTTTAGCAGTGTTTAAAATGGTTCACATCCATAAATGAACCTGAGATAATTACGAGTATATGGTAAATGAGTAGGTTGTGCTTAACAAACTGTTCCAGCTGTGCCACTTCAGATGTGAGTTTGGTGCCAGACTTGTGCAGGAGGTTCCCCTCAACTGAGTTGGTTCTGAATGTGTACCTGGTCATTTGGACTGCAGAAACAAAGGCAGACAGATGTACTGTTGCAGTTCTTACCTCCTCATGTGCCATTGGTTACACAAAGTTTCATATCTTTATCTCATTGCTTTGATAAACCACTAAGTGCAAATTCACCTTGTCTTTGAGTTGATGATAAAAGTATGGATGTATTTTAGACAAAATAATCTGTATATTGCTTTACTTGCATATTTAAGTAATTTGCAATATATGTAGAAAATACAAATTTGAACAATATTAAGAAACAGCTTACTCCCTTGCCTGTATCCTCAATATCCCTACATGAGTGTACACACTTTATCCAAAATATATTGCCTTCACTGACAATGTGTTTTTAGATGTCACCTTTCCAATGGCGATGAAAATAATGTGCAAAATCTAGCTCCCTCCTCTATGGCTATGAAAGACCCCTTGGAAATAGAACCAGTAAATTTCCAGTGAAAATGGGGATTAGTTCCTCACAAGTTCCATGTGATGCAACCCATAGCATGGCATGAAATGGACAGAGGTAGGTGTAGGGTAGAACTGGAATATTCAGTTATGTCCTAATCTTCCAAGTCTTGTGAAGTGCCACATCCCTGGTAGAAGTTCTATGAACCATTGGATTGGCACGCTGTCCAGGTAATTTCAGTGACATTCTATAATTTCAGTAAGAATTTCTGCCTCCGTCATATTCTTTTTTTTTTTTTTTTTTACATTTGTTTAATATGTATGCATTCTTAGCTTCAACTCTGGGCCTTTCACAGTTGTTTTTTCCTTATTAACAAGCAAATACCTCATTTTGTAGGGACTTATCTTGTCATTCTGTGCTGAAAGCTGATTGCCTTCTTTATTTTTTTTTAAACTGAGACAGTACACAAGCAGAATATACTGTCAAGACTTCATTTTCTTTAAAGAAGGTCTGTGAGGCACTGGACACTGGAGTTTTCCAGAGACTAATTTATTAGTTGTATTACTACTACTACAACAACAAATGAAGGCATTCCAAATGGATAAGATTCTACTCAGTTTAACAAGGAAGCACTGCGATATTTATGAAGTTTGAACAACTTTCCTCCTTATAACACAGATAAAAGTAGATGACACAATATGTAGCTAAAGAAGCACCAACTCATTTAATGTTCTATGTGAAAAAACAACAGTAAAGACAGAGACAAACATGTTTCAAAAATAGGTATGCAGAAGTTCTTGAAATGTTGTCTCAGCAAATATATTGAGCTGCTTTTGGCAACTTAGTCCCATCCTGTTTATTTTCAGTCTAAAACGAACAGAAATACATTGTGGAAATATCCCTTATGGTCTGATTATTAATACTTTTGAAATGCTGGCGTGCACAAGTCTATTTTTTTTTTTTTTTTTAAGTAAGAATGAAGGCATTTCATTGCAGAGAAGAGGAAACCTTTGCTGCCACTAAAGCATCTAGATTGTTTCTGAACTGGAATATTGTACCACTAGAAGTTCAAAGGAGGCATGGTAGCAATGCTGTGCAACCTAAGTGCCTGTTTTTCTGTTTGGGCAAATGTAACTATCTTGAAAAATAATCTTAAAAATGGAATAGGAGCAACTCCTGGCAGCAAATGGACTACCAGAAGTGTTTTTTATATACACACAATTATAACCAAAAATGTAATGTCATAACAAATCCTTCTTTACTGGATATTCATAAACAGAAGACTAAATTCCCAGCCTTTTTAGATTTCTCATACAATATAACTCACTGAGTACATAAACTGCATGTGCATGCCCAAGATTGATTGGAAAACAGTTTGATATACTTGTATAAAGAAATAAAAAGACAAATGCTGAGACAACTGTTTGAACATTATTGCATTTGTTCAAGGGTCTGCTCTGTCTCCCACTGAAGGAAAGTCAATGGGAATGTTTAAATTCATCAGGCAAATTTTAGACTTGGGCATTATGCATATAATCTCTTAGAAAGGTTCCATCTTGCAGCTCTGAAGTGTTCTCTCTGGAGTGATTTATGCTTTCTATATTGCTGGTAATGCCAAATTATACAACTCTAATTTTTTCCTTTTAGAAGAAAGTTTAGAATACAAAGGAAAGCCTAAAAGACTTCATTGTTTTTCTTGCTTTATGGCTTAGGAAAGCTTGGAACTGTTTGTTTGTATTAGTGATAAATCTGGAAGTTGACAAATTCGGGCAACTGCTTGTATTAGTGATAAATCTGGAGGTCAAAACATTAACCACCCTTTATCTATCCTGACATGATTGATCATGATGTCATGAGCAAAACTGTTGGTGAAAGTTCCAATTGCACCATTTAGTTACCAGCACTTTTGTCCTTCCAAAGAAGGTCCAAGTCCAAAGAAAACACTATAGCTGTCAGCTAATACAGAAGTTTTTTCCTACTGAATATTCCCCTTCTGTCATGCCACCTTTCACTTTATTACTCTTGTAAACCTGCCTAAATCCCTTTTCTGCTATCTAGCAAACCCCAATCTCACCAGCACCACAGGATTGATTTCTGTATATCAGCAAAAGACTTGTTTTAAGAGCTATATAAACTAAAAAAAAAAAAAAAAAAAAAAAAGTTAAAATCCTGGAAACGTAAGCAGATTTTCCAGGCAGTATTAAATCAAATAAAGTCTATCTTAATTTCATATGCCGTGTTGAAGCTAAAAAAATGTATTTATTTTGCCAAAAATGACAGAAAAAATTGAGATTTGTTAGGACTGCTTAGGCTTCAATTTAACAAATGAAAAAACTTGAATAGTTCACAAAGAATATGAGAGAGGAAAAAAATTACTAGAACTTTCATTTTGTATTACATCTAAAGATAATATACTAGACCTCTAGAATCAGGGTCAGCAACATATAGCCCATGGTCTGGATGTAGATCTGGTCCATGCAGCCAGAAGGCTTTGACTCTGCCCATACCCATGCTGGGACTGGGCAGTTGGAAGCTGCACCCATATTGCGACCACTTTTCCTTACCCCCTACTCCCTAGCTGTAATGCAGGCTCAGTTTCCAGGTGGTGGGGAACTGGGCTGGGTAGCTTCCAGCTGTGCCCATACTACAGCCAGGAGGAGAACAACTGGCAGTGTGGATGGAGCTTCTAGCTGTCAAACTCTGATGCAGTTCCCCACCAGTTGTCCTGCTGGTTTCATCTCTATCAGGGGCAAAAGCCCAGGCTAGAGTTGTGGCCCAGTTGTGACAACTGCCTTTCCAGGGTCTCGGATAGGGTGGAATAGAACACAGGCACCTAAGTGGACTAGAATATCCATAGAGTGCATTCCTGACCTGTTGAAGTCAATGGGTATTTTGCTGCCGAGCATATTCAAACTAAAATTCCATCCTCTAGATTTCAATACAGGCAGCCTTATCTGCAAAGAATTAGTCAGCAATTTGTATGTGCATCTTATATAAATGCAGATTGGATTTTATCTTCACCATATGTGAACGTTATTTTTGTTGCCTCCTCCAGCCCTTCTCTTGAATCTGAGGCACTGTGCCTTGCTTTTGATAGCCATTGGATAAAATAGATGCAAAGAAATAGGGAAGTTTCTGCTCTATCAGGGGCAAAAGCCCAGGCTAGAATCCAGCAGCATGCATCTTGTTGAGCCACACACGCCCTAGGTCATCCTTTTTTGGGGCTCCACATTATCTCCCTGCTTTGGCTGCCCTGGGGGCCAATTTTAAGAGGAGGGTTCATGCCTAACCTATGGTATAGAGGTCAGAACACTGCACTAGAAATTTAGAGATGCAGGTTCAAACTCTCTCTGCATGAGATGGGCCTATAATCCAAGTCTGTTGTTTGCCAGGTGAGTGATATAGGAACTATCCTGCTGTAGAGTTTTTTACTCAGCAGCAACGCATATGTAGACACTGCCTCAACTGGCTGGGGCACAAGGGTCCTTGAGTGCAGGCAGTGCCTGTCAGCTGGCCCTGCACTGGAGCACCCTCGTGCCATAGTCGACCCCTGATCCTCAGCCTGCTATCAGCTGAGGCTGCTCCAATCTGGCTTGATGTGCTGCAGTTCTGGCTGCACATATAAACGCAGTGCCCGAGAGCAATAAACTCCAGTGTGATAAACGCTGGAGTTTATTTTGTGGTATTAATATGCACATGTAGATGTGCTTATTAATATATGGGAGTTCTATCTATTCTTTCTCTGTGAGAATTAAGAGCATTTTGCATAATAGCAGTCTATTTCCTCAAGTCTTACAAAGATTCAAAAGTATGTCTGATTACTTTTTCTTGTTTATTCTTTTGTTTGGCAAGGAAGTACTTTACTTCTGCTTTTGTTATTGATTTTTGTGGTTATATTGTTTATATGTTTATATTCCAACCCATATAAACATAAAAGAAATTCAGTTTATAAAATGTTAAAGCATCTGAACCTGACACTTCTACCGAGATATTGCAGATACATTTTTAAGGGGTTGTAAAGAATCATATGAGTTGGTGAGTAACTTATAAATTGATCATGGAACAGTAGAGAGCAATAATAAAGTACTGTGTTAGTCTAAACTCCAGTTGCTAAACTTTTCTGAGCAATAACACATTGATATCTTCCAAGATTAGCAAACTCCTTTCTTTCATATCATCCTTTGGCATAAGAATCCTGAAATATAAAAATTTCTCCCCTCATCTGTTTCACTCCGTTTAAAACTACCAAGGAATTTGTTTTTTTCCAAACTTAGACCTACTTTTCCTTTAGCAGTGCAATTTCCTTGACGTCGGTGTTTGAAATTACTTTAACCTATTAGCAACTAATGCAACTGGATTAGTTGCTACTAGGTTAATATCTAAGTTGCATGGAAACTACAACTGGAATATTAATCTGTCCTCCTTAATATGACTCTGTTGTATAAATGGCACTTTTCTATGTGTTGTGTAGTTCTTTCCTTTTAATCCACATTGTTCCAAAATGCCTATGGTTCACTGGCAAAGATATAGAAATGCCTGCAGTTCTCCTTTGCCTCTTAAACATTTTCCACTTTTAACATTTCCAGAAATGGCTTGTAGATAAAGAATTTTTATTTTTTTTCATTGATACCTCTGATTCTTGTATAGCAAATTTTGTTGCCTACAATATTTGAAGTATACATCTTGATAGAGTAAATATTAACACTTTTCCTCTAGCTTTGTAACCTTCCAGATTTTAAATTATGATTCTTTTATCTTTATATAGTAAGGCCTTACACCACAGTAGAATACACAAAGGCCCAGTCTATACAGTTGACTGTACAACTCAAAAGGTACATAAAATAAGTAAATTATCTGTATTCATGAATAAGAAAACAAAATTTTTTCTCTGTCTGGTTTCTCCTCACTTTCCCCCACCAGAAACGTCAATGAAGAAATATGTATGTTCAAAATTAAAATAACTATGCTTGGCAAAACAAAAACCAAGTCACTATTCCTGAAGAGAACATACACTGATTACTGGTTTGTACAATGTTAAGTTTGCACTTAAGGAAAGTACTTTAAAGGATACTTGTGCTGGTTTGAACTACCTTGCTTTTGTGTTGCAAATTTAGATACATTTTGATGCAGTAAATTCAGAAGAATATGGAAATCCAGAGTTCTCCAATGTTTTACTACTTAGTTTTACTACTATCTTTTTTTAAAAATCAGGGCAGAAGGTTATTCAAAGAGTCATAAATTTGCTGAAGTTGAGCCAAGAATTTAAAACATCACTTATAATTTGGGAATAAGATGTGGGTATCCCTATGGCATCATTTTGGGTTAATGAGACATCCACTTATTTATCCTGTTAGCTCAAATGCAAGCTGCATAAACGTATCCAACACATGCCACGAGGACAGTCTTAATTTCATTTGTTTGATGGTTACTTAAGATTACCATTGCAAGCAGTCTTGAAAGCTCTGTTAAATGTAAAATAAATAAGGCAATTTTAGCTTAGCCACAATGAAAACAATGGTTTGTATGGAAAATAAAATAGCAAGATCAGTTTTTGAGTTGTGCCTGAAAACTTTTGAGCTTCTGTACAACATCTGACTTCTATTAGCTCTTGGAAATGACCTTTTCTCAACTTAATTCTAGAATAAAATTCAAGAACTGCACTGCACTTTTAATTTACTCTAGAGATCAAAGTAGCTTAGTTTATAGAGCACAAGCATCCTTAAGCAGTCTAAGTAAAAAAGGCATTGTATACACCTTTGATGTAGTTGGTAACAAACTGAAGAAAGAAGAATGTCTGGATACTATACTTCTGCCATCCTGTGGTCAAACACAGATTTGACAAAGGTTTATTACAGACTGAAACATTCAGTTGGAGGAGCTTGTAACAAATACGTTAAATTCCAAATAAAGAAAAAAAAACCTTGCCTAATACCTGATATTGTATATTTTTAATCTGTGTGTGTGTGTGTGTGTGTGTGTGTGTGTGTGTGTGTGTGTGTGTGTGTGTGTGTGTGTGTGTGTGTATATAATTTACATTCTGGTCTATCTTATATATGTATATAGGTGCATATTGTTAGGTAGCAGTGATATAACACTGATAAAGAAGGATGCAATGCCAGGAGACACAGCAACACTTCTAAAACTATCTCAACAAATTGGTGCACTCATGAAAGATATGGAAGATGGCATAGAGTGTACCCTCAGCAAGTTTACAGATGACACCATGCTGGGGGAAGTAGTAGATATGCTGGAGGGTAGGGCTAGGATTCAGAGTGACCTAGACACATTGGAGGATTGGCCCAAAAAGAATCTCACGAGTTCAACAAGGATAAGTGCAAAGTCCTACATTTAGGACAGAATAATCCCATGCGCCAGTACAGGCTGAGGGCTGACTGACTGGGCAGCAGCTCTGCAGAAAAGGACCTGGGGTTACAGTGGCATCCTGGGCTGCATTGGTAGGAGTGTTGCCAGTAGGTCAAGGAAAGTGATTATTCCCCTTGATTCAGCACTGGTGAGGCTGCATCTGGAGTACCGTGTTCAGTTTAGGGCACTCCACTACAGAAAGAATTGGAGAGAGTCCCAGGGATGGTAACAAAAATAGTTCAAGAGCTGGGGCCCATGACTTATGAGAAAAGACTGAGGGAACTGCATTTATTTAGTCTAGAGAAGAGATGACCGGAGGGGGGCAGGGATGTAATAGCAGCCATCAACTACCTGAAGGGAGGTTCAAAAGAGGATGAAGCTAGGCTGTTCTCAGTGGTGGCAGATGACAGAACAAGGAGCAATGGTCTCAAGTTGCAGCAAGGGAAGTTTAGGTTAGATATTAGGAAGAATTTTCTCACCAGGGGGGTAGTAAAACATTGGAACAGGTTACCCAGAGAGGTGGTGGAAACTCCATCTTTGGAGGTTTTCAAAAATCAGCTAGACAAAACTTTAGCGGGGATGATTTAATTAGGGATGGTCCTGCTTTGAGCAAAGGGTTAAACTAGCTGACCTCGTAAGATCCCTTCCAATCCTAACTTTCTATGATTCTATCTCTTAATATCTTAAATCACTTTGCCAGTATTAATCCCTTAAATCACTTTGCAAGGTAGACATCCTTTTTAGCTTTGAAACTGGGAAACTGCAGCACAGACGTGTGTCTTGGCCAACATAACTTGGCAATGAAGCTGGGAAGAGGAATCCAGGAGGAGTGATTCCCAATCTTCTGCTTCAACTGCTAGGTGAGTCTTTCTCCAACTGTTGTCATCATAAGAGGAGGAATTCATTGGTCTTTTTCTGGCAGTATGCGGAATTTAAACACTGACCATGGTGGTGGCCTTAAAAGGCCAGGAGCAGAATAACAGATGTGTTACAGCGAATAAAGCTGACAACTACCTAAAAAGAATTCTCAGACAAAGAACTTTGTTGAATTAAAATATAGTATACTTAATGGTTAGGGGCTGGGGGAGCGAAGTGGCAAGGCACCCACACAAGAACTCTTGCCAGTAGCCGAGTTTATTCCATGTTGGTTTCTCCTGTTGTTGACGCCTGCTGTTGTGCTTGAAGAGGATCGGGTTAAGACTGGGTTTGTTCAACAAAGAAGCTCCTGTTGCTCCCTGTTTGATCTTGCTGGAACAAACAAACCCCTGCAGTATACGGTGCACTACAGGCTGGTTCCTACTGGTAAGTCTCTTTCAATCCTGCATCTCACATCAAATCCTTTTAAGGACCGCTTCTTCCTAAAACCAGTCTTTACCATGCTTTAGTCTTTTTTTTCTTCTGTCCTTACATCCCTTCACAGTATCTGATGAGGTGAGCATATTTATATATAAATATAGCACAAGCTTTCATGGACTGAGCTCACCTCATCAGATGCTGTGAAAGGGGGTGGTGAGTAAACTATATGTGCGCGTGTATGTATACATCGATTAGTCTATAAAGTGCAAATCTATTCTGCCTTTTACTCTCATCTTAGTCGAGTCAACAATCAGTTGAAGAAATTAACTCTGGGGCACTGTAACACCACCTTCCCCATCTCTCATCTTTGACTGTTAGTGGATGACCTGTCCAGCTCCCAACTTGAGTGGGAATATAATGTATACCATTCTATACAGTTTTTTGGCACTATACCAAAATGTTTGGAGTTCAGATATTAACAACAAATTAGTAATTCTCAAAGTGCATTGTGAGTGCATATTCCTTTTTCCGGTGTTTGGGTGTCTTTGGTAACTGGTCTTTCCTTACAATACAACTATATATTGGTATGTACGAGTGGGTTATTTAGATGTGTGAAAATCTCTTTGATAGCATTTTCCCTTGCACTTGCCCCCTGGCAAGGAGATCTGTCCTGTGATGGCATTGCCTTGTGTCAGCCATTCTCTCCAGGCTACGGGATTCTCTTCCATCCAGTGTCTGAGGGTTATTGTAAGCCTTCACCATAAACATAACTCCCAACACCATAGTTCACCAGAAAACATTGGGATTGAATGAAAATATTGGGAATTTTCTAAATTATTCATGAGATGATGTGATGTGTGGGTCCCATTGGTTATTTGGTTTGACATGATTATTTATTTTAATTTTTGAAAGTGTTTCTTATGTCTGGGCATTCCTGGAACATACCCACACCTGGCTTTCCTTCTTGGTACATCCAGCAGGTCTGTAGACCTGAACTATACCTAGGATGGAAGCTTTGTTTTATTACTTTGTGATTACAGCTGTTTCTTACGGTTCTTCTCTCACTTTGCTATTATGCCTTGTCAGGCTTCCTTTCTGGGGACTTCTGATTGTCCTACTTCTTTTTAGAAAACTGTGATATCATGAAAGGGTGCTCATTCTGCTGAGTTCTCCTATGAGGTATGGCTGGTCTTTGAGTCTGCAAGTTTTACTTGATGCTGACCTCATGGATACTCATTAGACAGGGGAGGAACATCATGAGCCTTAACCTGGACAATTAAATTAGTCATCAAACTTCTTAGCAGCCAACTAGGAACCATTGCTGGCAGTAGCAAATTCAGGAACATGGCAGGAGGGAGTGGTTTCCCTTCTGTCTGGGCAGTGCATTGCAAAGTGAGTTCTGAGCTTTCTATGGGGTCTGTGTAGGCTGCTATGGGGCTTCTGTGTGAACAGTGAACTCTGAGCTCACAAGCTGATCAGGGCAGGGTCTGGTTGGAGCCACTACTGGTATGTGGCTCCAGATCCCATGTGCTAAATGCTGCTATTGTTTGCCCTTCCCCTTCCTAGCCCTCCCAGCTGAATTCATCAACAGGGAAAGTAGGAAACAAGTGGCAGTGGCATTGCTTACCTCTTGGGCTCTGGAGCTGCATGGAAACAGGAAATCCAGAAAGCCCATATGCCATAGGTAAGATGGAAGTACTAACAGTGAGGGGGGACAACTCAGAGCTGGCACTGCCCCTGCTGCTGCTGGGCATTGGGTCCTGCCAGGCTGAAGCCCCATGCCTTGCCATTGGTGCAGAAATAGTGCTGCCATCACCTCCACTGCTGCCAGGCCCTGGCTCTGGCTAGGCTGAAGCCCTATGCCTCATTGTCAGTGCAGAGATCTAGGGGATCACATATCCTTCCCCCCACCATGCTTCCCAATACATCACCTATGCCACACCCCCTCTGCTGGAGCACTTAGCCCAGCCTAAGGATGGAAAGCATGCTGGGATGTTGGGGGACTTGAACCAGAAACAGGTGTGGGACAGAAGTTTCATAAAGTGGATTGACTCAGTTAAGTCTGATACTACATTCACCCAGGTTTATCTTAAACCAATTTCATCCATTTTGAAATTGGTTTATGTGCATTGAACTTCTGTTCTGTTACAGGTTTAAACAGGTTTCTGATGACTTAAACCAGTTTATGTGCAACTTCTATCCCTAGCCAAGGTGGGCAGGGTGTGTGGTGGGCCAGCATGGGTTGCTCCTTCGTTGAGCCTCCCACCTCACTATGCCTGTCCACCTGCCAGACTCCACGCGTCTCCCCAGGGGCACCTAAGCCCTGGCAGACCCTCTTTTGAGCCTCACCGCAGAGTCCGGGGGTAACGTGTGCTGCCCCCACCCCGAGAGGGGACCTTCTAGGTTCTGTGTCCTTGGGGAAACACAGGCCTAATAGTCCTATGGATACTCAACCCAATACAAGCACTTGGGGCTCCTCCCCAAGTCAGGGACCAAAAAGGATAGTCTCCCTTAGTCTGCAGACCTAAGGGGCCTCCTAGGCATAATTAAACCCATTCCTCAATAAGTTTCCTATGCCAGTCACAAAGGAGAACTTTATTGGTTACAAAGAGTAGAGTTAGAATAGGGTAAGAGGTAGATTACTATCAAGGGATTACCGTTGAGCAAGACAGTCTGGCTGAGGTACCCCTTTGATATGCAAATGCATCACTGGGACCTGACTAACTCTCTAGAAACACTTACGAGTATCATCCAGAAGATGGTAGAGATCTGGCTTGGAGATTTCCAGACAGAGCGCGTTTCAGTTGGATCAGACTCTCTCCCTGTGTCCTGGTGCTTGTGCCATGCTGGTAAAATGGCTTCTCTCCTCCTTCTTGGACCAGGCTCCTATATAGCCTTTCTGACCTCAGCAGCCCAGTCCAATAGAAGCCAGCAGTTTTGGCAACTAGCCAACCGATTTAAAAAACATCACTGGTTACCTGGTCAGAGGAGCAGGGGCTTTTCTGTCCCCCACGCAGGTGACCAGAGGGACCACCCCCTCGGCACCAGGCTTTTGTCATGCAGGCAGGGAGGAAAATCCCCCCTCCCTGAGGAATTCGACCCCAGTGTCCCAAGCTGACAATGAGGAATTCGACCCCAGTGTCCCAAGCTGACAATGAGGAATTCGACCCCAGCGTCCCAAGCTGACAAGGACGGGTCTCTGGAGAGAGAGACAGTTTGTGGCATTTCTGCCACAGGTGAACATAACTCAGCCTGCCTGGCTCTTCTTCAGTGTGCTCCATCAACAGCTTTCCACAGACTTCTGATGAACCATGAAGTGAGGTGATTTCTTGTGTAAAATAGCTATTTTAACAGTTGCTAAATATGCTCTAGTTCTAATGTACACAAAACCCACCATGCAGCACTCTGAGGCTGCAAGTAGCCTTACCTTAGAGTAAATTTCCATTCAAAGCAGGGTGAAAAACATTCAGGCAAAAAATGCAAATTAGAGTATAGAGAGAAAATGTGGAGAAAAAGAGGAGGTGTATGTGTATATGCGCACTTTTTTTTCATATGTGTTGTTGAGGTTTTCTGCTCTGGCAGGTGGCCTGAATTTCAATGGTTTTTTGTCAGCACCTGCAGTGTAATAACCACAATCTGTGTTGTACAACAATTACATATAGTTTGGTGTTTCCTTGAAGGAATTTACAGTCTTGAGGATCAGATCCTGAAGATGGCTCATATAAGGAAAGTCTGTGCCAAGGAAACATTGCTCTAAAAATTGCAGGCATCACAAACAGGACATAATTGTCCCAGTGCACTGCAGGAACTTGAGATAGGAAGCAAAGCACAGTAACTGGTTTCTACAGAGAAATCTGTCAAGATACTTTCATAGAAGAATTTTTCTTTAGTGTTGGTGAAGTGTCTGCATTTAGAAATTGTCAAAAAATGAAGGCATATTCCTTTTGTTTCATGACAGTTTTATCTTGATACATGCAGACTTTGGTTTTTTTAATGAATATCTCTCTGAAAGACTTAGAAGAAGAAGAATAGTAATAATAAAAAAAAGGTAAAATTTCTAAATAAGAAACCTTTGGCACTATTTGTTTTGATCTTCTGTTTCCTGCACGTTTCTACTAAATATCTCAAGGCATCTCAGGCCTTGTGGATAGAGGTGATATTTTTTTATTAGACTAACAAGATTTGCAAAAAAAAAATTAAAAAAAAATGAATTGCAAGCTTTCGGGCACAAGTACCCTTCATCAGGCATCAGAGAAAAAAATTGTAAACTTTCTCCTGGGTAGAAATGTAAGTTCATATTTCACAGGATTTCTGTGACCTTTCATTTCTACCCAGGAGAAAGTTTACAATTTTTTTCTCTGATGCCTGATGAAGGGTACTTGTGCCCGAAAGCTTGCGATTCATTTTTTTTTATTTTGTATGAATTTGTTGTTGTTGTTTTTTTGCAAAAATCTTGTCGGTTTAATAAAAAATATCTCTGTCCAAGAGCTATGATTGCTTTTTCTTCTTGACCAGAATGGTTACAACTAGGATACCTGACTCAAGGCAACTCCTGACCTCACTTTTCCTTTTTCTACTGAAGTGCTCTTTCAGGATCCACTTTTTAAAACATGTCACTTGATTTACAGACATTAAACTCTTAGTAGCATGAACCCAGTTCTTAAAGACTGTGGCAGTGAATACGGTAGACAATGATAAGTTCTTCTGATAGTATTTTGTTGTAAGATACGTAAATCATGTTCAGATGTCTTTAGTTTCAAGACATTGGGCTACAACTTTAATTATTTAAAACTTGCTCACTGTTTTACAAGGCACCACAAGTTCTATTCTCAGAGCTCTCCCATAGTTCCATCATGCCGAGGGTCACATTTACATGTTCTGTAACTCTCTTTTCCTTAACTCTTGATTTTTCTAATCATATATTCTCTGCAAGAACTCAACCTTCCTCTGGGTTGGATTTTCTCATCTCTACTGTGTTCTAAAGCCTGTCTCCAGAATCACATTCAACCATGAACCATTCCTGTTCTCCTAGGATAGCCACATGTTTTCTCTGGGACAGTCCACTCCCTCCACTTCCCCAGAGAGTAATGGGATTGGCAGGGGGGCAGGGGGGGAGACGGTGCAGTGTTCCAGGATGAGAGGTTGTCCTGGTTTGACACTTGGGAACTATGGTTCTCTTATTTGCTGCCTAGCAGCAAAATACAGCACAAGATCACCAAAAAATTGGAACTAGCTTTGCACCACAGCATTCTGAAAATGCAAGTGTAAATGAAGGATCTTTGACACTAGTAATACAGATTGTAAGATGCCCAGTGGGCTGGTGGAGAAAGAAATAATTATTTTTTTCAGTCTGTAGACGGTAAACTAAATCATTAACTAATGCCAAATTGTATACATAAACATGTTTTTTTCAGGATTGCACAAGTAGAAATCAGTTCTGCCTTATTCATTGGACAGTAACTTCTGGGTGATGATTAGTAGCCAGCGACCATAGCACATATCCAAGTTCTATTTTTAAGGCAGCATATTTGACAATTTGTGCATGTGCAGCTAAGTCTGTCTCATTTGGATGCTGAAAAATCATGAATATTACTAAGTTGTTAAAAATATAAATGATGAGACTCAGGCTAAGCCTAAGGCAGACTGTGGAAAGACTTCTATTGAGTTGAGTGACTTGAAAATTAGAGTATAATCCAGTAATAAAGAAGTTCTGTATAACACTTTGAGCAGTAGCTCACAGAACTTTTACAAAGGAGGTAAGCAGTTTTGCTAATCTTTTGCTGAGGGAGGAACCAGACTTTCCAAGTTCACTTAGCAAGCCAATATTGGATCTAGCAATAGAACCCAGGTTTCTGTGCATACTCTAACCCATGGGTGTAAGAATTTTTACCTGGGCACCCAAGGCAGCTACAATGCACAGAGGCAGAGATCACTGATGACTTTCAGCTGCTGGCACAATTATCTGGCTGCAGCAGCTGCTGCTGTTTCTCTCTCCCACACACACATCAAGTTGGCACCTGGGGCTGCTGCCCCAGTCACCTGCCTTATTTATGCTATCTCCATACTGTCTTCTCAACCTAACCTGCTCCTAAATTATTAGACCCCCGCAAAGGATAGGTTAATTGCTCAGTCCTCTTTCTGTACAGGTAACTAGATATGAGTTACCTAAGGCTTTTTTACAATGAAGATGTGCAAAAATCTTTCTTATATGAACAAATGTTATAACAGTTAGTTAAAAATAAAGAAGAAAAAGTCACATTCTTTCTTGCATATTAGTTTGGAAAGTGGATATCCTTCTCCAGCACTTCTTCTCCAGTTTGTCTTTCTGCTGGGGTTTCCTGTCAAGCTTCCTCTTGCTAAATGCCATTCTATCTAGCTATTACATTGCCTTTTTTTGACATGCAACATTTTCCTTCTCTCTTAGGATTAAGCCTTCATGTAGTCTGTCATACCCCTTTTCTACTAGATGAACCAACATGTTTTCCCATTTTAAAAAATATTTACATGTACTTTTTTTCTCAGGTTCAAGCTTTTATTAGAGTGCATTCAAAAAAGGATGAAAATCAACAAAGTGTTAATGTTCAGGACCTTGTCTGTATTTTTGTATTGCTAATCCCACATTTTTTTTCTGTTAATTCACTGCAGATGTTATCTATTAAGTTGTATTAATAGAAAAATTAGATCCCAGAACCAGCAAAGTAGCATAAAATAAGCTGTTAATATCTAGCTGTAGTTAGTGTCTATTTCACAGATATTAAGAAATGAAATGAGTCACAACTTGGAACATATAGAAAATATAAATTTCACAAAGAAAAAGCTAGTTTTATTTATAACTGCCAAATTTCTTTCTCATAAAAGCAACTAGGAATGTTAACTTGACATTTCATTATAACCAAAAGAATCCATGCAAGTCTTAAATTAAATTATTTTTCCCGATAATGTTCATTTGAAATCATGTTTTTGGGCAGGGGCATTTGACATGTAGAAAGACTTTGACCAGCTTTACTATAGCAGATTTCTACTCATTCAAATAAAGTAGGAAACATCTTATAGATAGACTTTTTAATAAGTTTCAGAGGGTAGGTGAGCTAAATTTGTTTCAAAAATTATTGAGAGGGAGAGATAAGTAGAAAAAGATGGCTTTGTATTTGAATCTTAACAGTAAAGTATGTGGTCATTGTTAAATTTTGCAACCAAACTATTTTCTCGAGGGAGCCTAGAAATTGGAAATCTGAGCCAGTGAAATGTTGGGCCATTGACTTAAATTGGGCTGTGGTTTCATCCTTCGTTTCTTAAGATTACAAATTCATTACTTAGTGACTCAGTTGTTTCAGTGGAACTTTAAATTTTCTTTTTATGATGATCTCCTTCAGCAGCTGTTTCTCAGGGTCAGCATCAGTTCTTTGATTGGAATTTGACTGTGGTGTAGACCCAAGACAAAGAATAGAGCTAATTTGATCTTCAGTCATCTATACTGGTGACAGGATATTCTGTTATAGTGGGGGTGGAGGTTTAGGGATGTGGGTGTATGAGATGAAGCCTCTTCAGAATATGGGCCTTCTTCCTGGATGCAATGGGTAGAAATTGCATTCTTCTAACTACCAGCTGGAAGATGAAGCAAATTCAATAAAATAGGTTAAAAAGATTTCTATAAGTCTAATTTTATTGTTTGCTTGCTGGCTAAATTTCTGTTTCTTCTGGAGGGCTAATTCAATGGAAGCCATAAGAAAAAGAAGTTAAGAGTTCTCTTCAACTCAATGAATGAGAGATGTAGTAAGAATTTGATGTCTAAATACTGATTTTTTTCCTTTGTTGGTTTTTTTTGTTTGGTCTTCTTTTTTGTCTTTTAACATTAATGCCAGTAGGACCTTCTGAAGGTGGTGGGACAGTATTTCCCATAGAAAGACCTAATGGGGATCCCGCTGACAGTTTTTGTGCTGCACATCACCAGTCTATTATATAAAATATGACCTGGGCAGCTCTGCAAAAAGAAAATGTCAATGGAGAGGTCAGGCCTCACTGGGCCTAAACTGGGCAGCAAAAGTCAGTCAGGCCTATACTGCATTGAGGCCTGAACGTATGCCTGGGGTTCAATCACTCAGCTAGGCTGAAACATCATAGCTGTAGAAACAGCAGGAAAAAAAGGCCCAGGCCTATGGCTGCAGCCTGGACACTTGGGTTGCTTGTACATACCATGGGGGTTTAATTTGGTTTAGTTCTCCCTAAATTGAAATGGTAGGTTTTTAAAAACCACTTCAAGTTAGAGTGCATGAAGCTGAACTAAACCACTATGGCATGTACACAAGGGTGGGGGCCCGATCTTTACCTGCCTCTTTGGAGATGGGTGGGGGTGAGCTGCTGGTGGGCCAAGCCGTTCCTGAACTGTTCAAGGGCCCCCCAGGTGGCACCTGGCCAATGGCACCCAGCCCAGGCAGGAAGCACCAGCTCCCCCATAGCTGTGGAGCAAAGCACGGTGTCCCTGCACAGCTCAGCTCAGGTAGGCTCCAGGGAGGGGAAAAAAAATGATCAGGCTCACCGCTTTTTTTTTTTCTTCAGTGGAGCCGGTCTGCATGGGCTGCCACTGAGTCTCTCAGCCCCAGAGCTGTGTGGGGCCTGCCAAGCCCTGAGCATGCTGGCTTCCAGTGCACTGTTGCACTTAGGTAGGTAGCAAACTAAAACACCTCAGACGTGTTTTATCTTGCTACGTACCAAAGCCATTTAAAACGGAATATGCTGCCAAGTCTGCAGATGGCAACACTATTAAAGTGGTGTGAAAGGGCATTTTAAGCTGCTTTAAAGGCCAATTTTGTGGGGTGTACAAAGGCCCTTGGTTTCAGCTATGCCCATGTTGAGATCATACAGTTACAAATCAGAGGGGGCCTGGCCCTTGTAGCCAGTAACTGCCAGGACCCATTTCTGGGCAGTTGGCTCCAGTGATTAACACCCCCATTGTGTTAACCCACTTAAGACAAAAAAGAAAATAAAGAAGGAGGAAATAGGAATCTCAAAGTCCAAAACAGACTTTCTCTGTCTCTGCCTGAGGCTTTCCCTTCAAATAGTGTTTGCTTGCCTCTCCAGCAAAAATCAGGGAGACCCCATGCCATGGGAAGCAGGTTTTCTGCCTCCCAATGTCGCTGTGCAGTAGGGCTATGTGAAGCTTCTGGTGCTGATTTGATTCAGAGGAGATTCAGCCCAATTCGGTGGCCCAATCTCCAAATCCAAATCAAGCCAGGGGACAAATTAAAAGGTTGGAATTGATTCAAAGCTCCCCAAATCCATTTGGAAAAGATTCAGAGAGCTTCAGTGATTTGGGCAGTCCCCGCCTGCTGCACCAGGGAGCTGGACCTGGCCTCTGAGCTGGTAAGTAGGGAGTGAGGAAGGGGAGGCTGTAGGAGTGGGGAGGGGACCATGGTGGGGGACCCCTGCCAGGCCCCATCCCCTGACCCCCACTTGCTGTCCCAGCCTGCACTATGGCTGCCTTGCCCACCCCAGCTCCCAGCCCTTCAAAAAAAAAAAAAAAAAAAAAAGCCTGGGCTCACTGGCTGCTGCCTCACAGGGGACAATCAACACTGCCCCATGGCATATGGGGGGCCTCTGTCATGAGCCCCCTGACCCCTGTCAACTCCTCCAGCCCCTCATGGCTGCCCTGCCTGTCCCAGATCAAGACCTTTAAAAACAAAAAACAATCCCCACCACCCCCAGGCTCACCAGCTGCTGCAGTGGCATTGGCGGTTTTGAGTGCTCGTGCAGAACCTCCCATGCAGTGTGGAGTAGTGGTTACCAGTGGGGATTGCCCCTCACTAGCAATAGCTGGTGAGTAGGAGCTTTTTTTTTTTAATGGCCGGGAGCTGGGGTGAGCTGGGGGAACAGGGTGGGGTCAGGGGACTCATTTTAGAGCCCCCCACATGGAATTGGGGCAGTGGAGATCACCCCCCTGCCTGGCACCAGCCAGTGATTGGGGGGGTTTGTCTTAAAGAGCTGGGAGCTGGGCCAGGCGGGGCAACCATTGCCAGGGCTGGGAGAGTGGGTGGGGGATGGGGCCTGTGTGATTTGGAGATTCAGCTGAATTGATTCAGGAAAGTGATTCAGATTGCTGAATTGAATCACCAGACCTTGAATCGGCCAAATCTAAAGCGAATACTAGCCACTAGGGCTGTGAGAAATTTCACCGACTGTTTTGTTTCAACAGTTTTTTGTGCTGTTTTGTTTGCTTGACTCACTTTGAGCTCAAAACAGTGAAATCAAAATGGAATGAAGGGCTTTGAAACAGCCTCAAAACAAAAAGAGGGCACTCAAAACATTTCGAAGTTTTGAAACATTTTGAAGCAGACTGTCTGAGTTCCCCTCCCCAGCCCAATCAGTCACATCAATGGGGACAGGAACTGAGCTATGCAGCTCAGTTCCCTTCCCCAGCCCGATCGATTGCAATGCTGGGGAGGGGAACTAAGTCTGATCTCACAGCCCCTGCAGCCCTCCCAGGGTTGTGGCCTCCAATCTGCCTGCCGGATGAGATAGTTGGGTGCTGCTGCCTGGGACTGGTGATATGCTGGCATCAGTCCTAGGTGGCAGCACCCAGCTGTCCTCCCTCATCTAGCAGGCTGATTGCGGGGCCTGCAACCCAGAAGCACTGGCACAGCCCCTGCAGTCCTCTTGGGATGATGGGCCCAATCTGCCTGCCAGATGAGAGAGGCTGTTTAGAGCTTCCCCATTATCGCCTATGGGTGAAACATCAAAACAGTATCAGTTTTGATTAAATAAAATGGAACAGTGGTTTTGAACTGAAATGCAAGTCAAAATGGAATGATGCCATTTTGCACAGCCTTACTAGGCACTTTGCACAGGCCTACTGTGCAGCTCTCAGGAGCCCCAAGATAAAAAGCCCCATAACCTTGGTGAGTTGTTCTTATATACCTGTGTAAGCTCACCCAAGCCTTGTTCAATCTGGGAGGGAACCATTTTAGTCTTTGTCCCAACCAATCTGCCTGAAGCATTCTCTGTTTCCTCTGCCCAGTGAAGACAGAGGATTTTATGTATTTTCCCTGGATACAGGCCCCAGCTTGCCATGTGCTCTGGGGGACGTGCTGAGGGAGATGGGCGCCCAGGAGGTCTTCTCTTCCATCCTGCCAGTGAGTGGACGAGGCAGACGCCATGAGAGGTGCATAGCGGAGACCAACTGGAGGCTACGGGATTGGTGCTTCGAGAC
>JAGPOW010001918.1:29356764-29371844 GCA_030014935.1 Caiman crocodilus
ATCTTAGTTGCATGATATGGATTTATATGAGTAATTTCAGATAAATCTACAAAACTCCAGGGCTGTTATCTTAAAATTCTGGATTAAGGAAGAAACAAAATCACCTTGACTGTGTCTACCTTAGTCACAACTACATTCTTTGGAAAGGAGCAGAAAACACTAACTAGTGGAAGAGCTGTGGTAGGCTTCTGTCTGTCTTGCAAGAGAATAGACTTATGTCAAGTGAGACATAAGCTCACTGAATGTAATACTCACTTGAAAGATAAGGTGAAGCTGGAGTGACCTCTCCAGATTGCAAAGGCTGCGTGGTATAAATGGAGACACTGAGCTGCCTACATACCAATGTCCCCTCTCAGCCTTGCTTGTTTAATCCAAAGGAAAGGCAGGTACCAATCCATTTGGAATGATCTTGGCCACAGGAGATGCCAGCCACTTGTCACTCTACTGGGGCTCTACTCCTAGACTGGCTGCTGACCAGGGTTAAAGAGCCCAAGTACCCCTACCATGGAATTATTATTGTTAAATGCAGATATTTAGGGAGAGGTCAAAATGGCTGCCTGATATCAAGCTAAATATCAGGAGGCATTAATTCACAGTCAGGGCGGCTAGGAGCTGGAACCAACTTCCAAGGTAAGTGGTGCTCGCTCCTACCCTGGGGGGCTTGATGATCTGCTCAGGTCCCTTCCGACCCTACCAACTATGAAACTATGTGCTGAGCATATGGCTGAAACAACAGGGGTCATCTTGCCCATATAAAAACCTACTTACACTTTAAGGCTGTCTTGATGTACAGGAAACCCTTGGTGTTCATGGGTTGGGTTCAGCATTTGCAATTTCAAATATTCGTGAATGTCAAACTTGCATTTTAAATGCACTTTAAACACTTACCAGAGCTGCTGCTGCCAGGCTCCTGCCGCCACCGCCATGCCCTGCCCCCCCAGCCGCCGGTAGGACTGCGTTCGTGAACACAATGCCCTATTTGTGGATTTCACCATTCATGGGGATGATGGGAACGTATCCCTCCCAAATGACGAGGGTCGCCTATATGTACTTTCCTCATGTTTAGGAGAACAGCTCTAGCTTTGATCAAATCTAAGACTAGCAGCCTGAATAAGTTTGAAAGTGTGAAACTCTGAAGTGAATCAGGTTTAACAGTGGGGAAGGGGAAAAGCATATCGATCCAGAGCAAGACATGATGCCATGCCTACATACTGGTTCTAGACAAGCTCATAAAGAAATGCTTGTCATTTTTGTGCTTCCCCCTGACAATCCATAACTGTGTATGGATCTCAGAAGCAAAACCAGCAGCAGCAGAAAGGAGGAGTTTGAAGGAGGAACAGGAAGTGAGAGGGAGGAGACAGGAAAAACAAGAGAGTTAGAGAGACTGGGGGAGAACAGGAGGCCCTGTGACAGCGCTGTAAGAAACTGCTATAATAAGGACAATGTTTATATTAAGCAGGGAGCTGTTCCTTGATTACCTGTACAGGGTCACATGAAACATGGTGACAGCAGGAAGTCTGTGAGGAAGCCCAAGAGAAGAGAGACAGTTAAAGAAGTGTTTGATGCCTTCTGTGACCCCAGGAAAAATGAGTCTGTAGAGAGAGATCTGTTTTTCACCCAAAACCAAGAGGAAGAGGAAGGAATAGAGGCCTATATCGCAGCACTGAAAACTCTGGCATGCTCATGTAACTTTGGAGACATAAAAGATTCCCTAATCAGGGAAAGGCTTGTGTGTGGTGCACAGGACTCTGCCCTGATGGACAGGCTACTACAAGAGGTAGATCTAACCCTGGAAAAATGTCAGCAAATTGCAAGAGCAGCAGAATTGTCTAAACAGAGGATCAAAATGATATCAATAGCCACATGTACAGAGCAGGTTCACAGGCTCAACCTAAAGGACTCTAGAAAGCAGGAACCTGACAGACCAACTGCAAACACCAACAATATGATTCAGTGCATGTACTATGGGAAGCTACATGAAAGGTGGAAAGACAAATGCCCAGCATATGGAAAAGAGTGCAAAAAATGTGGAAAACTATAATTTCAGGGATCGGTATCATAGCCACCCAAAGAGAAAAAAAGCAAAACAGTCCACACAGTGATGAGGGATCAGGAGACTACAGATGAGGAGGAAGCTTTCAGTGTAAATTTGACAGATTCACAGACTCACAGGATACACACATTACAGAAAAAAGTGGGCAACAACTTAGCCATATTTGCAACAATGATACTACAGCAGGTGACATGAAACACTACTTGTTTCACTGAAAAGGAAACACTCAGGATATGAATGCTTGCTCTACCACTCTGTGAGAGGATGCTGCTTCTTACATCCTGCTTTGAGCTCCACTGGTCCCAAATGACAAGGCTAGAATGCAACTATGAAAATGTCATGTTTCAGTTTTTAGTAACTGCCCACATTCATAGCAACAAGCACAATAGATGTTCCTTGGCTTTAAGTGAATGAAACCTCTTAATCAGGAGCTGTACCACAACTAATGAATTGGCTGCTTACTCATCATGTTTAGTCTTAGCACTAAATCCCGCAGTACAGCTTGCCTCCGAACTGCATTTCATATGCATATACAAAATACATATTGAACTGGGAAAGATGACATTACAGATGGATACATGTATACGGGTTTTACATTTTCTTTTAATTGTAATTTATGTGTAGCTACTGTTAGGTGTATCTCTTTAACTAGGGGAATTGAGTCACAGTAGCAATCCTTCTTCACAACCAAAATGAAACCTGCAAAACTGATTTCAAACAGGGTCACACATGGGCAGTAAACCTGCTCTGTACCATTAAGCAATTTGACAGGAGATAAAAAGCACGTTCAGCAGTAAAGCTAGTTTGGGGTTTATATATGGGCAACAGATTTCTACTGAGACTTGACTTCTGTGTGGCAACTTGGCTCCTGCATGCTGAAGCTGTAGCTCTTGAAAAAGAACCGCAGATCAAAGGCATGTACAGAATCTCATCCTTGAAGGCATACACCACAATTATTTTGTCTGAAATGATAAATCTAGAGGAGAGGCAGGAAGCAGTGAGCCAATGAGCTTTTTTCATAGGGGTGTGGAGCCTTGACTTTTGACAGCAAGGCTTGGCAAGTGGGAAAGCTGAAACCACAGAGGAATCACATCAGTCTGTTTTCCGCTAAATTTTTACCACTGATCTGTTCCCTAGATCGTGAAACAAATGAAGCCTCTCTACTGCAGTTCTAAGTCTTTTCCTTTGTACAGAGGAAACTGGGGAAAGGAGGGGGTATGGAGGGAGGATTGGCCTAGGTTCTTTTAGCCTGTATTACACTACCATTTAGATTTACAGCAAACTGACATAAAGCTGAAGGTTAAAAAATTAGCTCAGCAGAACTTTCTATTCTCACTGAACTATATTGTGATAGCAGTTTGTCTTGCATGCCACTCTCTGGTTCCTAGTTTAAGTCAAATCACAGTCTCCCAGCATGCTTTCCAGCTGTGGGTTAAGCTGTGCTGTCTGCTCCAGAGAGCAGGGATAGCGATACCCTTCTGCTCCCTAGCTGGACCAGTGAGGGCTGGCTGATGGGGGGGGGGGGTAAGAGGAGTGGGGGCAGGCAAACCTGGTTAGGGATGCAGCCCAGTCTGTAGCGGAGGACTGTTTCCCCCCCCACAGCTGGGGTCTGGGGCCAGGGAGTGGGTAAAACACCCTTTCCCCTGCTCACACTTACTGCTAGCTGCAGCTGTAGACTACAAATACAGAGGCACCTAGAAACAGGAAGAGGAAATGATGAGCAGCCCTTCAGAGTCCTGCTGATGCAATTCTGGACTGCAAATACCAGATACCTTGGGGCAGTAGAAAGAGGAAGTGAACACAGCTACAGGCATTTCCCAAATCAAAAGTAAATGTCTGTTCACTTCTGTTTCAATTTAATCTGTGTAGTTTAGACTAACCTGCAGAGACTGAATCAGTTCAGTCTTGGGCATTTTGACTGTCTGTACCTAGCCAGTCAGCCTGACATGGTAAGGATGCAACAATTCAGTTGAAGATGCAAAAGTGGAATTTGGTTCTTAGTATGAGATGTCAATATATATATGGCAACACAAAACTTGTATTTTTAGGAACTGCAAAGTATCCTTTGGTCTCAAATATCAATTTAAAATTTACTTTAATGTCATGCTTATCCTCAACTCTCTGTTTCTGTATTAAAAATCAATTTGCAAAGTCTCTGGGCCTCATTTAAATATTGTTCTCTTACAGTGCATGTATCTTCATATTAGTGCAATACATAACTTGATATTGCAGCTGTTCCCAATATTTCTTAGGTTGTAACTCTGTATTTGGTCCAAGGCCATTTGTAGTAACTGCATTTCTGTAGGCCCTACAATATACTTTTAAGTAAGTACAGCAACCCCAATTGCAGTTGTGACCCTAACCCCCCACCCCGCTAGTTTGGAAACTTTTTTCTTCAAAGGTTTTCATGATTTCAGATTCCTTTTTCATGGTTGTTTTGAAACTGAAACTTTTAGATGCTTCTTCAAATGAATCATCATTTGCCAGTCAGTAATATTTGACAGTTAGATTATGTAGCTGGTGGGCTAAGAAATGAAGGTCTCTTACAGTACTGTTAGGAGTATACATATAATGATTATACCATTTAATGGGCAGTCTGAGCCTGACCTACTACAAACTTAACACCTGTTTCTTCCCTGCCATTGCATAACTACTTGCCTAATAGCTTCTTAAAGCAGATGTTCCCATTCATGTCTGCATTCTTTGTTCCTTACTAACATTTTATCCTACACTTGCCTTGATGAAGAGCCTTAGATTCTGAGGGAAGAAATTCCCATCCAACATTTTCTGTTTTTTATATTCAAGCTTTTGGCTACATATCCTTATTCTCTGACCACCAATTCTACTTCCAGATGTTTTTTCTGGACCTTTCGCTTAAGTTTTTGGGATTGTCACTTGGTCATTAGCTCTATGAAGTCCTCAGAGGAAACTTTTGATTCTGTAGGAACCAGATATGATGTCAAGCCCACAAATGTCAGCTGGTAACTTCCTCTGAGGTTGTTTGGAACAGGGATTTGGGTTTGGCCCATCACAGAAGCTGGAGCCAGTAATGATCTTTAGTGTTAGATTCAGATAAAAAATTCACTAAATTTCAGAGTTCTTCAGGTTTTGAATTGGTAACCACTGCCTAAAATTTTTCTTTTCTGTATTTCTTACATACAGAACCCATTGCCATTACTAGAAAATAAATGTATGATGCCACTTGTTCATAAAAAAAAAAAAAGATTGGGTGGGTTGGTTATGTATAGATACCATAGTTTTCCATAAAATGTTGGAAACTTGCTTCTCCATATGACTATACACCTAGCAATCGGTAAAAAAAAAAAACCCCCCAAAAAAAACCAAACCCCAAAAACTTGGTTGCACCCTCTATTGAAGTCCAAGGAAACTCTTTGTTTTGTGCTAATAGATTTCTGTAAAAATACATACATATGTATACATCTTCTATCCTTTCCCTACTATCTAGCTATGGTTTTTTTCTGTTTTTCATCGGTATAGTATGCTTTTTTTGTACAGTAGTAACCAAAATCTGCAGAGTAAGGCCCATAGCAAACTAAACAGGATATTCCTAGTTCTAGTTTTCCTTGGTTATAGATAGCTGTCTTTGAACTGGTCAGAAATCACAGGAAGAGCACACTGTAATCGCTGTGGGGTGGCCTAGAAAGATGAAGTGCCAGAGCCTAACACGTACAATCTGGAGATGAACACATGTTGCTATAGATTGCCTAACCCAAGGTTAGAGTGATCTAAATGGCCTGGCGATCAAGTGTTCAAAGGGCTTATGTTCCTTCCTTCCAGTCCTGGACCATGTGTATAAATGCCCCATGTAGAGAGGCACGTGATCATAGTGCTCTGCATGTCACTGACAAGATTGCAACAGCTTGCCTGCTCCACAATTTGTACTAAATAAGGAGGCATTTTACCTCTCTCCAGGGCTCATGATTAAGAGAACTCCAGATTACACTAGTGCATTGGTTTATCTCCCAATACATAGCAGAGATTGTGTGATAAGCAGAACATGGATTCTTTGCACTGTTATAGTCCTTAGTCCCCTGCAAAATGGTGTGTGCCTGATCTAAATTTAATTCACTTCTGGATTAAACTAAATTTAGATTGATAAAGGGTTAACTTGACCTTGCAAAGGTTAATTCAATCTAGTGAAAGCTCGCATGACTTCAATACAGCCCTGGGGCTGGGAAAGCTGTTCTTCCCCCACCAACCAGGCTATTTTCCCCTGCCTAACAACCCCTGCATATGCACCAAGACCAGGCAGCCCACTCCTGTGGATCTGCAAACCACCCACCCAAAAGACTTGCAAGCATGTGTCCCAGTCCCACTAGCTCCTTCCTCTTGACTTACTTGCCTCCAGATACCTGCACCACTCCTTGAAAGTGCTGAACGCTTGCATGTGCACCTCCTGGCTTAGGTCTGGGTCTTGTGAATGCTTATCTGCACCCTCAGCTGCAAAATACAGAGGCTGCTTACAGACGTAACCCCCCTCCAGCACTTTACTTTAAAATGGGCATGCCACCATGCTAAGCCCAATGCATACTCAGAAGAGGCATCATGTTATGAGCTCCCTTCATTATGTTTTCCCTCTCTTATTCTGCAAACAGCACTAGGAGTAGAGCAGTTCAGCCCTGCTCCTGGAGTGTGCAGACACAAGTTACTGAGGGTGCTCCATTTTGGAGTGTCCTCATCTGAACCTTCAATGCAACCCTCAAAGTTCTATGGGATCAAGCCCTTTTAAAACACTCTGTGGCCACGTACTTTTGTTTGGTCATGGCTGTAGAGCTATTTCAAAGGCCAGGTTGGGTGAAAACTGTCGTTCTGTCTGCACCTACACAGTCCTGTGCCACTGATTGTGTATTCTTTCTAATCTCAGAGGGCCATTACCTTTCTTTGTGTTCCTATGTGTTTTTGTAAATAATGAAGCAGGACTGGAGACTAAAAGATAATGAGGTTTTCTAACACGAGGGAAGGAAAGTATGTGCCCTAGTGCCCATGGGTGCCTATAGATGTGCAGCAATACTGCTCATGTTGTAATTACAGCACATCAGAGTAGCCTTGATTAATCAAGTCTGCTGAAGTGCTAATTACTGCGCTCCAGCAGACTCCAGTGTCATGAGTATCAGCATTTCCCTGTTGAAAAATGGTGGCAGGGGCACTTTACAGCTCATTCAATGAGATTTAACTAAAGTGCCCCTACCACCACTTTTCAACAGGGGGATGCTGATACATGTGGTGTTCTGGGCACTTTAATTAGAGTGGCTCTTGGAGCTGCTCTAATTAAAGTACCTCGTCCCACTCCTGGAGCATGTCTATAAATGCCCCATGTGAAGAGCCATGTGATCATAATTAATGCTCTGCATGCCAGTGACAAGATTGCAGCAGCTTGCATGCTCCACAATTTTTATTAAATAAAAAGGCATTTTACCTCTCTCCAGGGCTCATGATTAAACGAACTCCAGATTACACTAGTGCATTGGTTTACCTTCCTAATACATAGCAGAGAGTGTGTGATAAACAGAGCAGAACATGGATGCTTTGCAGGGTTATATTTCTTAGCCCCCTGCAAAACTGAGCATTTGTGAACTACATGAAGTGGGGGAAGGTGATGTATATAACCACAGCAAACAGCTATGTGGACTGCAGAGCTTGTCTAGCAATTTTCACTGGGTTATTTTCAAAGGGGACCACTGATGAGCTTCAACTGATTAGAGAAGTGGTGCCCTCTGGGTGTAAAAGCCACAGCAAACATATATTCTTAATTTAGCAACCCACTGAGAATTAAGTGGGTTGTGAACTATCCCAATGTGAAATAATCCTGAGTTCCACTGCATTATAAAGAACTAAACACTAGGCAAAAATTTTCACAGCTATTTCTATTAAAAATATTCAGAAAGGCTTCATTAAATTAAAAGTGAAAATGTGTCTAAACGTTGGGCAGTCTGTGGGGTGAAGGGTAAGAGTGGTTCAAACCACCTGCACAAGAAGAACAGAATAATCTACCTCTACACTGAAGAAACACAACAGCCTTCCCTTTTCTCAGCCCACAGGAGGGCAACATTGAGCCATAGTTAAAAGCTAATAAGCTTTGCCAAAGTAGGTGTACAATTTACTAATTTAAGAATTAATGAATTGAAACAAATTAGCTAATTTAAACATATTACAGACTATAGTTATTTAATAATGCGTCAATCTGCATCCAGACTGACTTCCTGTCTGGTTCTTTGTGGCTAATCTGTAAATTGCTCTGAAATGCCTTTGTCATCTGTAGCCAATGAAAGTATGTGTTTGAGCAATAAGGCAAAGTTAAATATCAGTAGGTTCATATCTCTTATGGAAAGAAAAATACATGCCATTCTATACAGATTGGTAAGTATAAATAACCTAGATGTTAGGAACTAATGGGTTGTTAGGGTTATTATTTTTAATTGCATGGCCCTTTCAGAAGCACATATCTCTATCTGTTAATATGTATGTGTCTGTAATGATTATGGATGAACATACAGATAGATGCTCAGTCTTTAAATTAAAATATTTGAAGATCCTATTTCTAGGAATAAAAACTGCCTAATAAAATGAAAATTGTATGGTTAAAATGTAGTCCTTGATAGCAAAGAAATGAAGCAGTAGTAATAGCACAAAGTATGCATTGCAGTTTGTTTCCAGTCTACAGACTCTATTGATCTCTGTCTCAGCAGTTAGTCCAAGACTATGGTTGTATCTTATAATCTAGAGCCCTAAAGTTTTTTAGCCAGGAAGTCCCTAATGTTCTCAGTAAGAGTTAGACTGCCTAATACTGTAGCTGATCTGGGCCTATGTGATATTTCTAGGTTGCTTTCACTCAGTCATATAGAATGCCTAGCAATTATTAAAATTAAACATTTCCTCTTCCATGCAAAGAGTATGATATGTGCTAAAGGTAGTGGGGCATGCAACAGCTAAGTGACATTTAGTAGTGATGATGTGTGATGGTGGGGTGGCATAGTTCTGCTGTGGCAATAGGCATTCAGTATGTGAATATTATGCGAAGCTGTCAAAGAATCTGAGTCAGAACAGAGCTTACCGATATGAATAAAAAGATACTCGGAGCGGAACATAACCCTGAAGCTCAGGACTTGTCAGGTGGGACAAGGTCACTCTGGGTGCATCTACATGAGATGCTATGTTGCTGTAGCTTACTGCTGTGGCTATGTAGTGTTGACGGGCACAAATCATGAAGCTGATGCTACTGTGCAGTAGCAATAATGCTAAAGTGGTAAATAATGCTAAAGTACTGCTACTGCGCAGTAAGATCAGAAACAACCCATGCACTGCCAGGATGGCGCAGTAACAACTGCACAGTCAGGCGCACTTGTAGATGCACCCACTGAGCGTAAGTAACACATGGCTACATAAAACAGCACAGAGGCTTTCACAAAGGCAAACTAGGTTGACTGCACAAACAGATCACTGAGCAGCTGAGCAGAAGAGAACTGAGATATTATTTTTTTTTTCCCAGACAGTACTATCTTATGACAGAATTAATTAATTTTCCTGTGCCCTAATCCTAGTGCATGTGTAGATGGAGATGGTGACACTTTCCTGTACAGCTAATTAGTCTACTCTGCAATAAAGCATATGTGTAGATGTACCTACTGGGTGCATCTAAGTGAGACATTTACTGCAGTTACCTAATTACCTCTGCAGTAAACTCTCTGCATCTACAAGTGTTACCCTATTAGGCTGCAGTAAACTAATAAAAACTGCTGTAGGTTAGTACTTATAAACACAAGTACTATCTTGTGACAGCACTCTTTAGTGCACTACAATGCATGTGTAGATGCCGTTGGGGCTGGCTGAGGCACAAGGGTGCTTCAGTGCGGGGGCTGCCTGACAGACAGCCCCATACTGGAAAACCCTCATGTCCTAGCAAATGCCTCTGCAGCATGTTGATCCAGGTCAGAGCAGTCCTGGGTTAACAGGCTGACCTCCTGACTCCTCTGCCAGCCAGGGCTGCTCTGACTCAGCTCAATGTGCTGCAGTCCTGGGCACCTGTGTAAACATTGCACCCAGGAGCAGTGAACTCCAGCGTGAATTGCACCAGAGTTTATTCACTTGCATTAATAGCACGTGTTGAGAAGCCCACTATTTACTAATTAATGCCCTTTCTCTGGAATGGGAAACAACTACAGGCTATGGCAGAAACTGACTGAGAGAGAAAGTGATGTAGCAGCAATGAAATTCTTCATAGAGTTGCTGAAAAGGGGATGACTAAAAAAAAAAGGCGAATCAGTAGTGTCATGAACTCTTGAGATGGGACCTATTCCTGCCCTGTGGGATTCCAGGAAAGCAGGAGCTTTCCCTTTTCTTCAGGCTTCTCCTTTGATGTCCTCCTAACTAGGGAATCTTTATGTGCAAGGGAAATGCTGTCTGTTGTGACAAAGGACTCAGAACCTTAAACTGTCAACATTAAATTAACTAATAGTGTCTCATGACCGTTAAGGGCAGTTTAGGCCCCATCTCTGAATTTACTGTTTCAAGTGTTCTACAATGTTGTGTCAATGACATTATTATTTTACCATTTGTTTGTATCCTGGATTTTTTCCCAAAGTGACAAAGTGTAGAACAGTGAAAGTGCACACATGCACCATGTGACTAGAGCTGGGAAGTTTCAGAGAGTTTGAACTCTCAGCCTTGATGAAATCATGACCTACTTTTAAGGTCTGGGTATGCACAGTGTATAATGGTAATGCAACTGTTTATTAATGTTGATATGTTAATTAAGGCAGTTATTATAAAGTTGCTCATATTGAGCTGAAATAGTTTGAATTGATTGGTCCTTTTAAGTACTGCTCAGGTTTGAATTTAATTGAGTATTGTGAAAAGGACAATGATTGGACCATTGGGTGAGTGACAGGTGGTGTGATTAGACGGGTATAAATCCTGTCCAGAGCAGCCAGCAGGGGCTGGGGCTTGGCCTTGTTCTCACTGTGGCTGGAGAGTCCTGACTTCGGGCGTGGGAGTTTGTTGAATGCAGGTTCCTTGCTGTGACCTGGTCATTGAGAGGCTACAGTTAAGTAAAGTATCACCCTTTCCCTATTTGATGTACTGAGTACCTAAGCAGGGAAAAGCTAGAAATCCTCAAGGACTGTCAGGATTTTTCTTGCTGACTAGGTCCAGGGTGTTCTTACTGCCATCTGTGGTTTCTGGGTTGTCTGTGAAGTCGCACAGTAGTTAACTGTGTAGTGACCAAAGCTTCTTGTAATGTGCAGTTGATTGCTTGGGTCACTAGTGACATTGGGTTTGGGATGTGTGTTAGATTATTGTCCCACTGGGTGCATTTTGTTGTTTTGTGGCTCAGGTGTTATGAGACTTGTGTCGGGTAGTTGTTGCATGGGCTCTGTTGTGTAATAGAGTTTATACTGCTCAACTTACCTGTGTTGGTAGTGTGTGGCCACTCTTCCTAACTCTGAGTGTGGTTGGGCAGTAGATCAGTTCTCAGGGAAATTAACTCACTTTAATGCACCAAACCTGATTACCTGTGGGTCCTAGAGGATTAATGACCCTCTGGATTAATTAGTTAATTGAAATCTTTATGGGCAGTCCTTCAGAAGGCTAGAACTATTTTGTGAAGTAGAAGCATAGCTTTTGTCTCATGTTTCCATAGCAGATAGAGCGTTCTGTACCAAGGTTCAAACTTCAGTTCTCACTTTTCAGGGGTGGGTGTGCAACACTAGGAAGTTTGTAAAATTAAATCTCCACAAATCAGCATTTGGGGGAATTTGCACACTCTGAGATGGCCAGCCCTAAGATGCATCGGGGGAGAAGGAACAGTACTCATGTCACAGCCTTCAGTTCTAGACAATATCAGATAGTCATAAGTACATAGAAAATTATCAGAGTGGACAACTGAAAACCATCTGAACACAATCAACTTTGGAGAAAAGAAGTATCTGAACTGAGAAATGCTTAGGTTTCCAGAGGTACCCATTTTAAATTATACTGTCCTCAAGAATGTTCTTCATGGTATCCCTGTTAAGGGTACTGCTAATGAGAAAAAAAAGTGTCTAGTTACCATTTTTGGAATCTGAAGAAAATGAAAACCTGACATTAGTAAGACTTTAACCAAGAAAAAATGGGTCTGTTAGAAATAACACATTTGTAACAAATAAGATTAATTAATTATTTAATGCAAAGTTAATGCATTGCTAATAAAAATAAATGTTTTAAAAAAATTTAGTTCACCAAGAAAAGGGACTAACAGTAATCTTGGGATTAAACCCTCCTTGGTTTTCTGGGACAATATTAGTAGCAGGTGTGTGTGTGTGTATTTATTACACTCAACTTTTTTCCATTTAAATGGTTTTATTTCTTCTGTTGGGATGTCAAAAAGCCATGCAAGAAAAGGAAGCTATACAGTGGAAAGAATTAACTTGATTTTCCAACAAGCATCAACAAATGTATAAAGTAAATGAAAAAAATAGAAGGGAATACTTTAAAATGGTTTTAGTTCGTGGTATTCAGAGTTGTTGATTGTAACAGATTAATTACACGAGAAAAAAATTTCAAAGAAGTACAACTTCTAGATTGACTCTTCTTTTTAAGGTTACCCATTTCTTATAAACTTGCTTTTCCTGCTCCAGCTTCAGCACTCTTGATGCCCATGCTTCAACCACTCTTGTCTCTTCACTCACCACTCCATGAAGTGCTCTTCCCCCTCTTAATTATGGTAACATTCCAGCTTTTCAAGATTAATGAATGGCTGATAGTTTAAAGAAAACAAGCTAATAAAAAATGAAGATAGTAATTTTAAAATTAAAAAACTCCTTTAATTTTTTTCACCATAACTGAGATCATGGATTGTTTTGAATTCAAACAGTTCTTTGGGCATAGCTTCTTACTATATTAAATCATTAATAAGGAGACTGCATCAAAATTTACTATAATCAAATGTAACCATTAGAGTTATTTCAAAATGAACTGATCCTGAAGGAATTTCATGTATTCTAGAGATCTGAAAAAAAAAAAAAAAATCTTCAAATAATTCTTATACCTCTGAAATCTTTTTTAAATTTTGAAAGACATTATTGGATCAAATGATACATATCATGTTTATCGCTTATGAGAATATCCAATCTGGTAATGTCTAGCCAAAAAATTCATATACATCTTTTTAATACATTTGTATATATTGATATATCTTACTATATTATGGATGCAAGTATACAAGGTTTCGTCTAATCCATTCTTGAACTCCAGGTCCTAATATGCATGCCAGGGACCATGATGATGTTGCTTCGTTTCAGCCTTTAAGAATGGCAGAGGACATGGCTTAAATCCACAGAGTGTGGGGTACTCAGGATGTGCTGAGTACATGTCTAGGGTAGTAAGGAAAAGTACAGGAATCCCTAGAGGCTAGGAAAGGTGACTCACTATTTACTTATATCTTTAACTTTTTTAATATCGCTGCTCTCCATAAAAAGGATGATCTTAATGTGCACAGCTCCTTCTGTCCCTTAAGCCCCCTACCAACAAGCAATAGAAAATTAATAATAATTTAAAAATTCATTATTATGATGAGGGATAAGAGATAGAGATTTCATGAAGTTCACCAGGGACTCTTCTGCTACTGTTATGTTTTGATGGAATGCTTGAAAATAATAGAGTGATGACCGGCAGTGCAGGCTCCCTGCGGTACTGACCAAAACAGTCTCGACTACCCAAAGAAATTAGGCTAGGAAATCTGTGACCGTTTGAGCATTCATATTTTTCAATAGGCTGGAGATCAGGACTGCTGAGAATTCCATGTTAGCAGAGGGAATATCATTCAGGTTCTTCCACAGAGGCCCCTAGCAATTAGGGTGAGAGGAATGCCTCGTTAGTTTTGGCAGTTGGAAATACCGTTGAGCAGTTCCAAATTTGTCTCTGGAAGAGGACTGCCACAAAGACCCACTAAGAAGTGCCTTATACATTGCCTTTATTTTTCAGAAAAGTAAAAGCAGATTCCCCGCCATGGTAAAACAGTTAACTCTTGCCATAACCCATTTTTCAAAGATAATTTTCTTAGGAATCGGCCAGTCGGGATTTTGCAAAGGCTTCAGAGGAGCTGTGGAACCAAAAGCCATAATTCTTCTGATGAAGAGGTTATAAAGAGAAGTCACGATGTCTATCAAAACTGCATTTAAATGGAAGGAAATGGGAATGGTTTGAATATGCGTGTTGTAAGCCAAGAAATATTTTTGAATTAGAGGAAGAATTGTCCATTTAGGTAAATGGGTAAATAATTTTTGAGAAGGTAATACATATACAGTTAATAAGCATATGATTGATGAGTGGGTAGAGAATGGTGATTAAACTGAGCTGCGGTATTACATATATTTAGCACAGACCGAACACAGATGTTTTTATTATTTTCTCTATAATAAAAATAAGGGAATTTAAGGATGGTTCATTGTATAAATAGTATTTTTCATAAAAACCAAGAAAAATGTATTGAAATTAATGTATTATCTGCCTTTCTTATCCTCTGAAGTGTGAAAGTATGGCACAGCAGATAATGGGAAATTGTTTAAGATATAATTCATCATGAAAAAGTGTCCCTTCACTCTCAGCCAGCTCTGTGAATAATTGATTCCCATGTCCAGGTATGAGTATGGAGGCTAGGTACAGACATTCAGAAAGTATGAGGCTGAATCTATCTATGTTATATAGTTTTAGGTAAGCAGCATAGTTTATCTTGGTAGCTAACAGAGCACATATTTACCCACTGGTGTGCACCCTTAGTGCACATTAAAAATGGTAAAATTAAGCTAATTGCACTTCAATTTGATACCTGCAAATACAGGTATCAAATTGGGGTGTGATTAGTTAAAGCACATTAACACATCTGTAGACGTGTTAGTGGGTCACATTTCTTAGATGTGCCCCACTACAGTGTTTCTCTGTGGCAGAAATGCCACCATGGGTGCCCCTCTCCAGAAACCTCTCCCTGTGCCAGCCTGAGAGGCTGCTGGTAAACCCCTCAGGGCAGGGATTTCAA
>JAGPOW010001918.1:29383580-29447809 GCA_030014935.1 Caiman crocodilus
AAAGAGAATGAGAATGGATCAATTAATAAAGGATTAAACTTGGTTAAACCATTTAACACACTTGGATTGCACTTATTCTTAGGATAATGTTTATATTTTAGTGACTCAGATTTTTAGATAAAGGAACTATTTCCTAAATGAGTCTACACATTCATATGTTTAGTTAAGATTATAGCTAATCTTCCTTAGTCTTCCCTGAGATCCTTTAGAGAAGATTAAATAAATGTTCTTCGCAACATGCCTTCGCAGATATTCTTTATGCTTCAGAAGAATAGAAGCCAAATGTTAAAGTTAATTCCTTACTTGTTATGGTAAAAATGAAGAGAAAAAAAAAAAAAAAAATATATATATATATATATATATATATATATATAGATATATATAGATATATAGATATATCTATATATATAATTTGTGTGTGTTATGTATATATTCAGAACTAGCAGAGCATCCAAATAAATATGAACATTTCATATTACTGATTATTTTGCTTACATTCATTTAAATCATATATTTCAGTTTAATTTTCAGTCTTATAACAGATGCATAAAAAATAATTTTATATTTAATATAGCTCTGACAATGTGGCTCTCAACTTTGATATTCTTGTGAAAATTAAAATCTGAAAATCTCTATAGCCATAATTCTTCCTCAGTAGCCTCTCAGTAATCCAAGGATACAGTCAAGAGAAACAGAAGATTCATGATAACTTTGTCACTAGGCACAGAAAAACTTGAGCAGAAGTTCAAGATTTCTTTCATAGCAGATAAATAAACCTACTAGTTACAGTGCTACATTTCCAGATTTTTCTTATTTGGACCATGAGATTTTTCCAACATTGTCATTTATAACATAAGCGTTTTCAGCCACAACACTGACCTGTTTACTTTAAAAGAAATGCCTGTATTCTAACATGCAGGGAAAAATATATATTTGAGAAGTAAATGGAATTGAACTTTTAATCTTGTACAGTATCTTTATTCTAAAATGTTACCAGGGAGCATCTGCATAAACAAATGCAGTTCTTTGACTTTTCTTGCACATCTGTGTTAGTGGTTTTCATTTTGTATTACACTCTATGTTACTTACACTTTGCATTTATGGAAGACTTTTTTTTTTTTTTGAGAATCATAATGTGTGTTATGGGGCCAGGGAGGTGTTTACCTGATCCAGAAAGTGAGGCATGGAAAGTCCAAGTCTAAATAATTTGTCCAAGTTCTGGCAGCAAATCATTGAGAGATGCTCTTTGGACTTCTTTCAAGAAAAGTTGATTAGAAATATTAGAAAATATTGTGCTTGTGCGAAGTGCTATAGAGGGCAAGAAAGCTTTAATTAATATTCAGGCTTTTCTATGTTAGAATCATAGAAAATTAGGGTTGGAAAGGGCCTCAGGAGTACAACCCCTTGCTCAAAATAGAACCATCCCCAACTAGATCATTTTAGACAGAACTTTGAGCTGGGCCCTAAAAACCTCCAGATATGGAGACTCCACCATTTCTCTAGATTACTTGTTCCAGTGCTTCACCACCCTTCTAGTGAGAGAGGTTTTTTTTTCTAATAGCCAACCTAAACCTCCCTTGCTGCAACTTGAGACCATTGCTTCTAGTTTTGTCATCTCTCACTGAGAACAGTCTAGCTCCATCCACTCTGGAACCCCCTTCAGGTCGTTAAAGGCTGCTATCAAATTCCTCCCCAGTTTTCTCTTCTGCAGACTTTATTTAGACTATTTACCCAGTTCCCTCAGCCTCTCCTCATAAGTCATTTGTCCCAGCCCCAAAAACATTTTTCTTGCTCTCTGCTGGACTCTCCAACTTTTCCATATCCTCTATATAGTGTGTGTGGGGGAGGAGGGAGGGGGCAAAACTGGACACAGTATTCCAGATGTGGCCTTACCAGTGCAGAACAGAGCAGAATAACTACTTCCTTTGATCTGCTGACAACGCTCCTACAAATGCAGCCCAATATGCTGTTAGCCTTCTTGGCAACAATGCCACAAAACTGACTTATATCCATCTTACTGTCCACTATAACCTCCAGGTCCTTTTCTGCAGAGCTACTGCTTAGCCAAGTCAGTCCCTGGTGCATTGGATTCTTCCATCCTAAGCGTGATGAACGTACCTGCAAACTGCTAGCAAATTGCCATGTTTGCTTCTCCCTGATCACTTCTCCCATGGTTGCTTTGACTGCCTCCTTTTATACCTCTTCTGGGCCTGGCCTGGCTAGGCCCTTTGTTAGGACCTTTGTCACAACAAGGAATCAATCAATCAGCAATCAGTCCATTCAGCTGCTCAACAGAAATGCACACCCATGCACAGAAACCCACCAAACAGCCAAGCACACTGTTACCTTCCTAGAGCAGGATCTGGTGTTTGGTTCCTCTTCCTCCTCTTGCTCCAAGCAAACTGCTTGAAAACTGTTTTGTTTGCTTCCTAGAGTTCGTTGCTCCCCTGGTCCCTTTGACTGCCTCCTTGTATAATTCTCCTAGGCCTGGGCTGGCTATGCTGCTTTGTATACCAATGTAAATATACTTAGACGTCTTCCAAGCGACATATTGAATCTGTGTATCTCTTTACTGACTTTGCTGCAACACTTTCCTGGTCAGTTCTATCCATCTTTGGGACTACTTTAACTTGAAGTGGGTGCCTGGTTGGCAGGGAGCACAGTCTAACAGTGGGAATGCTTGTGCTAAGGTCTGTAGTTGTGTAATGTGGTGGTAATTTTTCCTGAACAATTTTGTAGAATTCCCTTTTTATTTGGAAGTTAGCAGAATTCAAATGATTTAAAGAACATGTAGATCTTGGGGTATTCATTTACTTCCCAAGATAACTCTTTGTATTGTGTCAACAGGTCGTTACCTGCTTCTTGCCACCAAGGCTAGGGACAGAAATTACACACAAACTGGTATAAATGATCAGAAACCAGTTCAATTCTGTAGCACAACAGAAGTTCAGTGCACATACATTGCTTACAATATGACTAGTACTGATTTAAGATAAACTTGGTTGAATGTAGTATCAGACTTAAATGATTTACGTTAAACCAGTCTACAGAACTTCTGTCCCAGATTCCCTCAAGATTCAAGTTAACTGACAGTCCCCCAGCATCCCAGGATGCTTTGCATCTCCCCTGCAAACTCCCCTTCCCCTGCAGGGTGGGCAGGCTAGCCCTAGTCTAAGCAGTTTGGTCCAACAGAGCAGGGAGGTATGCTCTAGTGCCCCTGGTCCTTTGCCTGGGCCGCTGCAGGCATGTGGTTGCATTTCCAGAATCAAGTGAATATTTGTTCACTTCTTATTGGTTCAATCTATATACCTTAGACTAACCTGTGAAGATTGAATCCATTCAGTCTTGGGCTTTTGACTGTTTGTACTTAGCCGTAATGATAAAGTTCTGTAATAGCCTCTACTCTGAACAACTATCCTGAAATAGCTGCTCATTTTTCCACTGTGGTGTAATTTATATTGATATACAAATGACATGGGTGCCGGAGCGGATCTAGGAGAGGTGCGCTCATGCACTTGCATTCCCCCCCCCCCACTTTGATTTCTGCTCCACCCAGAGTTTAAAAACAACTTTGGGGCAGTGCAGCATTTCTAGTCAGGCAGTGCTGAGGGAGTCGGTTGAATTGGTGGCTCATTGAATCTACGTGATCCCTTCTAAACTCATTTTGAAACTGGTTTATGGGCACTGAACTTACATTCTGTTACAGGTTTAAACCAGTTTCTGAGCACTTAAACAAGTTTATGTGCAATGTCTGTCCCTAGCCTAGGTGAATGGGGAAGGAGGGGAAAGGGGAAGTGGAGCAGAAGAAGAGGGACGGGGCAGATATGAAGAGGGGAAAAGGGAGGAAGAGAAAAGTGAGGGGGGCAGGTAAAGGGGGAGCTACTGGGTTTCCACCTCTTGTTGAGAACGGCCTCAAACCATCTTCTCAAGACATGATAAAAGATGAGACTGTGAGACTGTTATGTAAAGAATGCCCATCTGCAGTGATAAGGAGGAGATAGACGTACCAGGCAAGAGGCCTCAAAAGAAAAGAACGAAATACACAGGAAAGTAGGTGAAAGGGCTCATTATAATACTAAAAAACACACCCCTAGGTGGAGAGAAAGTATGCTAATGAAACATACAGGTATGGAAATGAAGTACATGGTTAAGACACAGGTATAGAGACATGCTCAGTAGAGGACTTCTTGCATCACTCACCTGCAACCAATCACTGAACAGTATGCTTACTAACCTTTGAAAGTTTCTGTATAAAAGATGCTTAAAAATAGTGTTCGGTGTGCTTGTTACCTTGCACCTTTATTGCTGGCAATAAAGCTCTTTTCTTTCAAATTTCCACTCCTGGTATTCATATTGGCTTTTGCATACCGGACACGGACCCAGATTTGGGCTGGGGCACAACATTCTGACGCCCCCCCCATGAATCCTCATCACCACTTAGATTTTCCCCTATATTACCCCCTCAACCCCTGAATACCCCTGCCACTTAAATTGAGGTGGTGAGGGAGCTGCAAGGAGCCTGATATGAGCTCTCAATCAGCTTTTCTGCCCTTGGATCACACCCCTGCCACCCTGCTTCTCTCCCACCATCAGCCAGATTGCTGCTCCACTTCTCTGATTTTCTCACACCTCACAGATGAAAGAGTATGGGGTGTAGGAGATGAGGCTTGGCTTGTGGCAGTGGCTGTACGCTCGCCTCTGGGTGGATAGTAGGGAAGGGGCCAGGGCTGTATTGTTACAACAAGTATTGGGGCCCTCGCAGCTCCCCTGCCATCTGCCCAGAGGCATGCATGCATCCACTGCCAGCAACAAGCTGGGCTGGGGCTCTGCAGACCTCAGTCCAGTGGCTTGTAGCCTTCTAGTTGCCTGCCACAGCCAACCTGGGCTCTAGCCAGGCCCATGCTGCCTGCTTGGATCCCAGGCAGCAGGCTGTGGAGAACTAAAAGCTGCTGCACCAAGGTCTTCAGAGCCCTGGTCCAGGTCACTGCGGTCAGTGAATGCATGCATGTCTCCAGGCAGATGGTGGGAGAGCCGCGAAGGGCCCAATCCGATCCTTTCTTCTGATCTGATCCTTGTTACAGTGCAACCCTGGCCTTTTCTTCTCATCTTCCCCAAGGCACACATGCCAAGAAAAATGCCTTCACATGCCATGCTCTGGCATGCATGCTAAGGGTTGCCAATCCCTGCCTTAGACTTAGCATGTGCTAATTGTGAGGTGTAATATCTGTAGGCCTTGCATCATTGGGCCTACAGATAGGAAGAACATAGGAAGAATTTCCAAATTCAATACCCTCAGATTTATTTTTAAAATAAAAACATAAAAAGACAGTTTGATGAAACAATCAATTTCTCAACTGTTTTCTCAGGAATTAAAATTAAACACTTTGTATGTACATTGAAATTGTCCTGACACCCAAAGGACCAAACCCTGTGAAATTCTGAACAACAACAGTATCTGTTGTAATACTTGAGTAGAAGTTGCCCAGCACCTTCAAAAAAATTTAGAAAGTTGTAAATTTTGGTCATGCTACTGAGTTTTCCCAAGTGTAAATCTACATGCACTCTATAGATTTAAATTTTCCTGGTAGCATACTAGAGAAGTAGCTATATATTTCTGAAGTTATTAAATATGCCAGTACTCAGACAATGGTTTGTTTTTAACAATGGATGACAATTCGAGAGCATTCTTTTTCTTCTTACATGCATACAAATTTCACTATATACATATATGGAGAATGACAGAATCTGGCAGTAGTATAACTAAGTAGGGGCACAACTCGGTGTGGGGTGCAAAAATAGCAATCCCCATAGCTGCTGGCCAGCCATCGTTACCACTGCTGGCAGCCCAACCATTTTTGCTGTCCAGCATGCAGAATTGCTGTATTATACCTCTGCATTCTGTGACATTCATAAAGATCTAAAATTGTAATATTTGTTATATTTTTATCAATATGCAGCTTAGAAATTTTCCCTCCACATACACGCCCAGAGGTATCCTTTTGGATTGTACTACTTCATGACTTCTTTTGGTCTTTTTCCATTTTCTTGCTTGTGTAGCAGGCTTACCTTTCAGAGCTTGGGTTGAGTCTCAGGCTCAGGATTCTGCTGTTTTGATTGGCGAAGCCCATTCACCAATCAGGAGTCAGCCAAAGGAGTGAAGCCATGCCCTTTTCCTGCGGGGTGGGGGAGAAGAGCTCCAGGGACCTAATTGTAGACTGCAACCCTGTCAGGTCTGGAAGACTTCAGGGGCAGAGCTCTGAAGAGTATATAAAGAGCAGTGTGCATGAGGGAAGATGCAACAGGGGAGCTGTAGATGGAAGATTGGAGTAAGAAAAGCTGGGAACAAGCTGCCCCAGTGATGAAAAGCCCTGAGCTCCTGAAGATCCTCGGGCTAAACACGTTGTGCATTTCAGTGCATGGAGCTCGGGTGCTGGGAGCTGTGAACAGTGTCAACCCCAGCAGGCCAGTGGGCCACATGGTGTGTGAGCTGGTGCATGGGACAAGGGCTTTGGGATCCATAGTGAGGCGGCTCAGGCTCCATCTCCTGGCAAACAGCCAGGTCCCATGGTGTGCAGTGTGGTGTATGAGGGAGCAGAACCAGGGAGCAGTAGAGGCTGCTCAGTTTAGCAAGATGGCCAGAGCCTGAAGGGCCTGGCCTTTGTTAAAAGAGCCCTCTGTGCCAAGAGCCAGAGCATGGGGAAATAGTAGTGCTTCACCATGAGACCCAGGAGCCAGCAGTGGCACTGCACCAGCTGAGAGGAGCTGAGCCTTCAGTGCCCAGAGCAGGGCACAGGGTAGGGAGGAGCCCAGTGGTGTGGGGAAGGGCTGAAGGGGTACTCAAGTGGCAGTGCTCCAGTGGCAATGCAAAGGAGACCCCAGCACCTTGACCACCACCACCTGGGTGACTGTGAGACATTGGGCCCTTGGGTCTCACAAGGGAAAGACATTTGGGGCATGCAGGCCCAGAGAAGGGGCTGGGTGAGCAGCCCCTCGTCCAGTCAAGGCCCTAAGGGGAGGGGCCCCTGGTGCTTCCTGGATGCACTTCCCCCCCCCTTTCCTCCGCTCCCTCGGACCCCATTAGAAGGAGGAATTCCCTTGCCATGGGTCATGGACTATATTAAAGAGTAGATGTTATTAAGATTGTTTATGATTGTGCCTTATATTCTTATATGAAAATTTTGTATTGTGATGTATTGTATGATGCTGCTGAAACTGTTTATTTGTGATGGGTAAATAGTGCTATTACAGATGACAGAGTAATTTCTGAAGAACACTCTGTCTGTTTTTCTTGAATGTTAGGTCCTTTAACTGGGTAGGGGCTCATTTGATGCCTATCATTCTGCATTGAAGAAAGAGGGAACTGTTCCTCTGTAGGGGTAAAATGACATTACTGGTTTTATATTTTGCATGACCCTTTAATTGAGTACAGCTTCCCCACTGTGGGGTGCAGAAGCTGTGGGTTCATTGTGGATATATATTGTTTTCCCTGGGGGTTGTGGTTGGGAGTGATTTACCCACAGTGTTATTTAGGGTTTGAACTTGGTTATTGGTTAATGTTGTGTAAATATATGTATATGATATTTAGTTTTATGTTTATTGTATGTTATTAAATACTGTAGATGGTTAAGAGCCTGTCTCGAGTAACTCTATAGAGGTCGGAGGGAAGCAGAGTCCCACTGCACTCTCACCGCTCCCTTGTGACTTGGGTTAGGGCACACTCTTGGGTGTACTCAGGCTACACTTTTACTGCCTGTCTTTCATAATAAGACGGTGTTTTTCGGTCAATGATTATATTACATTTTGACACCAGAACTGTATCCTGAGAGCTGTATAATAAAATGTACACATCACACAGTATTCCATACATTTGCATTGAGCAGCAGTCACATTTCTGTAACTCAAGCTGTTGTGCATTACATCTGAGGTGCACCTGGTTTCTTCTTACTTGCCTAAAGCCTTGCGGGAGCTTAAGGCCAGATGGAGGCTGCCATTGTAGTATAAAAAATTCTTTTCTTTTGGTTATTATTACTCAGCCCTTGTTGGTCACACAGGCAGTAGGATTCTGCACGTGCACAGCTCACTCCAGGGAAACTTCATTATTTCCACTGCAGAGAAAAGGATCAGTTGATTGTTTGCAGTTGTCCACTGGCTTTCGTTCAACTGTGTGTGCAGTCGTAGTCTCTATATGACGTAAGTAGCATATACTGCTGACTCAAATAATTCCTTACTGCTGTAGAATGCAGCAGGGTGAAGGTAGAGATCCTAGATGTGATGAAACAGCTTACCTTTTCATACTTGCAGGGACTTCATTCCAAACCTGAAGAGATGATGTATAGCTATAAGCAAATACACACCAGTTTAGGGGCAAACCCTAGTATGGCACTGTACCTAATTTGGCTACCAGAGCTGGATACATGTAGTTAATTCTCATGACAGTAAACATAAGTGACATGTGCCAGGATCAAGCTTTAAATGTGTAAAGCTTGCTTTATACAGTCCATGTTTTAATAGTTTTGAACTGTAGAAGTGTCTTTTTAAAAAAATAAATATCAGTATCTTATTAGCAGAGTCAGTCTTAATAGATTTAGAACAACTTGCTTCTGCCGCCACAGCAGTGAATCTGGGCCCCAGACCACAGGAGGCAGACTTCTTTATACTATGTTCATTAGATGAGATGTCAGACATCACACTGCCCATAGGAAACAGCCGCCTCCTAATACTGGCAATGCACAGTGAATGTTTCTGCAATCATTCATGTTTTCTTTCTGATTCCACCAGTAGAACATTGTAGAATCTTCTAAATGGTAAGGAAAAACCCACTGCTTACTTTTTAAATCCTTAGATATAAGAAACCCTCGTTTCATCCAATGCTTCTCTCTAGGGTGCTTACTTTTCAAAACAGAAACAACATGCCTTTCTGCCTTAGAAACTGCTTCATTTTAGTGTGGAAAAGTACAAATTAAAAAAAGCCCCTTTCAAGATTTAAAAAAAGAAAAACAGAAAATTTAAAATATTTTCTTATCTCTGTTCCTTTATCATAAACAAAAGAATTCTAAATAGCTAATCCAAGTCTCACCATTTCTGCTACTTGCTTGTTAGACAAACTGGCTGTGGCTTAAAGTCAGATAACAGTCCTTTTGTGTCTAAGTTTTTAATATAAAACTATCATAGAAGGAGAAGGGGACTATTATTTTCTGCCAGAGGTACCGAAATGCCTGCCTTCTTCCTTATACTTTGAGGAAGGTCAGATGCTGAATCAAATTTTTTTCTTTTTTCTCTCTCACTACTATCTTTTGTTTAGACAAACATATCCTAGGGAAAATCTGGATTTAGGTTATCAGCTGGCAACTCAGTCTTATCTCAGTTTTCACATCAGATGGGAAGGCTCCAGTAGTCCTGAGAGTGACAGCCACGGTTAACGTCTCCAAGAGGGCCTTTTGCTATCTTTTCCCATAGTTGTGTGGCAGGAACATTCCACATGCACAATAATGCATTAGTTAGATTACAAGCATAACAAGAAGTGCCAATTTATGATGCCTTATCAGAATAATTATTCAAGTTGTAACACATTCCTTTCAATAAATTCTGTGAATTGGCCTCTAGAAGTTCCAATTTATCGGACTCTGCTGATTTGAATTCATTCAGACCCCTCTCTGCCTATTTTTGTTATCTCATCCCTCAGCTTGTCCCCTTCTTTATCCAAATAATCCTTATTAGGTGTCTGGCAGCAATTTATTTTTTTTGTAAAGACTGAGACAATGAAGCTGGTGACTAGCTTTGCCTTATTTGTAGTTTCTAATAAGAGTTCCCCTACTTAGTTAACAGTGGACCCATAGCTTCCTTGGACTTTCTATTCTGGCTGATATACTTAGAGAAACTTTTCTTGTTGTTGTCAACCTCCCTTGCCAGGTGCAGCTCATTTCTTCCTTTTCCCTTCCTGATTTTGTGTCTGCAGATTCTTGCTTTTTTCTGGTATGCTTTATTGGTGACTGCTGATCTGTTCATTGTCTGTATGTGTGCTGCTTTCCTTTTTCATTTGAGACATCTTAGAAGCTCCTTGTGCAGCCACTTTGGTCTTTACGCATTCTTCTATGTGGCAGAACAGTTTCTTGTTCCAGCACTCCTTGCATGAACACTGAATGTATAACTCATTCTTATCTTATTTCACTCGGTCCATAGATATGATCATATGTGAGACTTGTGCAGTTATAAAATTGTATTTAAAGCTGCTAAATATTTCCTGTTACTAGAAGGAAATAGTGAAACTACCACCATTGCAGCAAATTTAATATAGTCACATTGGGCTAAAAAGTTAATAAAGTCAGAATTTATGTTGTGGTATAGCTTTGTTTTGCTTTCCTGCATGCACTTTGTTAGAAAAGCCTTGAGCTGACAGTATATCGAATGAGTTCGAAGTTAACAAGTTTAGTGTCTTATTTTATTTTTCTAAAAATATTCTTGGAGAATGTAGTACTTCTGAAAGTCTAATAACTTAAGGGCTAAATTCAATGCAAGGATCTGGAGTAGGATACCTAGCACAAGCCATGACAGACAGTAGCAGGTGAACAGAATGAAATGGTACTGCATAGTTGCAACCCTATATTTTTAAAGAAACGCTAGTAATTAAACAATCTAAAAAATCAGAAGTTCTGGCTAGAGGGAAGGCATGCCAAGCACAGTTGTGGAATTCATGGGCATAAGTATTCCTCCGGCAGCTTTCATAGATGCAGCACAAATTATGTCTACCCATAAACTAAAGCTGTTGGATTTTCTTTTTTTTAATTTATGAGAAGTCTCAGAGGAATGCTGTCTCCTTCATGTAAGGATCTTGGCTGAACCCTCCTTTCTAGCAAGCTATGCCTTCAATTTAAGACGAGTACAGTGCAGACAGAGATTATACTGGTTTCTTCACACAACGTAGGTGCTCATTCTATGTTTTGGCATGCTTTTCTTCACATCTGTGCATTGCTAAATTGAAATCTGCGCTGGTGATAATCCTGCTACAAACAGGTTTAAGCTACCTTCAATGGCTTCTGCCCTTTGAAACGAGGTAGTGTGCAGCTGTAAAAGGAGAGCCCAAGGATAGGGATATAAGTTGCACATAAACCAGTATAAGTAATCAGAAACTGGTTTAAATCTGTAACAGAACAGAAGCTCAGTCCACATAAATCAATTCCAAAATGGCTGAAACTGTTTTAAGATAATCCTGATTGAATATAATATCAGGCTTAACTGATTTGGGTCAAACCAGTTTATGAAACTTGTCCCAGATCCCTTCCTGGTTTAAGTTAAATCAGAGTCCCACAGCATCCCAGCATGCTTTCCAGCTCTGGGCTGGGCTGTCTGCTCCAGCAGAGAAGGTTTGGAAGTGGGGGAGGCAGGGATTGCCCCACCTCCAGACAAACCCTGGCTGGAGTCTCAGGTTGGGGGGGGATGCAGTAAACCCTCCTGCCCCCAAATACAGAGCTGCCTTGATGCTAAACTTACTGAAATTTACTGCTGGCTGCTACTGTGGACTACACATCCCAGAGGCACCTGGAGGCAGGAAGAAGTTATTATATATATATTTTTTATTAAGGAAGAGGAAGTGACAAGCAACCCTGCAGAGTCTTTCTTTTGTGATGCTGGACTGCAAATCCCAGAGACCTTGGGGTAGCAGGAAGAGGGAGTGCCAGAGAGCTGTACTCTAACACCCCCTGGATTCTGTCCTGAGCCACTGTGGGCATGTGGCTGCATTTCTAGAATCAAAGGTAGATGTGCATCCAGTTGTTTCTCACTTTAATCTCTGTGGTTTAGATTAATCTGTAAAGACTGAATTGATTCAGCCTCAGGCTTTTTGACTGCCTGTACTTAGCCCAAGAGAACACAGCTCCTGAGGAGGAAAGCCAACACAGATATCAAGAGAAAAAAGAAAACTCTCACTATTCTGTAGACTTTTTAGGACTGTTTGGACTGTTTAGGTGTGCAGGCCAAGACAGCTTCCCCCTTAGCAGCTATATAAATACTTTCCTCAAGGATGAAAGCAGAAGTACCTAAATGAGTTTTGCTTCAATGCTCTCCCCTGCCAAGAAAGTTTCCACAAAGGAAAACACACGTCTGCCTATCACTTTACTGCCATCTTGTAGACTTCTCTAAGACAATTAATAAACCTCTGTGGTATTAATTAACAGAGTAACGCTCCCATGCAGGACTATGTCTGTGCGTATATGTATAACTAGACATACATATAGCCAAAAACATAGCATCTTGAGCCCAGCCAAGAAGGTTACAGCTCTAAATGTCTGCTACTTCTCCTAATAGGTTCTGCCAAGATAAGCAAATATTTCTTCCCTTTCTAGGTGTATGCTTCAAGAGAGATAGTAAGGCAAAGCCCCTCACCTGCAACCCTAGGAAGGGGGCTCCAGGGTCCATCCAGTTAAATCTGAACTATCTACCTACATGTGGCTTTGAGAGTACTACTATTCCCAACCAGAAAGGCAGTTCAAAACTTTGCTCATTCTCTAACTCTAATCCTAACCTTATTTTTGGATGCTCTAGGAGCTGCTACCCTGAGCAGCTTGACCAGAGGTATCAACTTGGAGAAGCTCCAATACCAATCCCTATGCCTTCCTGGGAGATCCCTCACTGCAGTGGGTGTTTAGCAAAAAGAGGAACCTTCCTAACTGCAAGTCTAACCCAACCACTGACAGTTCATGCACCCCAACCCTAGGAGTGGTACCGCAGCATCCATCCTAATAACTCTGAGCCCGAACTGAATTACTGCCCTGTGCCCTAAAAAAAACTCCTGGAGTCCTATCATGCCCAATCAAAAAGACAGTTCCAAAAACGGAACCATTCTCTAAACCTAGCTTGGGCTGCTTTAGTAGCACTTACCTTGAGCAGCTTGATTGCAGGTACTTGCTGGGGAGGCCCCAATCCCAATCAGTAAGTCTGGATGGGAGATTCCTAGCTGCCAAACACTTACTAGATTAGGAGGAACCTTCCCAATCCAGAGCTTGACCCTATTGCCTGGAGTCTACCCAATCCAACCCTAGAAGAGAACCTATAATCAATCCTGCTAACTCTGAACCTGGACTGCATTACCTACTATGCCCTAAATATAGTTTCTGGAGTCCTCCTACCTCCAACCAGAAAGACAGCTCCAAGCCTTCACTGTTCTCTAATTCTAAACCTAAGATTGGGCTGCTCTAGAACCCACATCCCAAACAATTTGTCCAGAAATACTAATTTGGAGAGGTCCCATTCCCAATTACTAAGTCCATATTGGAGATCCCTATCATCAGACACTGCATCAACAGAATCCTTCCCAAATTAGAGATTGACATCAATGCTGGGAGTCCATTCCTGCCTACCAAAGATGGTGGGCTACAGGATCCGTTCTGCTTACTTTGAGCCTGGACTACATTACCTACCAGTGCCCTAAAAGTAGCTTTGGAAATCTTAACACTCCAAACTGGAAAAATGGTTCCAAATTTGTCTACTCTCTCACCCTAACCCTAAAACTTAGCCCTAGCTCATACTATTCCATTAGCACCAACCTCAAGCAGCGGGACCATATGCATTCACTGTAAGAGGATGCAATTGCATTCTCTAGGCCTACCCAGGAGATGTCTAGCTGGAAGAAGAAGAATCTTCCTGAACCAAAGTCTGAATTCAGTGCTAGGAGACCACCCAACACCAACCCTAGGTAAAGGTCCATTCTACTAATACTGAGCCTAGACTCCTAAACATAGATTCTGGACTTCTACCACTCCCAGCCAGAAAGATACTTCCAAATATTGCCCATTTTATAACCTTAACTCTAAAACTTAGCTAAATTCTAGTTTGGGCTACTCCAGCAGCCCCCATCCCAAGCATTCTGTTTACAGGAACTTGTTAGGAGAACCTGCAGTCCCAAGCTCTAAACCTAGATGATGGATCCTAGCTACCAAATGCCCACTGGATCAAGAGGGACCTTCCCAGCCTGGAGTCTAGCGTCATTGCTGGGAAGCTGCCAAACCCTAACTCTAGTTGGTGAGCCTTAGGGTTCATTCTGCTCTCTCTGAGCCTGGACTGCATTATCTATGCAGGCTACCTTTGGCCTGTACATAGCTCCCAGAATTGTACCACCCCCAACAGAAACGACGGCTCCAACCTTTGCCCTCCCCTAAACCTAGCATAGGCTGCTCCAGCAGTCCCCACGCTGACCACAGGTACTCATTAAGAGAAATCCCAATCACTAAGCCTAAACGGGAGATCCCCTACCTGCTAAATACCCACTAGCAAAAGGAATCTTCCTAGCCTGGAACTGGAAAACCAGTATTTGCCCAGAGTTTGTAAATTTTAGATGACAGCCGCACATACCAGTGCACTCATTACCCTGAAAGGGCTTATGGGATTCTTCAAGTACAAAAGGCATTGTAGTATGTGGCTTAAAAGATTCTCCTGGCATGGCTTTATATGTAGGATTTGAAGATTTTTAGTTTAGCAGTACCCAGAAGGTTTCATTTTGTTTGATTTACTTACTCTGTTTATCTACATACTTTCCTTTTAACATTAGTAAAACTTAGGAACTCACACCATTGCTTTACAATGGGCATGTCTACACATGCAGATGACTGCACAGTTATTACTGTGCAGTCATTTAATACTTGCTAAAGTCATATTTGCTAAAGCATTGGTGTCATGATTCGTGTCTGCCAATGCTATGTCACTGTAGCAACAAGCTACGCCACCATAGCCCATCAGTATAGCAATATAGCATCTTGTGTAAACATGCCCACCATTTCCTAGGATTTTTTGCTGTTCTTTCATTTAAGTAAGGCCTTGGAGAGATCAGCTAGTTCAGAAATTATTGTAAGGCTAAAGAACACAAGAGCACAAAAGCATATTTTTCAAAACACCTGTATTTTGAACTTTCATTCTGATCACACTGTGTAGATATTCAGCATACTCCATGTTAAAGCAGCATCTTTTAAATCCTCTTGCAAAGTCCTAGGTCTCTGACTGCTGTCAGATTGATGGAAAAATAAGCCTACTGAAAAATAGTAAAAGGATAGTCTGCTAATAGTCCTAAAGATTATTCAGTGCCCAGAATAAACTACCTCTAGAAGAAGCTTTATCTTTTCTCTCATTAAAATGATTGCAAGTAAAATGAGATAATATCTTCTAGTTAATACTAACAATACAAGGACTAGACCTAGTGTTGTATCTTTATATATACAGTAAAAGCTCTGTTAGCCAGCATCCCCTGGGAATGGGGGATGCCGGATAACAAAATATTCTGGTTAATTGAGCAACTCCGGCCCCTGCTTCTCCCGCCATGTCTGGGGTGTCCCGCCGCATTGCCACCCCTCTCACACAGCCTCTTATGCCCCTGGGACATGGGGGCTCAGCAGCACCGGCTGCTTTGCTCTGAGCCATGGGGGCTCAGAAAACCGGAAGTGCCATCGGTGGGTACTTCCAGTTTCACTTTATATTACAAGCCAGCATGCTAGTTAGTGGAGCATGCTGGCTTGTAAGATGCCAGATAACAGAACTTTTACTGTAATGATGAAAATATCTCCTGACCATAAAAATTACATCATAAAAATAAGAGAAAAAATGCACTGATTGGAATTCTGACTTTTTATCAAGGAAAAAATATTTCTAGGATAGAAAAAATATTCTTGCACACACATCTTGATTCTCTACTGGGGCTTTTGTAATTTAAGGGGGTCTTGTAATTTAAGAGGGACTTGGGCTGAGGGTGAGGAAATATTATTGCTCTCTCAGTTCTCTGACTAACACCTGAGTGTCTGGGCTTTCATGCCCCCCCCAAGAAATTCTAGATAGAAATAGAAACTTTCTTTGAGCATGCACAGAGCAACAAAATATAACTTTATATTTATATGAGGGTAATAGTGTGACCCCTCATTTGGAAGCAAACTTGCTGAATGGAAGTCGACAATGCTTTTAAAGGAAGCCTCCTTTATAGTCGGGGGTTCATAGAATGAGGCAAATTCCATTAAATATTAGAAGTAAGAAAATCATTTCAGCAAGATCCTTTGTGATTCACCCAGACAGGAAACACATTTGTGATCAACACATAAGGTCTAATAAGCTGTTTGGCAACTACTAGCCTCTATGCAGGCTAGATGAGCCTGCATGTGCCTCTTGCCGCATCTCAAAGCACTTTGAGATGCGGCAAGAGGCATGCTGGGAACAAAAAATGGTTCAGTGCACTGCATATTTGCAGCGTGAGCTCAATATCTGATACCTGGATATTGGATATTCAGGTATCAACCTTCGTGCCTTCCCTCCTCCCCCCACCCCAAAACAAAACAAAACAAAACAAAACTGGGGCAGGACAGGGTCCAGGGCAGTGCCCTAAGGCAACCAGAGGCTTGGGTCCCCTGAAGAGGTGCCCTGGTAACTGGCCAGAGCATCTCTATGTCTGCCTCTTGCCCTGATGCTGCAGCATCTGCCTGCCCATGCAGAACAAACAAAGCACTGGCTCCAGGCTCCAGCTTCCCTTGGCTGCAGATCCAGGAGGATCTGGGCAGGGTTATTTTGCCCCAAGTGGCACAACTTTCCCCACACCAAAGTGCATGTTGGGGAAACAAAAATCCCCTGCTCAAATTTGTACCACTCCTATTTGAGCTGCTGCAGGTGCACACGCTGGTATGTGTGAACATTCCCTGCTAGTATTTGAATCGCAAGTGTACAGGCAGCAAATCTTTCTGCAGAAATGTTATCTGGTGTCCTCTGAGTAAATCACATCCATAGGTTTGCTTCAAATTTACAACACGCAATTTACACACTTCACAAATAGCAGTGAAATAATTAGTGACTGCTAGCTCTGGCAGCCTGTTTTATTGTTTGTTTAAATGTGTCAGAGATTCTTCAGTTCTTGTGACCGGAGACAGAGTGAGCAGAAAAGGGAAGATAACTAAACAGGTTAATGCAAAAGAAAATTCCTCATGATTTCATTACTTTTAGATGCAGTTCTGAGTATACTTTTCTCTGGAGGGCTAATGGACCAAATATGGCATAAAACAGTCTGACCAATGAGGCCTAATTCACATACTAGAACTGAAATGTTTAATGATATAGCTGATGTTAGTTTTGTGTTGGAAGAACTCATTTAAGGGCCACTTTCGATGTGCACTTTATTTTAAAGTAGCAGATATAATTAATTTTACTGGTTCCCTTCCTTCAGAACTTGTCTGAGGTAAAAGTGGCAGAAATCTTGCAAGGTTCTCCCCATTTTGAATAATCTCTCCAATCTATCTTCGAGCATGCACAGAGCAATCCAAAGCTTCCAGTTTTCCCTAGTCCTAAGCTAAATCTAAACCAGATCAGTTCCCAACCTCAATCTTAAATTTCATAGACCTTTTGCAGAAATGGCAACATAGATATTACTATTATGTATCAGGCGATCAAGAAAAATCAAAAGGGCTTTTGTTTCAAGTTACTTTTTCTATGTGTATTAAGCGTTTGTTGTGTGAAATTATGTGTTTTTGGAATGTAAAGTGCCCAAACCATTTATAGCAATAATTAATTAATTTATCACCTCCAGTAGACAACTGCTTTTATTATTTATAGGTATATAATAAAAGTACCTAGTTAATTTATTCCACTGGTGACTTTACATTGTAAATTGTGCCTACCCCTCCCAACTCTAGTAGAACCATGCCTCATAAGGTTATTTTAGCAGGAATCTTTACTAATTGTTTCTCTGACAACAGTGTTTGTGTATGTGTATGTGCATGCATGAATGTGTGTGCGTGCACATGCACTGTCAATATGCTTTAAAAAAACAAGTTAATTTGCATGAATCTTTATACTTTTCTTAAATAGGTTTTAGGGGAAATCAGAAGATTGTGGCACCTGGAAAAGCCCTTTGGGACTTATCTGTAAAATGAGTTCGATTTAAGAAACTTTTTCCCACTGCTGTTATAATTTTAAGAAGATTGATCAAAACCTAAATCACAGACACTAGAGATGAAATGTAGGTCACTAAGATAAATCTTTTTAGACTGAGTTATTCCAATTAGAGAGAGCCAATAAGCAATTTTCTAAAGGTAACTTGAAGTGCCTCTTGCATTTCAATGCAGTTTTGTTAAGAGAATAGTCTTATTATCTCTACATCAAAAACTGCAACAGAAAGTCAGTCTCAGATTCTACCCACTAACGAACTATGTGAGCTATGATCAAAGAATGCTGGCTAAGCAGAGAACAGACTCGATGACACAAAACCCAGTTAATTTCCTAGGAATGAGATATGAATGAAAACGGTGAGGTCTGCAGGGCTGGATTAACCCTTTAGTGGGTCCTAAGCAAACAAATTTGGGCTGGTCAAGATCCCCCTCCCCACCCCAGCACTGGTGCCCATGGGGACTGGGGCTTTGAGCTGCCACTAGGAAGCAGCCACCATGGCGGTGAGGCCAGTGGAGGAGAAGGGAAAGGAAGAGAGGTGGGTGGAGCCATTCACACCACTGTCACTGAGGGAAGGACTGGGGTCCCTCACAGCTCAGGGCCCTAAGCACGTACCTAATTTGCCTATGTATTAATATGGCCCTGGGTGTCTATTAGATATGAAAAATCCTCAAGGAGATGTGGATAAAAGTACCAGTTTATTTGACTCCCAGTTGTGACTGTCCCTGCTTTAAGCCTTTTAGAACAATTGTATCTGAGGATGAACAAGATAAGGGTAAAGGAAGGAAGAATAATGGGGAAAAATGAAGAGAAATTAAAGGACAATAAAAAAGCAAGAATAAGAGAAAGAAAGGAGGTAATTTGATGATAGTCAGGTCCCTGACATATATGTTCATTTGAAGGTGCGATGGGATCTGGTCCACGATCTCAACAATCATGCCTCCTCATAACATGCATGAATGGCAAGAGGCACAATTATGGGATTGGGGATCAGATGTCAGTGATGCCATACTGCTGGTGATCATGATCCTAGGCTCCCTCTGCACAGGAAGTTGGGTGTTTAAAAAACAACTGATTGCCAGTTGGCTTCAGGGACCCACAAGGCCAGTTCGAACCCTCATGCGGTCCCTGGAGCTGGGTGACGGTCACCTGATTGTTGGCGGGATCAGGACTGCTCTGGCGTTGGAACCTCAGCACCATCCCAATGTGTTGTCAGCTGGCAGGGACTGCACCAAGGATTTGAACTGTGAGGCAGGTACTGATCAGGAACACTTCGCAGCTCGAGCTGGAGAACAGTCCTTTCAGCTGATCCTGGATAGGATCTGGATTGCCCCAGGGTTCCAGTCCTGGGGTGGTTTCAATCTGCCATCATCTGGCAGGGACTGCACTGAGGATTCAAGTCCCAGTGCAATCTCACTTAGCTGATGATCAGATGGCAGTGAACACCCTGAGACTTGAATCCCAATGCAGTCCTTGCCAGCTGACAGCAAATTAGGATGGCCTCATGGTTGGAACCCCAAGGCAGTCCCAATCCTAAACAGGATCTGCTTATTGGGATTGCTCTGGGGCAACCCTGATCAGATGATTGTTGCTTGGCAGGGTTCATATCCTGGAGCTTTAACTTCATAGCAGTTGTGTATTCATTATAGATACCACTCCACATTAACTAAATAAATACCAATACCAGGTAGGTCACCTATTTGGATACTCTACTTAGAACTGGAAGAATAGAAACAAATATATTTCTCTCATGATTCAGTCAAATAACCATGCTAACTGGCTTTGCCTAAGGTCAGCATACATTTTGCAGTAGATTTTTGCAGATATCATTTAGCAAGAATATTCTCCAAAATGGGGGCATGTAAGTGAAGAATGGTTTTCATTTGTTGTGCTGACACAGAAAACATACTTTTGAATTCTTCAGGTCATCCACTCAGGGCAAAGAAACATGCAGTGCGATTCATCCAGCAGGAACTAATCTACCTCCTGATCCTGGAAAAAAACTTCTGCATGGGTGTTCTCCATTGCTGCAAGCATGGTTCAGATTTTGGATACTGACCATTTGCAAACAGCGCTTGATGAACAGTTTATAGAACAATAATTATTCAGTTCTGTATACTCAACTTTATGAACAGTATCAGGATAAAGGGAGATGTACAATTTTACCATTTGCCCTGTGTAAATTCTGACCCCTTGGCACTCTATAACATGTTTTGTGGGGAACAGACAAAGAATTAGGAGACAAAGGACTTTCCTTCCTAAATCTTGGGCCTCCCATTTACAGAAATTGAAATCAAACTTTTAAATGTAATTTAGCATTATACATGCATAGCTGTTTCTCAGTATAGATAGTTACACAATACCAGATGATCTGTCATTTGTTATAGCATATATTGTTGGGACCACACACATCTTCCCAATAAGTCAATGCTAGGATCTTAGGCAAACTGCCTCTGGTACTGCAGTATAATTTCCTGTGGCTCAGATTGTTTAAATAGTACAGTGAGAAGATTTACATTTCAGGATTATTAGATATGTTCCAAATTTAAGAATTCTATAACAGTAAGTTGATGGAAGAGCCTCACTAGCCAGTGGGAGGTGATTTGGGAAGAGTCTTTGAAGAATGCTTATTAATTCTGTGTTTCTGGCTGACAGATGCCCATTTTAGACCTTGCAGCTAAATCCTGAGGGAGTCTACTTGGTGCTTTTGTCTTCTGATAGAGCTCCCTGTCTGTCACCGTGATTCTTCCTTTCATGTAGGAGCCTGGATTGCAGATATGACAAGCCCTCTTTATGCTGCTATAGCAGGGATGTGTGGCCTTAGAGTTTTTGAAGCCAGACGCCTAGGAGTATAAAATACATTGAGCACCTTCCCAATGAACCTTCCCAGGCCTAGCACAGGGAACCAGCTAAGGGCCTCAGTGAGGCTGTGTGAAGCTTCGGTCCTTGTTTCAATTTGGCAGAGATTCAGCCTTAGTTATGTCAGATCTGTTCTAAGCACAACTACATGGAGCAAGTTGGGCTGAAGGGGAAAGGGTTCTTTAAGGCATCTTTGTATGTCTCCAGTCCCTGAGATTACTGGTGAGCTGTCTTGCTCTGCTAAACATAATTTAGGCTAATTGCAAGGCTGTTCAACTGTTCAGTGTTGCTCATGCCCCAAGTGGCACCAAAGGGATTGTTCTACAGGCAGAGATTTCTTGAAAGGAAGACTGCTTCATACCTTTTCTCTTAGAGTTCTCTCTGATGTCCTGGTGTAGTAAATACGGCATGAAGGGAAAATTTCCAAGTAGGTGGTTAAATAAGCTTTAGGTATACTTAGTGCCAAAGAATAGATTTAGGAGGTCTAGAGTCAGTATCAGTAACTGTAGGTGTGCATCCAGAAGTAACTGCAGCGTGACCTCACATATGTAGAGAGAGGAATCTTTGACTATGTCACTGAGTTAAATCCATTTTCATTAAAGTGCCAGTGGATCATTATGTCTTGCCTAGAGAAGCAATGGCAAGGCACGAATGTAATTTAAAGTTTCATTGGAAAAAGCACTGCTTGTAGTGAAACACAGTCTTAGTTAATGTACTACACTGTGGTCCTAGTGTATGAGCCCAAGTCCTGAGGTTATATTTTAACAGGCCATACTGTGCCCATTTAACAAGATTCAAGGGACAATGTGCTTCTTGCCAAGTTCTCATTAGTGAGCTGACTGCAGGAAAAAGATGGTAAAAACCAATCAGCTTCATGCACACACATTGCTGCTGAGTCTATTGCCAAATTTAAAAGATGAGGTATTCTGGTTTAAGCAATCACATGGCATGGCAACGTTTAGAAAACTGTTTTCCATTAAGGTATTTAAATAAATAAAATAATATCGGATAGGATGCTAAAATCTAACAGCTGATTACAAAAGCTAATGATTTTTATTTTTTATAGAAAAAGTATTTCTCCCTTCAGTGCCTTCTGAACAGGAAAAATAGGAAGAAAAGATAAATTAATCAATCAAGCATATTATATTAAAAATAACTGCTTATAAGTAGAAAGGAAACTTTGCACATCCTTAGCTTTACCACTCAAAACTTAGTTTTTCCGTCTTTGTTTTATTTCTTTTGTCTTTCCAAGTTCCATCATTTATTTTATCTCCTTTAATTGTAGCCTTTTTTTTTTTAGTTCAACCTGACTTAGAAATACAGAATGAGGCAAGGTGTCTATCTTTAATCTTATTATACAGGGAGAAAATAATGTGATTTAATTCTCATTGTGCCAAATGACACACATGCTATTTGCAGTAGAGAGGCTTATCTGGATGCATTCTACAACATAAATTTGCATTGAAATGACCTGGCATATGTCTGTACACAACCTTCTAGGACTTAACTTTTTTTTATCACCTACACAAAAAATGCTAGTGAAAAGAGGAAAGGAGGTTCTGTCTCTGGTGCTCAGATAAAATCAAAAGAGAAAAAATTCCGAAATAAGATCAATTCAGCTCTTTTGTCAGCTATAGACTTTTACTGGCATCAATCACTGTGATATGATTTAAGTTGCAGTACATAAAGTCACTCACAAAACCTTTTTTCCAACCCTGGAGAGCCCTCAGGCAGTTGCTTCTGTGCAATTCCCCTTCATAAGGGGGCTGGATGTGTGCAACATGGTAGATGTGAACGAGTCCCCACACATACCAGCATCCTGAGCTGTGATGATGCTTTGGACTGAATTCACCCCCAGCATCCTAAGGCCTGAATTTCTCTTGGGCCTTCTTCCTACAACCTTCTGAACTCTTGACAAGTGTACTACCTAGCCCAAATATTGGACTCTGAATGAAAAACAGAATCTGATCCTGCCACCATTGACATCAATGGTAAAACTCTCAGGACTAGATTCAAAAGAGAGGCTCAAGCACTCAAAAAGATTCAATACATGATGATAGCAAAGTTAAAAACAATGGATTGTGCTAAACCTTTCTGGACATTGATGTTGTTTTGAACTACCACAGTTCAATTTTCAACTTTCACATTTAAAGCTAGGTGCAGACATTCAAAAAGCCTGAGGCAGATTTAAACTAATTTACATGGGTTTCTGAAAGCCGAGTATGTTAATTCAGGAGTGAACAGAACACAAGTTGACCTTTCAGGAGGTGAGGGGCACAAAGAATGTCTCTACTAGTTGAGGCCAGCAGCTTGCAGGCACTCCTGCACACCTCCCGGCATGCCTGCAACTGCTGAGGGCAGCCAAATGCAGCAGAGTGGCATCCACCTTGAGTGGCTACTGGACACACGCCTCTCCCCACTGCTGTGTCATCTGTCAGGCAGCTGTCAGTTGCAGACACCAGAAGAGGAAGGTATGCTCACTCCTACTTGGGGCAGCATGGGGGTCTCTGGGCTTTGTCTAGTGTGGACAGGGGGATCTACTTCAGGCAGGACAGAGGTTGGGGGGAGAACGGAGCTCACAAGTGGCTGAGCAGGAGGCAGTGCCAGCAGCACATCCTGCATTCCTAGCCCCAGTCAGCAGGGAACAGTGTCCCTTCCCTCTCTCAGTTCCATTCGAGCCCTGGGACTGTGCACTGGAGTGGGTCCAGGAAGGGCTCAAAGGATCCCCCCACCCCACTCCAGGGCCAGCATCAGGTTTCTGGATGAAGTCCCTTCCCCTGCAGTTGCAAGGGCATGGCTACCTCTTGCCTCCCCAAGGACCAGAGACCTATGCCCTGCCAATTGCCGGTGCTAGCATCGTCAGCAGTGCCCTGCAAAGCTGGCCATACACACCTGAAGCCACCCCCCTCCAAGTGCCCATGACAGCAGCAGTGGCAGTGGCATCAGCATGGAAGGTGGTGGCTGCAGCTCTACTCCCTGCAACCCATACCATGTCGCTGCTGGGCCCCACACACATAGGGCACAGCAGCCCACAGATGCCACTGGCTCACGCTGCCTGTCCTGTCCTGCCCTGTTCTGTCATCCCCATTCCCCCTGCCACCTAGGGACATTTTATAAAGTAGAAAAATACAGAGCTACATACACTCCCTCCCCACCACATGTGGCAGGCAGCTCAGAGTAGCTGAGGGGAAGCTGAGTTCCAGCACACCTCTATGCAAGGGATGGGGGGAGGGAGGGACTGGGGAAGCTGCAAATGCACCTAGGATACCAGCAGACTGTGACCTAACTTGAGTTGGGGTGGATCTAGTACAAAAGCTTGATAGATCAGTCTAATCCTAGACTGATTAAACCTGATATTACATCCATCCAGGTCTATCTTAGACTGAGTTCCTCCAGTTTTAAATCAGTCTGTGTGCGCTGAACTCCTGTCCTCTTACAGGTTTAGACCAGTTTCTAATCAGTTATACCAATTTATATGCAATATCTGTACGTGGCCTAAGTGTTTTCATAATTTGGAAATCAATAGATACACACATAGATATATATATAATCTGGAGTCTACCTAAATTATTTTTGTCAAAGAAATTTTTCTCGGTTTTTTGTTTTTTGGAGTTTTTTTGCAATTAATAAAGATGAAGAAAAACAAATGCATATTTCAAAAGCAGGCAAAATATCTTGACAATTCAGAAAATTTAGTAGAAAGCTTAATATCCCATTTCCATAAAAGTATGAGAACTTCACACTATACCACTTTATTCTGACTCCATCAAAGTCAACTGGAAGTGGCTTCATGAAGCTATACACTCTGAAGCTCTTTAGACCCTGGGACCAAGCATCCACAGACACTAAGACTGGTTTGATGAAAATGATGAGGAGATACAATGGCTGCCAGAAGAGAAACAATGTCTCCACAGAACCTACATCTATGATAAGTCCATGTCAGCAGAACACGCCTACAGCTCAACATGGAAGACAATTCAACACAAGTTTGGAGGGATGCAGGACACATGGTTGAAGAACAAAGCAGATGAGTTCCTGACTGAAACAATGCAAAGAATTTCTTCAATGCCCTAAAGGCTGTCTATGGTCCACAGGTCCAAGGATCCTCCCCTCTGCTATCTGCCAATGGGAACATGCTGCTAACTGACAAGGCATGGATCCTCCAGAGGTTTATAGATTCATATACAGTTAGGGGCTGAAAGGGACCTCACAAGATCATTGGGTCCAGCCCCCTGCACTAGGCATAAAAGACGCTTGGAGACAGGTGACCCCAGCAAGGTGACAATCCAGTTTCCTCTTGAAGATTTCCAGGGTCGGTGATTGCAGCACCCCTGGAGGAAGTATGTTCCTCAATCTAGGCACCCTGACTGTGATGAAGGAATTTCTCTTAGAATTGAGCCTGAAGTGGTCTTCCAGGAGTTTGTATCCATTACTCCTGGTCTCCTCCAGAAGTGCCCTGGTGAACAGTCATTCACTGAGTTCTTGATGTACTCCCCTGATGTAATGGTGAGCTGTGAACAAGTCCCCTCTCAGCCTTCTCTTCTTTAAGCTGAAAAGGCCCAAGTCCCTCAGCCTTTCCTCATATGGTCTACCTTGCAAGACTCTGATCATACGGGTAGCTCTTCTTTGGACCCTCTCAAGTTTTTCCACATCCTTGTTGAAGTGCACCACATTCTTGTTGAAGTGTGCCATCCTTAATCGGACCTCCTCCATCACCATGGACACCATACGCAAGCTACCTCAAACTGCTGTCAACACCTTGCTTGAAGCTCTGCATACAACCATGGAAATCCAAAAGGCCATACAGCAAATGTCAGATGGCAAAATTCCTGGAGCCATGATTCTAGCAGAGATCTACAAATCAGGTGTTCACAATCTCATGGAGAAACTAGCCGAGATCTTCTGCAGTGTATGTGGACACAGGAAGTAGTTTCTTGAGAAGTCAAGGATGTCTCCATTGTCCACCTGTACAAGAGGAAGGGAAATCGTCAACTCTGATAACCACAGGGACATCTCCCTCCTCTCACCTCCTGGCAAAATACTTGTGAAAGTCCTCCTCAACTGGCTGACATTTAAACAACCTACTGTCTGAGAGCCAATGCAGCTTCAGAAAAGGATGTGGAACAACTGACATGGTGTTTGCCACCCAGCAGCTTCAAGAAAGGTGCCAGGAACAGATCATCAACTTTCTCCTCATGTTTGTTGACCTAACCAAAGCCTTTAACACAGTAAAGCACAAAGGCCTTGGGGAAATCATGAAAAAGTATGGATGCCCCAGAAAATTCATCATTATGGTTTGATAGTTCCACGACAGCATGATGGCATGCATCCTTGCAAATGGTATCAAGCAGGGCTGTGTGCTCAGACCTACACTTTTCAGCATGATATTCTCTGCCATGCTGTTGGATGCTTATCAAGATGATGACCTTGGTATGGGGATTAGGTACTGTTTTGACGGAGACATCTTCACACTGTGCAGGCTCTGAGCAATCTCCAAAGTCCAGACAGTCATACTTCACGACTTCCTCTTCACTGACGCTACGTGCAGGCTCACAGGCTGACATACAACGGTCCATGGACCTATTCGCATCAGCCTGTGACAACTTTGGACTTACTATTAACACGAAGAAGACTTTGGACTCACTATTAACGTGAAGTGATGTTTCAACCTGCACCTGACACAACTCCCCAGGAACCACACATCTCAGCTAAAGGTCAACAACTGTTGATAGTTGACAAGTGTGTCTATCTAGGCAGCATGTTCTCCCGTGCTGTCCACATTGATGATGCAGTTAACCTGAGACTAGTGAAAGCTAGCATGACCTTCAGCAGACTCCATAAGTTGCTCGCTCTCCATAAGTCACAGAGGCATTGGAATTGTGATGAAACTGAAGGTTTACAAAGCCATCATTCTCCTGCCTCTCCTTTACATCTGTGAACTTGAACTGCCTATCAGTGTCATGTCAAGAAACTAAACCACTTCTGCCTGTGCTGTCTGTGAAATATACTAAAGATCAAGTGGCAGGACAAGATTCAGGACACCAAGGTGTTTGGAAGATCAGATCTCCCCAGTATTCACACTCTACTGAAACTGACGTAGCTAAGATGGGTGACCACCTTTCAAGAATCCCTGACATTCACCTGCCAAAGAAACTCTATGGCAAACTGCCAAATGTTCTCATGGTGCACCAAAGAAGCAGTACGAGGACATCCTAAAGGTGTTTCCTAAAGAGTTTTGGCATCAACTCAGAGTTGTAGAAGCAAGTCACCTGCAACCATCCATCCTGGAGGTCATCATTCCAGAACGGCCTTTGAACAGCAATGCACAGCAGAAACAATGAAAAAATGAGTGGCCAGGAAATTGAAAAGCTCTTGTACTCACTCCTCATTGCTTTCCTGCCACTGCTGCAGCAGCTTATTCAAGGCTAAGATTGGGTTTATAAATCACCTACGTACCCATGTGACCTAGCTTCCATCCTCTTTCCTCTCTCTTTCTCCTTTTTTTCCCTTTTTGCCCCCTGTTCTCTTTTCTCCCTCCCTGTTTCCTTCCCATTTCTGCCTGCTGGATGCAGTTGCCTCACCTGTGAAGGATGAACAACATAAGAGCTAATTTTTTTTTGTAACTTGGAGGAAAAGAAGCTTATGTTCTGTGGGGTTTAAAAATATACGTTGTTATAATTCCATATTACATGCAAACAACAGTCAAGAAAGAAGAAATCCTCACCCAGTGCATACTAAAAATTGGAAAGAGATAGCTATTTATCTTATATTTTAAGAGATAGCTATAATTAAAACACTCATTTATAACTCAGTAGGATCAATCTGCTCTTGGCCACATATGCATTTACACTCCAGATTTATGCTGTCATCTGTGAAAGAACATCAGGGTACAGCTCCTCCCTCCCTCTCCCCACCTCCCCCGAGTTGCAAATCTCTTCATGTGGAAGACAATTTGCACTACAAAACAGTTCTGAGTGGTCCTCTTCCAGGTATGATAATGGACCCAAAGGACAACACTGTGTGGTGAGTTGCACAGCTAGGATATATTTGGATTCAGTGTACACCTGTGGCTGCTTATGAAACCCCAATTGCAAAGCAAACCTCTTTTGTCTTTGTGTAAATCCAATGAAAAATATACCTTTCCTTTGAAAATGAGGTAGGAGCCAAAGAAGATGAGCCATCCTAAGTTTTCTTTAAAGCTTGTAAGTAGCAGATACCATATTTACTAAAATATGATTAAAAGACAACCCCCAATCATTAGATTCTATATACAGAAAATTTATAAATGTGTTATAATTTTCCAGGTAAAGAATCTAATTATGGGAGGTTTGCCTTGAATTTGTCCCCTTCCCATTGCTACAGTAAGCAAAATAAAGCTGGGGGTCAGGTTGCTCCATTACTCACTGCTTTCCCCAACTTTTTCCCTTGGTAGCCTCTTCCTTCCTTCTTTACTGTCAGACTCTGCTCTCACTGAACACACAGAAATGAAGAACACATTTGAAAAAAAATAAACTTGAAATTATACATGGCTGTAGCAATTTACATATAGGTCCCATCCAGAATTGATGCATGCTGCTTTTTTTTTTTTTTTTTTAAATGTTGCTTATTTTAGCACAGGTATGCCATAGACACGCTTTTGCATACCATTTGATATTTACTTATATGTAGTAGAAATTATGCATGATATTATCCCAAAGCTAAAAGGCTCATGATTTACCATATCGTTCATTGGGTTAGGCCCTACCAGAGTAAACAGCATTTCAAACCATGGTGACCTCACAGGTCAGCTTGTATGTGTAGTCCAGATACCCCCACAAAGGATCCATGTGCTAATTAGCTCCCACTTATGACTGGAACCAGGTGTTCTAATCACAAGTCCTAGGATGCTCCAAAAATGTATGTGCAGATGAGGCATAGGACAACCTGGTTTGGCTTCATTTCATGGAGGGTGGGGCCACACTAATCATACATACCAGGCTGAGAGAACAGGCAACAGAGAGATTTTGGATGAACTACTTAAGACCCTGTTTTGGGATTTTTGCAAGGCATTTAAGGAAGGTGAAGGAACAGGAATAATTGGAAATGGGAAAGAAAGGTGCACCTCAGCTGTGGGAGGGAAGAGGAAGTAAAAATGCATGCAATGTAGTGGGTAGTGGCTCACCATGACTTGAAAAGGAGCCTGCAGTGAGGGGGACAGCCCTTAATCTTTTGAGTTTGGGGCATTTGGAATTAAAGGATAGGAAATCGACATAGGCAGGAGGAAATATTTTAGCAATGCTGTCAGAACTTTAGCCATTTCAATTAATTAAATATCTATTTTCTGCAGGTATGCTCAAAAGATTTCTTGCAAGAGATTAAATGGATTTTTTTATATGAAATTTGTCATTAACATAAAAGATGCTCAAGACACATCACACATTATAGTTCTAAGGGGTTTTTCTATTTAAGGATTGAGTGATAAAGTAGCTCTAAAAACAGTTGTTTTGCTTAAGGAAGAAAGGTAATTGGAACCAAGCATATAATGTGTTGAGTGCAGAATGATATTTTTCAAAGAACTAATATTCAACATAAAAATGTAATCAGCTAAGGTTTTTTTCAAAATAAAACTATATTAAGTGCTGAATAATTTGTACCAGGTAGGAGGGTAGGGATGCAAGTGGGAAGCCCTGGAGACAGGGAGGAAGCTCAGAATGGGAAAGAAGGGAAAGTGTGTGTGGGGGGAGTGGAGGGAGGAGGGGCAGGGATTTCTTATCTTTCAGTCCCACTGGCCTGAACATGTGACTTCTCCAAACTAGAACACTATTACCTATCAACATTTGAGCAGCAAAAAGCGCAACATGTAACAGGCCTTTAGAGAGCAAGTTAAACAGTGTGTCATTTTTACTTCAGAATAACTGTTCCTTTGGATATTTATTTTGTCTTTAAATGAGTTATTTCTACTTATTTTGGTCATTGGCACTGACCTATGTCCTCTTGCCAAGTGAAAAGGACCATGCATATGACCTCTCATGATTGGATCTCATTACTGGATACCATTGGCCATGGATTGCTGCAGTCCTGCTTCAACCAAATGGTGGGATTAGTGAAAGTATACTCAGGTGGCTTCATCTCTCATCACAAGAGTTGAGATGCACATATGCTTCATTTCTTACCCAGGCCTCACTATAGATCCATTATAATAAAGCCCTGCAGTTGTTAATTGGTCCTTTCTTTGACCAGCTTTGTTTTTTTCCCTTCTTGTTTCTCTGGTAGAGCTCTTGCAGGCCTGTGTGAATAAACAGCTCACAGATTACAACTGTGTTTATCCATTTGAGCCTGTTGACCCATTAGGATAGTATGGGAAAGGAACACCAGCTTCATAGCCAGTAATGCACAAGGGAGTGATGTGGTCAACATTAAGTGTTTGACATTTGTAAAGCAAATCTTGAAGTATACTCTTTGAATTGCAAGCTATAAGAGAAGAGAAATGTCATGTTAACACACGTTGCCTGGTATGGAAATTTGTTCCCATGACTGTGGTTGAGAGTCTAGACCTGGCAAAAAGGCGATTGAGTACAGTCTCTTGACTATAATAAAGACCAGCAACAACAAGGATTTTTCATTTCTCTGTGTTGCATAGTTGATACATTTTCCAGGACGTCAGGTTATTTTGCAGGATGTGATGGAAATAACTAAGTAGAATATAAAGAATCTGGATGGTTAAGCAGCCAGATCACAATGGAACTCTTTAAACATTTCCTAGCATTTAAAGAAAAAAAAAAGTTGATGACTCTTGATCCATAATGCCACAATGAAAGAAAAATAAAATCATTGTTCTGCTAGCAATGTTAGTAATTCAGCAAGACTGCTTGTTAGAGAGCATATTCATTAAATCCTACTGCATCCTACTTTGAATAACACAGAGGATATTCTTGCTGTCTTGAATAAACTCACTGAATTGTACTTCTGGTTTCATAATAATATACAATGAGACTGCTTTGAGCAAGTTACATGCTTATGTATGTAATTCCAGAAATGAAAAATATAATTGACATTCTCTTCAGACAGTTTGTTGTCTATACCTCTTAAATTTTACTGTTGCAGATATTAAAATAAAGATGAACATCCTTTCTGAAACTAATTATTCCAGATTATTGTGGGGGTGGGGAAGGTCAACAACTGAAATTTATCTGGAGACATTTGAATAAAGTATGCAACAATGAAGTCATATCAGGTACACATCATTCAGTCAACAGTGTTCAGTACAAGATGTGATGTGTGAGCCAGAAACTCATCAGACATTAGGGAAATAGATGCTAAAGAAAAACCCTCTGATTATGGAAGGATTATTAGGTGTATGATCAATGAAGAAATATTAAGGGAAGTGTTCGAGGGAAGATGGATGAAACTATGGAGAGAAAGAACCCCTTGCCATGTGAAAAATAGATGCAGTCAAAGTGTTGAAAGACAATTGCCTTGCACAATAATACATTAATAAACACTTATTTTATAGAAAATTATGCTAGGAAGAATATCAAATAACCAAGATCTCTTCTTGTTTCTATGGTAGAAAATGTATTATATCACTTGATACTTCAAGTAAGCATGAGTGAAAATTATATAATGAGTTAAAGGAACTCAATGTTGAAAATGAATTAGCCAAAGGAGGACTATGTGAGAAGCTTGATTTATCATGATAAACTCTCTCAATTGTTTGAGGCAGCTGAAATATAATGAGAATACTAGACAACAACAAAGGCCTTTGAACAGATAACATACAAGTAGAATTAAGTGGTGGAAGGGACCATTTTTTTTGGATCATAAACCTGCCAATATGATTTAGGCATTTGGAAATGGCCCAAAATGTGGGCATTATACCAGTTGTTTACTATTCATAAGCAAAAGTCAACTGTTCTTGAAAATTACTGCATAGTTCCCTTAGTGTCATATTCTGGTAAAATATTGCTGTTTTTTCTCCTGATGAATCATGATACAGAATTTTCTGGTTGAAGATTAATTGGGATTTGGACCAGAAGCAGCACATATTCAATGTGCATATGACGTGCTTTCATGGATTTGTTAAGGTGTTTGACAGCATCTGTCATAAAAAAATTAGGTCAATTTTACAATTAGTTGAAGATAGTAAAGATTTTTCTGTCAGCTCTGCTATACTCTTTCAATCATGGATGTTCTGCTAATAGAAGTCCTCTTGTCAGCATAACTGTGCTTGAATGAAAGGGTATAGAGCAGGGGTGGCACAGGCCTCACAGAGTTTTACTGAGCTGTTATGGGCCAGGTCAGCACCCCACCTCCCCATGCAACAGGTCACCAGAGCTCCCTAAATGACTCTCCTCTGTGCTTAGCTGGGTAGCTGGAATGGGGCTGTTTGTGGGTAGGGAGTGGCATCTGGTAGCAGGATGGGCAGGTGGGGTTGGGGCTAAGATTTCAGGGCTGTGACAGTGCAGGGCTGGGGCCAGGGCCCGGGTCAGGGCTGGGACAGAGATGTGATCTTCTGCCCACACACCCTTGTGATGGGCATTGGTTCTGCAGGCAGGGGCATGTGGGAACAGATTGAAGCTCTGCCCTGGGCCCTGAGCCCCAGTTATCACTGCCCAGTGACCCCAGGGTCTTCATGGAGACTAGCCAGGACCTGTGCAGGCAGGGCACATAGCCAGACACATAGGATGGGGCCATGGGCAGGCAGGGAGCTGGCTGGATTCAGGATCTTGGGATGGTGATAGTGTAGGGCCAGCATCTGAGACAGAGCCATGATCCACCCCCTACATGCCACTGCCCATGGAACCAGTACCCATCACAGTGCTGTGCTCTGCCTCCTCAGTCCTGGCTCTAGCCCCATGCTTTCACCCCATGATTTCATCCCATGATCCTGTCCCTGGATGCCTGTCCTGTCCCGCCCACTGCTGGTCCCATCCCATCTGCCAGTCTGCATGCCCTGATTGTATGGGTCCTGCCCCTGGCAGTGGATGCAGGGCAGGCTCACTGGAGAGCCTGGGCAGCAGGGCTGGCACAAGTGGCAGCTAGAAGGAGCTGCTGTTATCAGGGTGGCCAGGAAGCGAGTCCAGCTGCTGCATCCAGAGACAGTGGGACCTAGGCTGCCCCACCATGCCTAAGCTTGTTGGGACTGATAAGCCTGCTGCAGGCCATACAAAATCCCTCACTGGGCTGGATCTGGGCCATGGGCCATATTTTGCCAACTCCTAATGTAGAGGGAAGTTCAAGAAGATTTACAACAGCTAAAAGGTATGATTTTTCATACCCTAAGGTAACATAGATATCTCGGGAAAAAAAAACTGCATTCTCTAGACCAAGCCCAGTGTTGTAGGTACCTAAAGTAGGGGATGTCCATAACAAGTGTGTTTTGATGGTGTAATAGAATTAAAGGTACAGCATGTTTCTCAGAGTTGTGTCAACATTGAGAACTATGGAGTAAGGCTATTACAGTTTTCCTGTGTTGTGCTTGTTCCTTATTGAACGATGCTTTGTATTATGGGAGAATAGTGTCTGCAGTGATTGGAGAACTTCATTTGTTAAGTGCCTGGAGAACTTTGAAAAAACTGCTATTTGCAACTGCAAAATGAGATATTATTGTCCTACTATTTAATTAGCAATAGTTAGGGCATGGTTTAAATCATGGGCCCAGCTCATGGTGTGGGGGCTCCTTTAATCTTGGAGTTCTCCCTGTGCATCCCCCTGCCACTGATTGGCAGAGGGGTCCCATTGGCTCTGCTGCTCGCCCCTGATGGCTTGGAGGTGAAAACCACATTTTTAAATATGCCACAGTTTTTGTTTCCCATCGGATCAGCAGCTAGTGGAGAGAGGCAAAACCGTGGCATGTTTAATATCATGGTTTCCACCCCTCAGCCATCAGGAGTAAGCACGGGGTGGCAGGGCTGACAAAGCCCCTCCACCAATCAGCGGCTGAGGATGTGGAGAGTCACATGGGAGGAACTCCAAGATTAAAGGAGCCATCATGCCGTGAGCTGGGCCTGCAATTTAAACCAAGTTCTAGTAATAACTTAATTTTCCCCTATTCTTCATATAAAAAAGACACTTTACTGCAAAAGAGATGATCTCATCAAACAGCAAAATGTCTTTGCAATTTTCTTTTGTTTTGTTTTGGTTGAGTTTTGATTCATGAAGACTACGTATTCACTCCTTGTACTTAGACAATAAAATTGCCAAGAGAACATGTACTTTGGGGATTTCTAGCTTAACTGACTATGAGTTTATAAACTTTTTCTAATAAATCTAATGGTGTTTATTTGACACTTCAAAGAAAATAGATTTAAAGCTATAATTCCTCTATTGCTTATTTTCACAGCTCTTATCTCCTTCACCACATTGTTTACTATTTCTTTCTAAGAAACAGTTTCTTTTCTTATCAAACTTTTTTGGTTCTTCAATTTTCCCTAGTTACTGATTATTGTGACATTCTCTGGTAGGGTATTTATCTATTAAAGCTTTATAGCAAGGAATAGATTTCACCAGTATGCTTCCTGAAATTTGTAAAGGCAATGGGCCAAATTCATCCCTGATGTAATGACACTGATGTCACAGAGAGTGTATTTGGCTCAGAATCTTATAAAATGTGTTTGTTTTGTCATGTTACTTAGGAAAAAAATTGCAAAATTTTTTTTATATGTGAATTAGTTCCTTTTCTCTTCATTTTCAAGCATTATGACACTCAAATTATAAGTTCTTACTGAATTTAGAGCCACAAGAAACAATTCTGCTAAAATGCTGCAAAGATCAAGACAATAAAAAGAATGACAGCCAAAATGAGAGTATAGTGTTTACCCTACACTCTATACCATTCAGCGAGCATATACTTCCAATTGTGCAAATACTGCAATGGCAAAAGTGCTCTTGGACAGTAATGCTTACATCTTGCTTGGAGAGCAACACTGAAGACAAAGCCAGAAGTTGTACCCTAATTCCTCCGGTGCTACTCATACTAACTATCCAAAAGTCTTACAGGCAAATCAGAATTTGACTTAAAAATGTTGTGGCTTTATTTGCCTTATTACGGAAAATTTGTTCTCATGTATTTTAGAATATATGGAACAGTACATATTGCCTCAGTCATATTACCATCTGCTATGCTGCCATGTAACCAATATGACTCAGAGACACTGTCAATTTTATAGTAGATAACAAAAAATTAAATGCTGATACTTATATACAGGACACTGATTCTCTACACAGGATTGAAACATTTCTAATTATTACTAAAGACATGTCCATCATTCCTGTTAATAAAAGCATGTTTGAAGCTTGAATTCTCAGTTCAAAATATTCCTCTGGGATTGGGGTTATGTCAGATCCAAAATTAGATGAGTCCTGCCAACCTATATGTATAGTATAAGCAAGACCCCCATTTCAGCTGAAGCCTCTAGGCACAGCCAGCTTAGTAACTTAATGACCATGGATGAGAACATCTAATGCCATTTTGCATCACAGTAAGTCTTTCTTGGCTTGTCTCTCATACTTAGGAGTATGTGAAACACAAGTTCTAACCTCATTCATATTTGTGTTTTTGAAAACCTAATCCATTAGAATATTTTTAAAAAATCAATGCAGGCCTCTCTTTCCTCATGCCTATTAACAAGCTCTTGTTTAAAAAGGTGGATCTCTTAAAAAAAAAAAAAAAAAAAGATTGGCTCCATGATTGTAATTGCTTTAATCCCATTTGTTAGCATGTCTGCTGTAGGGCCTGTTATCCTTCAGATCATCATCCTAGGAAAGTTGTTTTCCAGTTGGAAACCTTAATCTTTAGAAACAAACATTATGCACATTGGGAAGCAGCTATTGCTATGACTTATGCACAACAGAGGTGCTCTAAGTCCCTCTAAGAACAGCTAGTTTTTAGACCTCCCATGAATGGGTATAGCTGCTACTTTAAAGCACTAAGAGACATTCAAAATTGCAAGAGACATTGATTGTACAAGGGATCCCACGATTTTCTGTGGTTTGTACTAAGTGCAGGTACATTTAGGTGATAGGAAGCTGACAGCAAGCCATTTTAAAGGAAGCTTTCCTGGTGGCTGGGAGTGGGGTAGATTTCCTGGGGAGGGGTTGAAGGTGGGGTAGCTACAGGCATGTTCATACAGGTCCCCCAAAAACCAGAAACAGGAAAGTCAAAAATATCATCCTCTATTTAATAGTCACTTAAAGTCCCCAAATATTAGCATTTTTGTTTCCATGTAGTTGGTTCCCGAAACATTACTAATGCTTTGTGTAGGCTTACAACTTATTAAGAAGTATATCACAGAGGCTAACAAATAAGAGAGGATTTAATGGTGTGTAAGAATTACTTAATGAAAGAACTGATTTTCATTTTTTTTCCCTTCGACAAAATGAGAATGACTGGATTGGGAATGATTTTGCTAGAACTTTTCTGTAAAAGTGATGTTGTATTGTTCTCAGAGACAAAGGGTTATGACATTTTACTATCTGTATCCAGGAAGATATAATTTCAAGGTCTGACAGTCTATTAAATTCTTAACTAGTAAGGAAATAGCTCACTGTGGTCTAATTTGTGAACCCATAAAATAAACATTATCTTACAATTTTTTGGTTTCCACATATGATGGGCAGGCCAGAAATAAAATAGCCACTTCTAAATAATATCCCCACAGGTTTACTATGCGGGAGAAGTAGTAATGTTTGGTCAAGTAGCTAAGGCACAGGGCTGGAATTCAGAAACCAGAAATCCAGTGTCACTGGATGAGAAGCCCACATTTCCTGTGTGAGTCTAGCACAGTGCCTTTGGTGTCCTGGGCCATTCCCTTGATAGAACAAAATAACAATAAAAATTAACATCCATGGGTATGATTTAAAAGCTGAGTAAACAATTTTTTTATAGAACACCCTAAAATCCTTGCATGACTACGCTACACAAATGTAAACTATTTATTACCCAAGGTGGGTTACAAAATGTCACAAATTTCAACTTCTGCTCCAAATTCCCTATTATTCCTTCTTGATTCCCAGAAAAGTGAATCATGGACAGTAGTCAGAAAGCTCTGACAGGGCTGCTCCAGCTTGCATGGTACCTGCTGTGGACTATAAATCTCTTTCAGTCATAACACTAACTTATGCCAGGTGAAGGGCCAGTTCAAATGCTGTTTATCTTGGCTGTTTAGAATTCACTGTGGATAGTTAGAAGATGTAGTTTAGCAGCCAGACATACCAGTTGAATAATCTGTCCTGTAAGGAGTTCTGCAGCTAATTACATTTTCAAAGACAGAAGTTGGTGCATGGCAACGCAGTAAAGATGCTGTTATGAGCACCTTGCTTAGGAACCGTCCCCTTCCCCCCTCCAATAATTGATTAAATGGAACCCTTTCAGATGTGCATAAAAATACATTTTCACAGATCTGTTGACATTATTAATAATTCAGCACCATTGGAATGCTAAGGGATACACAACGTTTCATACGTTATTTATGAAGCTTTGCACAGTACACAGTGTTTTCAGTCTGTGACCTTCTTTAATATAGGAAACTAGTGCTTTGTCTTTTCCTACAGCTGTGTGTTAAATTACTGAATCAGAGTTCTTCTGTCACAGTTACATGGCAAGCTGTGCTTTAGACATTGTTTATTCTTTCTCCAGTAATCCTCAGTCAGGATAGCATTTATTGCCTTCACCAATCTCTGGGTAGAGCCATGTGTCCCTTATCACTGTTAGACTGGAGTTAAGATTGCAGCTCTTTCTTTACCAACCATTTTAACGGGCTTTATTGTATTTGGCACTCATAATCCCTCTCATATGGGAGCCTGGCCACCTGTTCCCTGAGTTTATTAAAGTCTGCTTTTCTGAAGTCTAGTGTTTTTATTTTGTCTAATTTGTAATTAGGCATTTATTTAAGCAGCCTGATTTGAAGAAATGACCAGATTTGAAAAAACTGAGACTTATGACTAGAGCCCTGATTAAAAACCTATCGGATTCTTTTTTTTTATTATTATTATTTTTGCCCCAGGGTACTTTGGATCATTTCAGGAACTTAGCATAGTATTTTATTATCATAATTTTTGTTTGTTCTGTAATTTTTAAGTCTTTCTATCAAAGTGTTTTTGGGGGCTTTATTACTATGGAATATAGCCATTAGGAGCAACTAAAGGAAGCTGCTGACATGCATGAAGAAGTTAAATTTTGCCTACCTGTATTGAATCATGCATCTAGCTCATTACTACTTCCAGGTTAAAAAACACAGGGATGATATGGTCATAGACTGAGAAGTGGTTTTGACAGTGTTCATTATAGAGTTAAAACTAGGTAAAGAAATAAAAGAACCTTTACTTTCTGTCTGCATTTTCATTTACCTTTTTAGAGTTTTGATGTTTCTTTGGTCTTCAAACACTGATATAGATAAATGTGTTAAATAAGTGTAAAAGATGTCTTGCTAATAACATGTTTGTCAAAAAGCCAAAGGGAATTAGTGAAATGTAACTATTTCCAGGTCTCTCATTCTGATATCAAACAAATGTATACCTGAAATGGTGTTCTTGATTTAACAGAGTGCAGTAAAATGCAAATTTAGACATACATTTTGATTTCTCATGCCCTGCCTTTACTGTAAGTGTACAGTGCAGTCCAAACAAAATTTTTCACTCAGTTCTGCATATGTTTAGGTCATAAACCTAATAGTCGGCTTAATAGTGCAACACACAAAAAGGTGCTTCAGGGCATATTTGTTATTCAAGAAGAAACAATTGTTTTTAGCCAAATAAATTAATATACTATATTCTCAAAACTAGGTTAGGTGTGATTTATACACTAATGATAAAAGATCCAATATAGAAATACTGTAATTTAAGTTCAGTGATATATGCTATGTGAAGCTTTTTTGCATATAACTGGGATTTAGGTGAATTCATATTTTGGGGAAAAACTACACAAAGCTATAATTTCAAGCTGTCAGAAACAGGAGTTTGTGTCAGTTTTAACAAAAGAAACATATTGCCTTATATTATTTTCATAGATTATAGCCTTTGATATTTTATTTAAGAGAAATCATTCCAATTTCTATATGAAGTAGAGGGGTGCTTTAACTCCTGCCTTTGTCGCTTCTATTTAAGCAATGGTTTCTACAGATGGTTGAAATCCTTTCATGTGTGCAAATGATTCCACAAACTAAGAGTAATTTAGAAATTACAGCCACAACTCAATGCCCATTGAAACCAAATAGAAGTATTGCCATGGACTTCAAATGGAATTAGAATTAAGATCATGTTTTCCCTCCTATGCTATCTGGATAAATGCCTTATTTTCTTTCAGATCTTCATGTCAACTTTCCTAATACCAGGTGGAGACTTCATATATCTACAACAGATTTTTAACTCAGCTCAGTTTTTCCAGTTGAAATTCCCAGGGCTTTTTGGCTTACTGCTGATCTTTACTGGGATGTATCCTAGCATCTGTGTAAAGTAACTCCAGTCATCACACTGGGAGAACAGTGAAATGAGCCAAGAGAGGAAGTACTTTCACTTAAATGATATGAATAATGCACAATGCTTGTAACACTAGCCTAAACAAATCTAACAAAGAAGTGATCATTTAGAGGTAAAATTGTATAAGCACTGAGCACAACCTGCATTGACGCAATGTTCAAACACGTTTCTTAATGGAAGGAAACAAAGAAGACTTTTCTAGTCTTTTAGCCCTCATATAATACCCCCTGTCTTTTTTACTAGCAGAAAGGAAACAAAAGAAGTAAAAGCAAATGGGAAATACCTCTTTTTAATTTAATGAAAAAAAGTCTTTCACTTTTTTTATTGAAAAAAGTGATTAAAAAGTACCATTTTCATATGAAATGAAAACCATTTATTTGTTTTTTAAGTTTCCTGAAAATGACTACTACAACTTGTACAGATAATTTGTATTGTCAACATTATTAACTAGTCCATTCCTCTTTTAAGAAGGCAGAGCTGAAGTCACTGATCTGCAGAATTTACTGAGTGAGCTAATTTTTTTTTTTGCCAGAAGTTCTTGACCTTTTTGTAAAATGTTATGCCACTTCTTCATCCATTCAGCCCCAGGCAAGAGAGAATGAAGCCCAAAGGGCATATCAGATATGATGGGCACATTTAAAACCCAATTAAGGTGTGTTCAAAAGGAATGCACAATATCCTGTGAATATTTGCACAAGCTACTATGGGTGGTTCGTCTGATGGCTCAAAGCATTAAAGTTTAGTTTGTGTATAATGATCTATCACCAGATATGTAACTTGGGGGGCAGCATTGGAAGCAGGGACTGGACTGGTAGTGGCAGTGGATATCGTCCTTGCACTCCCTCTAAGTAGGTGCCTGTGTTTGGTACCTGGGGTATCCACCCCTTTGTTACACTACTGCATATTGCCATCTTTCTTTCATCTTTAATTCAAACTCTGGTTGTTATCCCTTGTCTCATGTTGCCTCAACAGATACTTGGATTCTATAGAGTCCTTTATGCTAGCTCCTTTCATCTAGTGAATTTTTTCTTTAAATTTGCTTATTAATTAAACCTGGACAGATTTCCTTACTATTTCCATTAGCAAAACCTGTTTAAATGTGCTCTGGTGTTATACAATCAGAAACTTTTTTCCCTTTTGACATGCAGCACTGTTTTTATTGTATCATATATAAGTTAAAATGGCCCCTGTGGGTGGATTTACATTCTCTACTGCATGTTTGAGTAATTGGGGGTGGTGGAGGTGATCTCCTCTGGAACCCAGTAAGGGGCATTGCAGAATTGAACTGAAAACCTGCAATGCTTGAATGAAAAACAGTACTAAATATGGGCAAATATTGATAGTTCAGTCTACAGAGTCTTCTGGTGCACTCCAAAAAATCCAGTCATTTAAACCGTTGTGAAAACAAAACACACTCAGGCTCTCACTCCCCAGGATGGCAGGGTCTAGGAATGCTGTGGAGGCAATAGATTCCCCTAGAGAGGAGGGAAAACTTTCCATTGCTTAATTATGACCCCTGGAGTCAATTAAGAACTAGTCTTGACAGGCCCTTGAGATAGTCTTTATTCACTTCTCCTGGTCCAGAAGTCTGTTTTTTGCAACTGATGAGCATGGCATAACAAGTGCAGAACAGGGGAAAGGGGGAGAGTTAGGAAATTCAAAAGCTCTACATCTGTAGTAGAAATGATGGTTCAGTTCCTCAAGGCAGAACACAGAACTCAGGACAGGATGCAGTTACCTTTGCATCCTTCAGTCCTAGGCTAACTGGATTCAGTCCAGATTCCCATAACTTCAAGAGTCAAGTGTCACTGGGACTTTGAGACCTTCCCTAAATCATGGTCTATCCCTCTAGGCAGCAATCCTTTTCACAGAGGCTGAGGCAGAGCTGGGGTAACATCTCTAGGCCATGCCCTATGAAATCCAGGTATTTTCCTTACACAAAGGGGATAAGTGGTGATAGTGTTGTTCTACACAGTTACTATGGCTTAAACCACCCATATAGTAACTGCAAGAGTTTTAATTTAGACCCTGCCTTTCCATTGAACTAATAACATTGAACAACCATCAGCATCACCATGCTATTTGGTGAGCATTGCTGAATTGTATCACTGATGATAAAGATGGAAGAGGACTCTATTTGTTTCTAAGTGTTCAACTGTACAAAGGCTTAAATGTAAAGCGTGCAAATAATGCTACTTACAGTCATAAAACAATCAATGTGTGCATTTGTTAGATTGGCAAAGCTATTTAGGATACCAACTCTTTTGGACAGGGAGTCATATTTTGTCATATTACAGGCATTATATATGTATACAGTACCCTAGCACACGTTGGGGCTAGGTGAGAGGTCAGCATTCCACAGCTATCCCATGGTCAAATTTCTACAATAACAAAATGAAACATGATGACAAAACACTGCACTGATGCTTTTCAATCAGGTTCAGGCATTTGTCTTTCTTCAGTTTGGTTTTTGGTATTATGTTTAGAAGTGCAGAAAAATACTGATACTATAAGTTACATTTTGGGGGAAGAATAGGTATTCTGTTAAATGTTCTTTTACTAAACTTTTAAAGTGGTTAGCATGGCTTTACAGGATATTTGTATTCTTACCATAATTCATATTTCTGCAAACTCTTTATGTAAACATCCTTGCCTTTGGAAACACATTTATTTTTGTCTTCTGTACTTTTGTCCTATAGGGTACATCTGTGACTGAAAATCTTTCTTATACAAAACAAATTGCAAACTGGCACCAGACTGGTCAGATTCCATGGGAAAAAAAAGCCTCCAAATAACACAGTGAGTACAACCACAACATTTTGACAAAAAGAAAAAAAAAATCCCTTTCTGGACACAAAAATTATACCTTAACAGTTCAGAAAAAAACAACCCCTGTTCTGCAGAATAAAAGCAGCACAAAGGAGAAAAATTAAAGAAAAAAAATACAGACTCAAACCCTGTGAATGGTCAATGAATTTTCTGGCCAAATGTTAAAACTTGTTCCCTAGATGAATATTTCTATTAAGGACGTTATCTTCCAAAATATGATATGAAGAGAGATAAATAAGAGGGGCAGGGGTTCTGGGGTTATTTAGTTATTTAGTACTTGTGTATGCAAGTACTAAATGACTGTGCAGTAACAACTGCACAGTCAGCATCTCTTCTAGCCACAGCCTCTGACTTACAGGGTTGAGTCTACAAACCTAAGTACTGAGTGTTATATTAAAGAGCAAAAAAATATCATTAAAATCTTTAAATAGAAAAGTATGTGTTAACCGTACATAAACCAGAAAGCCTTAGAAATATATTAAAAAGATAGCCATATCATGCATTGTATTAAAGTAAGAAGAAACATGAGCATATGAAGATAGTTATTCATTAACTTCCTGAGCATTTTTCTGAGCATACAAAAGCTGGATCAGATTTTATTTTTGTATTTTAACTGTGATTGTTTTGCTTGCTTCGCTGCCTCTTTTTTTCTTTAAAAAAATGAAAAATATGTGCAATATATAAAATGTTACAGGTATTGTATCTTTGAGAGAGAGAAACTTATGGCAAATATTTATCGTGTGCTAGGTATTGATGAGAAATTCCAAAGATATCATAGTTTTCAGAAAATGATTTTTTTCTTAACAAAAACCCACATTATCCCTTACCAGCACAAACAAAATGTCATTCATTAAAAACAGACACAACTATATGCTAACCGTATACCATTTCTTCTCCCACCAAATTTTGTTCCAGAATACCCAGAAATTATAAAATAGGAAATTTAACACAGCTCTGTGGTTTCCTCAGCAGTGATGAAACTTACGTTAGAGGTGGGTGTGCATCTGATCACACGAAGAATAGAATCCATTCCTAGAAATCCATTCTGATATCCTGAAAAGTAATAAAACAAAAATGGTTCTCATTTTATTACTTCTTTTTTACATCTAATTAGAATATAGTTTATGTTATTATACACTATGTAAAAGACAAAGATTTTTAGATATTTTAACAGCTTACTCATAAGATCATTTTTGAGACACGTATTTCTGAGAGAACAAACCAAATTTTAAGAGCAAAAGTTTATGTTAAACTGGTATTTGCAATTGATTTTAATTAAAGCTCTTTTTGCTTCTTAAAATTACTTCAAGATATAAAAAAGTTTAAAATAAGATCAAATTTGTTTTAGACCCCCTTCACCTTATCCCCACTCTTTTAAATAATAGGGCTCTAATGCTCTGTTAATAAAACCAGAAGCTCAATGTTCATATCCACATAGAGATGTTACAGCCCCAGATGTGGGTGGCTTTCAATGACCTTTACAGTCTTCTTCTGAGCTGCTTCAGGGCTAAAGACATTCTAGTTTTAATGTAGACAGCTGAGGACCTGCCTGAATGTCTAAGCAGCCACCTAGGTTTCACAGTGGGCTTGAGCCACATCCAGGAGTGCCACAATTCTTTGTGCTTTGTCTTTGTTTCTAAATATTCCATCTTATTCTTCCAACTGGGCTCTCAGCACGTACTTTATGACAACACTTGGGGAAGGCCATCCTACAGCTGTCTTCTTCAGTGCTTCCACAAGGTAATTGACCTCTGAGCTCAACGTTGGACTTTCAGAATTCCTGTATATCTCCTTAGTCTTTCAGTTGATGTTCAGCAGCTGCAACACAGGTGAACATTTTTAAAAGTGTACAGAAAACCAGTATTACCAATATGTGCATAATGTCTATCTTCAAACATTACCATTTTATATATATTAGGAATGTACTGTTAGCAAGGGCCAACCAATAACAAAATTCATATAGGAACACATAGTAAACTAAGTCTTACTGTTAGCATTTTATGACTTTGGTGCTAGTTTTTGAGAACTGTTATATCACTAATGAATAGAAGAGTATGCAAAAACCTTGTCGCAACACAGTAAAAATGCAAGTACTATGTTAACTCACAAGCATTTTTGCCCAAGTCCAACCTTTCTCTCTCTCTCATTTATATTCCGGTTATGTTAAGGCATTTAAACATTAGCAAATTTTATAAGCAACTTCAGCATTTAAGCAAGCATAAACTTTTAATTAGTGTGGCAATTTACAGCCAAGGATGAGGAATAGAAAAAGATGAGAATTGTGGATTACCACTACTACTTCATAAACTTTTTTGGTGGTGCAGTTTTAGATATTTCTCTCTAGTTCAACTCTGTCTCCTATGAAAACTGAGCAAACTGTGTAGCCTTGCCCAGAAAATGACATTTGAAGATTACATTAAACAAAAAGCAAATAAATTGGCTGAATTGAGGGCACAATGAATGTTTTTCCTCAGAGATGATTTCTACCAAGATACTGGCTGCCAAGCTATTATGCTTTAGCTACTGTAATTTTTGGCTGTGGAGTGAATGTTTATATGACTCAGTGCTGTTACCCAAGGCATGGAGAAGTAGAAGAGAACTTTTGGTCCTTCATGGTGCTCATTATTTTAATCTCTGTTTATAATTTGCACTGAAGGAAATGATCCATAAATCTTCTATTTACAGCCCTCAGACCTAATTACAGAGGATTCCTAAAATTCCTTTAGCTAATTATAGGGACAAAAGTACTCTCACTTTTTAAAAACAGCAACAACAACAATGGAGGGATCTCCCCCCGCCCTGAATGTTTTCTAACCTTAAAAAACAAATAAAACAACCATTCATTTTAGACGCCAATGCCCAAAGGCCTGTGAGTGTCATAAGAAAAAGCGCATTTGAAATACATAATACAAATTTTACTGTACAATATCAGGCAACAGCATAATTAAATCCTGGAATTGAAATAAAGTCTACAAAACCCTAAATGGGCATTATAACACTATGAATAAAACTTCAAATATTAAACCTGTATTTGAAGCATGTCACTGACCTATTCCTATATTTGATGATGAGATAATCCCATGGTTATTTCCCACTGAAAGAGAAAGCCCGTGTTCTCGCTCTCTTTCTCTTTTTTATGGTTCCAATTCCATCAGAAACAACATACAGAAAGGGAGCATCCATATGGTTTCTACAAACCTAGTTCCATGACACTCCTCTGATCTTACAGGGAATTTTGTTACCCTGAACCCTTATTATTGTCATTACTATTATTACTAGGATTATTTAATTATTATTATTATTAGTAGTAGTATTTAAAAACTTAGTGTCACCATACAGTAACAGTCCCCTCTCTCCTTGTATCCACAGGATAGACAGGAATTTAAAAGACCAGGGTTACATACATTAAATATTAAAATTATAAGTCCCTCCGTAATGGAAGAATGAGCCATATCAATTGTGTCTGTGTGCTCACATGCCCTGTGAAAAGAATGTCCATTTTAGCTCCACATAAGTCAATACAGAATAATGCCACAAACGTTTGAATTGGGGTAGGTCAGGGGAAGAACTGAGAATATATATTTTGCAGATCCAGTGGCTCCAAACTCCCATGCAACCAGTGCAGTGGAGCTACAGCTGCTTTTCCTATTATGGAATTGCAGTCAGTAGGGAAGAAAGAGAGATGAAGAAAACATTCTCTGGCCCTGGACAGAGTAGACAATTTAATCTCCAGTCCCTCATAATTCCACATTGTGTAAAGGGATGATGTAGGTTTTAGGCAGATAGAGCATGCTTCCTCTTCACAGTAAAAATGTAAGACTAGGTAAGAAAGAAAATTACAAATTACAAAAGCCAGATTCTTTTCACTTACAGCAATGTAAATCAGGAGCAACAGCACTACATTAACGAAATCACAAATTTAAACTAGGTACAAATAAGAACTGGATCAGGCTCATTGGGTTGAAACTGACTGAGGCTGAAACGTCTTTGAATGGTGACCATCTTTCTTCTATTTTATATAAATGCATGTGTACACAGAAGCGCATGGCTTGTGTTTTTTTTAAGATCAGGCATACAACTTGAGCAACTTGGTTGGTCAATAAGAGAGGAATGAATTGCTGTGGAAGGATAATTTAATAAATTGCTGAAAGGTCCCCAGATGTTTCAGCTAGCTTCTTATTGTTATGCTGAAGTAATTCAAAGGGAAAACATAGTTTCTCTGTGTGGCCTGAATTGTCTAAAGTCATGAAACAAGAATTCTTTCCTCCTTTTCAAAAAGATGCCTGGTATGGTGGCATGGTATGAAGTAAAAAAAAAATTACTTCCATTTAAGTAACTAATTTACTAATGAACTGATATTCAGAATATGAACACATGGGTTTAAAAACCTAATTTAAATGGGATGTATGACCAAACTTTGTATTGTATAGTACTTTGTTAAGGCAAATGTGATCATAGGTCACTAAAATATCTTTAAATACATGCCATGCAAAAGCTTAGAGATCAACCTCTGGCTGGTTTGCTGACCTCTGTAATTTAACATTGTGTTCCTTGTTATTGTGCTTGTCTAAATCCCAGAGAAAAAGGGCTGGTGCAAGATATAAGGCTGTTGACAGATTTGCAGCCTACGTTTATCATAGCAAGTTTGTTGCTTGCCACATGCAATAACTGAAGGTTTGTTTGGTTTTTTTACAGTAATATAAAACAATTTTTGTTGCACACAAAATAATTGGCAAGTGCTCAGCACTGCTGGAAAACAATTACTACAAAAAGTTTAGATTTCTAACTAGACTATAGTATAGTGAATAAAACCTTTAGGGCTTAAAAAAAGAATATGTGGGTAGAACAGTGCCTTGTAATATATAAGTGTTCATATTAGATGAAGTAACGTCCCTTTTCATTTTAAACTTTAGGGAACATATGAAGAATAGAGCTAAACTGAAATACAGAGAACAAAGAAGTAGTTTAAGTGTCCTAAGGATAGAAAAGAGATGTTGCCTGATGTGGCATTTGTACCTCCATAAAAAAAAAAAAAGATGGCAGCACAAATAGTGAGCAATTTTTAATGTCTACCCCTTGTTGCACCACATCAGTAGCATGATAGAAGCTAATCATGAAGCTATCTACCATATTATTGTGGTGGATACTTATTTTCTCTGTGAGGGGAGAGTGTGAGCAGCTGGGAGCTGCTTGCACTCTCCAGCATTACTAGGGAGGCACTCTGGGGACTTGAGTGGCCTAAAATTGTGCACTGCAAGTGGGAATAGGCCCCTCAAACCTCACTAGAGACCTGCCCTAGGGTCTCTAGGGGAGCATCTCCATAAGTGAAGGAAAGCTGCATGGGTCCCAACATAGGACCTGTGGAATCCCTGGTAGCCTCTGCCTTCTATGCTTGGATTTGTATAGTCCTGTGTTTTAAATGGAGGCATGGTCAGTAAAGATCCCAGCATTGACGTATGGGGTGGCATGGGGACCAGGAAATACCTCATGCCCTGTGCCTCTATGCTGGGGCCTATGCTGACCCATGAAAGTATAAGGAATTCCTAGTGCCTGCACCTCCTCACTGGGAAGCTGTACTGACCTGTGCTTCAAGCAGAGGTGTGGGTCATCATGGGTCCTGGCAAGGAAGCATTCAATATTATGGGACCTAGAAAATCCCTAGTATCCCATACCTCCATGCCAGGACCTGTGTCCTGTGCCTAACTCCTGTGTCCACATGAGGCACAGGTCAGTGCAGGACTGGGTCCCAGCAAGGAGGCATGGGTCAGTGAAGGATGTGAGAAATCACTGGGTAAGGGGAATACATCATTTATTGTTCCACAATCAGGCCCCTTTCTGACGTGGGACAGTGGCTAGTGTACATTTCACCCAATAAAGTAGATCTGCTGTGGTGGGATGCATCTCATCATAACTTGATTGGTTTCATATGGTGAAATTTGTTTTTATCCTATGAGCCATGTGATATTTGAACAACAAGTATTTGGATTTGAAGAAGGAGAACCTAAGGACTGGATCTGCTCATATGCATGTCAGTGGAGCTTGTACAAAACACTCTTGAGGAAAAAGGTGCTTTCCATAAAAAAATTACTAGAACAATCAAGTTACAAAGTAGACTTCATAACTTGTTTGTCCAACTAATGGAAGTATTTGCTTAGGAGAAGGGAGGTACTTGAATGAGTTGTCATATCTCAGAAGAGAAATGTGCATCAAAAGGGCAAAGGAACATGGAAACAAAAACAAAAAGAACAAGAATCATGTAAAGCCTGATTCAAGATCCAAATCTTATAGCCTGGTAATCTACAACAATTTATTTAAATAGCCTGCATATAGCAATATAATCACAAGCTCCCACAAACATTTGGCCACATTAATACCTTTAGTTACATAAGCATTGTGTGCAGCTCCCTCTACCCTTTACAGTTATTGTGCAATTAACTGGTTTATTGCTCAGTTACCTGCAGACCAGCTATACATGCAAAGTAGCTATTACACGATAAAAGGTCTAAACACCTATAAAGTTAGACCTTGAAAACATGTACTAACTTTATAGATGGTTGATATTGAGTTTAATTTGCAAGTGTAGCAGGGTCTCCCCTGCCACTGGGAGCTGTGTCAGCTGGCAGGGCTCCCAGCCATAGGGGTTCACTACACCCATTATTAAGCCCCTGAACCCTGGAGATTATGGCTGGCATGATCCCCATGGCTCAGGGAAGCCCCTGGGCTCATGCATGCAACTAGGACTGAGAGTTCCCACACCTTGGCAGCACAGCACAGGCAACAGTGACAGCCCCATCAGATGTGGGGATTTTCTGTCCAAGCTGCACATGGCCCCTGGAGCTGGAAGCCACTTCAGCAAAGGGGACTTCCAGCTGTGGGGTCCTTACTTCTTGCTGATACAGGGGGAGTCCGGGATTGGTCTCCTCCTAAACTGGTAATAAGGTGCAATTGGATCTAATTCAGGGGTAGGTAACATTTTTGGACGGTGCCCAAAAAACCTGCAATGTCTACTTCGTAAGGTGCCAAGTATTGGCATGCCAGAAAAACAAAACCAGGACAGGGGGTACATGGCAGGACACACTGCATATTAATATAGTTAATAATCATAAGGGTTTTTTTTGTTTTTGTTTTGTTTTTGTTTTTTACAGAAAATACCAAGTTTTTGTAAAAATTTGAAACCTCATGACAGTAAGTAAAACTTCTTATACTACCTTTCTTGTTGCATATTCTTTTTTTGTTAAGTATGTTGTGATGGGGGGCAGGCTAGGCTGCTGCAGCCTGGCCAGCACCAGAGGGGTGGCTACAGGGGGGGCTAAGGTGAATTTTGAGGGGGTCACAGGCCAGGCCCCCCAAGCTGCCTTACTGCTGCCCCTATGCACCAGGATCCAGAACCCTAGCCAGGCTTTGTGCCAGTGGCAGTTGCATGTACTCCTTGGGTGGATGGCAGAGGAGAGGCATGAGGCAATGCAACCCCAGGTCCTTCCCCTACCAGCCACTCTGAGGCTTAGATACAGTTGCTGTAGGCATGGAGCTGGTGCTGGTGCTCTGTAGCCCCAGAACCAGCTCTGTGCTGGCATGCCTTGGGGCACAGGGCTGGGGAGGGGCTGGGGCAGAGCACCCTGGCTCCTCCACTGCTGTCTACCCAGAGGCCTGAATGTGTGTATTGTCTCAGCCCTGCACCCTGCAGTGCATGTTACAGTCACCAACAGTGCAGAACTGGTGCCAGGGCTACAGAGTGGATTGTGGGGCAGGGGTCTGGGGTTGTGATGCCCCATGCCTCTCCCCAGCTATCTACCCAAGGGGTATGCACAGCTGCCACTGGCACAAAGCATGACTGGGACTCTGGAGCCTAGTGCACAGGGGCAGCACTAACGTGGTTTAGGGGGCTATGGCCACCTTAAAATTTTCCTTACCCCCCTGTGTCTACCTTTTGAATGCTGCTGCCACCCACCCAGCCCCCACAGCTGAGCCTACCTTCTCCCACCCATAGTGCAGCTCTCCATGAGCCCCACACTGAGAAGAGGCTGGCATAGGCTCTGGGTAGCTGCTGCCAACCATGGAGCTCGGGCTGCTCCCAGCAGGGCTAGCAGCCTCCCAGCTGCCTGCTGGGAGCATCTCGGGCTCTGTGACTGGCAGCAGCTGCCCAGAGCCTGAACATGCTGAGCAAAATGCCCTCATGTGCTGTACTCTGGCACGTGTGCTGGCATTTGTCGATCCCTGATCTAACGTGTGATCCCACAATCACACCTTCTGTTATGTGTGCCTCCTGTCATTCTGTGGATTGTGCATTCATTTCAATTGTGCCTTTACCTGCAAATGAAGAAGGACCCTATATATTTTCAGAGGATTCATGGACCATTTTATACCATTTGTGCAATTTATTTCATTTATAACTTATTCAGCAAGAGTTGTTGGAGGAGTGCCCTTTTTCTACTCTAATTAATTCCAGTAACTGCTTATTTTAAATGTACTGATTTCTTATTCTTTATGTACTTCCATTTTCCATCTGGAAAATTATTCTTCTAATTATTTTCCATTTTTCATAATATATTCCACAGTATATGCCTTTTGAAAAGATGCATATGATGTACTATATTTTTCTAAGACAAAAATGAGGAGGAAAAATTGTTTCTCTGGAAAAAAAATAAAACTTATAAGTCTCAGTGGCCCATATCCTGCATTTCGTAATATTACTGTCAAATATATTAACGTATATTTTTGACAGTTCTTCTGAAGCATAGTAGAAAATAATTAAAAAGAGTAGCAATTAACCTGTTTTAGAGAGAGCAGTCTAATGTAAATGCTGCTTCAGGGAAATTTCTGACATAAATTAAATTCAAATGGGTTCACAGTGAGCAACATAATAATTAAGGCAATGTTCCAGTTAAAATATGACCAGTCAACTTCAGCACAAGTGATCTAATCCTCGTTGGAATTCTTTCATTAACACAATGGTTTTTGAAAAACACATCAAGAAATTTAAACTGTAATTTAGGATTACAAAAAATAGATTGAAAATAGAAAAATGCTTATGGGGAGAAAAACTAGCATACTGGAGGAAGTCTATATATGCATTGGCTATATGCTGAAAAACTTGTGTCAGAAATGCAGCTTAAGTTTAATTATGGTTGTTGGCATAGAGTATTTTAATGTTATTATATATACTTTGTTTTCTGTTTTTAAAACTTAATTGTCTATTTGCATTTCTGGAAGCTCTACCTGTTAGCTTTCACTACAGATCTAGGACATTTGTACATGTGATGCTATTAACATGTAAACATGATGAAAATGTCACTGTGTGGCTTATTGGCACCACAGAGTACATGTGCAAGACTTTTGCATGTTTTACATTATTTTACAGGTGCCTGCTGAAGGCAGAAGCTGTGAGGTGCCTGATCCTTTTTTTTTTTTTGGAAGGAGCCTGCTTGCCTCTCCTGAGGCCAGGAGTGAGCGGACAGCAGGCTGAGTGGCCCTTGAGCTTCCTGGGGGCTCCAGTCCCTCTCTCCACACTGGCAGCATCCCCCAGGGCTGCACAGATGGGTTACTAGCAGGCTGGGTGCTGCTCTAGCTTGGGGTTGGGGAAGAGTTGGATCACGCCAGGTGCTGCCTTTGAGCTGGAGCAGCACCAGCCTGCTAGCAGCCCACTTGGGCAGCCCCAGGGGGCACTGCTGCTGCAGAGGTAAGGACCAGGCCCCCCCACAACTCAGGAACTGCTCAGCCCCCCGGGTGCAGGGGAGGTTGGCAGTCTCCACCAGAAGAAAAATGGATTGTGTCCCTCATCACTTCTGCTTTCAGCAGATACCTGGGGCAGCACCCAGCCCACTGACAGCCCACCTGGGTGGCCCCGGGGTGTGCTGCCACCACAGAGGGAAGGACCACTCGAGGGCCACCCAGCCCACCAGCAGGTTGCCTCCTAGCTGTGGGTAGGCTCAAGCTCTGACAAAAAAAAAAAAAAAAAAGGGATCAGGCCCCTAACATGATGAAAACATGATCATGATCTTCTTCCAGGAAGAAAAGTGAGAAAAAGATCCATTGCAAGACAACACCCCATCTGCTCTGTCCAACCACATCTTCCAAAAATTCCTTAGGTGAAATCCTGGCCCTACTGGAGTCTATGGGAATTTTGTCATTGAAGACAAGATTGTACCCCAGCCTGCCAGATTCCAGAAGTTACTTTTCCCAAATAAGAGGGAAGAAAGCAGAAATGACAGGACAAATATTTTTATGGTCACAGCAATATTCTTCTCTCTTTTTTGTCATATTATTCACATGGAAGATAGTCTGAATGCAAGAATATTCCTTATTTACATAAGCAGTTTGACAGTACTAAGAGGATACAGAGTCTCCATCTGTGACCATTTCCCACTTTCCCTGAATAGTTAAAGAGGAGTCAGAGATTCTTGCCAGCAGGATCCAAGACACCAGTCTCTGATCAGAATAATCTACTAACCCTAAAATATGTGATAGCCTGGTCAATCTAAAAGTAATATATCACAGATACCTACTGTCTAACCCACTTTTTTCCTAAACAAACTGTTCAAGAATGTAGAATAAAATAACTTCCAGTACTACTTATTAGTAGTCCATATGAAGGTACAAAATGAGAACATCCTTGCAGTCAGGACTCCAAAAGGCAGTTATCACTTGACTTTTGTCTCAGGTCAGTTGGCTACCTGAGGCTTTGGCCCTGAACGACCTGAAACAGGTGCCCCTCGGAGGTCATCCTTTTTAGCTAATATCAAGGTACAAAATGATAACAGTAATGAGAGCAGCAATCAAGCATGCAATACAGTTAGTAAGAGGACAATTCCTAATAATACTTAAAAATTGGGTGAGATAAGTAATGACTGATATGTTTATACATTCATGAAAGAGACTTAAGCTATAAAATAAATGAAGTAGAACTTCTGGCAAAGGCTATAAAATTGAAAAATATGGAGAGAACAAAAATGTAGAACACGCATTCTAAGTACATTCAGAATATGAATAACCGACTCTTAAGAAAAGTAGAGACTCTAAAAGGAACAGAGAAAAAGGTTAATTAGCAAAGAAAACTGTTTTGGAGTCCAGAATGGATAAATATATATCAAGATTTGCCAAAAGTCAAGTTGAGGCAAATTTTACAAAATAAATTAAACAAACACAAGTAAAGGTTCATTACCTAAGTAAATAACAAAGAAAAAGGAGTGGAGTTGCTTATTAGGTAAATACCAGTAGGGTAAACAGCTATTTTAGTAATATGAAAATTATGATTTACAAACAGATGTGTATAAAACTGGATATGCATAAATTTATACTGAAGATTTGGGAAATAGTTTCTAAACGTAAGAGAAGCCTCACAATAGGAGTAGTGGAGGCAGGCAGTTTACCTAGTTTCATAACTGTGCATGATAAATTTATGGATGAAGTTCCCTGAAATTTGAAGAGACTAAGCTTAGTGGCTCAGAAGTCCTATGAATATTATTTCAGGTCAGTAAACAGTACTTGCTCCTCTGGTCTTTGATTTCTTAGTTAATAAATGAGTGAAGCACCTCTGTTCCTGGACTGCATGTGGTACTATGCACCTCTAAATACACATTTGCTATTGATCAGACTTTCATATACAAGTATATTCATACAACTGCTCTAAGTTTAGCAATTATCTTCAATTTAAGATGCCAATTCAGATCTACTCATAGGTCTTTAGTTGTACAGATATACAGATAAGCATCCTGTAGGAATTTCAAAATGCTTTTCTCCTGAGATTTCAGTGTCCAAACTACTGGGCTATCCTTTCCCAATGAGATCAAGTTTGGAGAAAATGCTGCCAAACCTAATTAACATAGAAGGACCATAAAAAATAAATGGAAACAATCATTGTTTAAAGGTATTCGTTGTAAGATATAATTAGTATATAAATAAAGGCACAACATATGCTAAATCACATTTTTCTGTTAACGGAACCATTGTGTTTGCTTAGCAAGTATAAATATATTCATGCACCTGCTCTAGATTCGGCAATTATCTTCAATTTTAGCTGCAGATTTTGGTCTATTTGACATTTCTCATTCTATCGCCAAATAGACCTTATCATTCATATGAGTGTTTCAAATGCTATAATTTACCAGCAAGACTGGAGAAAAATGAGAATATAAAAGTAATCTTTGCAACAGGAAGAAGTACTTACATATAAATAGCATTTTAAATCCAATAAATAATTCTTTCTATAGTCAGATATTTTTCTAATTTTTTTTATAAAGAAAAGACTCAGAAGGTGCTAAATTCCATTTTCATTTCTTAGATGCAACAAAATGGACTGAACTGAGAAACACCATTTGTATGCCACATACCCTCTGACATTAAGTTCAGAAAATTGAGAAGACACCCTACAAACTAGAGGCTATTTCATTTTACTATAAAAGTGACAGTTTTATGACCTTTCCATGTCATTTCTCATACAATTTTGCCCAGCAGCATGAAAAAAGATGAGATTTTGGAAGCAAAGTCCAATGTGGTTAGAATGATGGCAGTTTGTTGTTTTCTGTTTCCCTAGAGTTTGCTGTAAATGAAAAGGAGATCTCAAAGTCAAAAAATTGTGAATAGAGCACACACTTGAGTGAAACTTTGCTACACTGCTACTTAGCATCATCAAAGGAATGTTTCAGGATTTTGCTGAGTATTTTAAGATAGAAAAAGGTACACTCTATCTCTTGTTAATGTAACACACATTCTGACTAAATAAAGATAAAGGCACTATTTAAGTGAGAACTTAAATTGACAAAGAAGTGAGACGTGGATTATTTTCAGCTAAGCATTCTATTTCCCTTACTGGACTTTTGTTCTTTTTGCAGACTAGACAGGGGTGGCCAATCTGCTACACGTGGGCAGGATAGATGGCATGGGTAGCCTCCGTGTGTGGTATGTGATAGGTCAGGGAAGAGACAGACAGCATAGTGGCAGATAGGGCAGGGTGAGGAAAACAGAGCAGCAGATTGGAGACAGGGCACAGGGTAGGAAACAAAGCAGAACCATTGATTCTGGGGAAGAGGAAAGGATCTGAAGTGACATTCAGGGAATGTGAGAGGCTAATTTGTGGCATGCTGCCAGAAAGGTCAGCCTCCACTGGGCTAGATAACAGTTATTTCTGATTAAGGAGACAGACACACAAAGAACAACTACAATGGATTAGTATGGCAAGGTATAATGTTACTGTGCTCCAGCCAGTAGTTATTAGCCAATGTGTTTTAAAAGTGTTGTATAGACAAGAAACAGTCTAAGAGTGAGTGGCGTTTGCATGACAGAGGAGGGAACCATGGAAATTTTGCTTCCTCCTGATGGAGGTAGATGGAACGGCTCCTGACATGAACAAGACATGCCCAAGAATCTTGATAAGTTACACAGATTCCTGGTCAAAGCTAAGATTACCAACCAGCCTCTTACTCAGTGGCAAAGGGACCACAGCTGGAGCAGCATGTCACCCATTATCTAACTCATGTCAACCTGTTTGCAATTGTCTGGTTGGGAAAAAGCTTGGTATAAAAAATGTGAAAAGTTGACCCCACATTTCTCATAATTTAGGCCCAGGAATACTACAATGACTATGAACATGTCATGGATAGCAATAGACCTTTACATGATTATAGCAGAGGGTGCCTGAAGTTGCTTGCTGGATTGAGGTCACGGATTGCTGTGTTACAAGAAAGGGTCTCAGAATGTAACACTCGTTTTCTGGTGTAATTGTGATGACAATTATATTTCTCCAATTTTCAGTGAGTTGTTTGGAGCAGAATTATATATTATAAGAATAGTAACTAAGACAAACTGCGAGCATGGTTTTGAATAGAAGAATTTTTTCAATGTTTAAATCACTGTCAACCTTTTCTTTTTTGCTTCTTTTCCTGCTGTTTGTTTCTGGTCTTGATAACCAAATTTTGAACTTGTTGCAGCATCAGATATTTGGAATAAAGCTTTATTAATATGGCATTTAGACCTGACCAAGGTCTGGATAGGGCTCTATAAGATCCCCTACCATGATATGTGTAGTAGAGTAGAAATAAATGCTATTGTCTTCATATTTGTGTCTTCTACTATAGACTGAACAACAACAACTTGCAATTTCTACAAGAGGTAATTGCAGAACTTCTGATTTTTTTTTCTAACAGAACAATCTATTTTAGAGTGCATCCTGATGTATAACAATACACTGTACCAGAATTGTTAGAAAGGTAATTAATTGTATAGAGCCAGCGCTTCAGTTGATGTACATTGACAGTTCTCCTCTCATTGGAGCTATGCCAAATTACACTGGGTGAGGACCTAGCTTATAATGCTTGCAAAACATACAGTCAGCTGCCTCATCCATGTGGTGAGTTCCATATGAACTGACTCTTTTCCTTGGATAACTCTTTGCAGAATTGGTGACAAACCTTCTTCATTCATTTCCTGCATTTTCCGCTATTAATTTCAAGGAGCAAGAAAAAAAAAGTAGCAAAGGTGCAAGTGATCAATGTTTGTACTAAAGCTTTCACAGAAAAGTATTGTTATATTTTCCTAACTCATACCCAACATTTTAATTTTTAATAGTCTGGTATCAGACTCCCAGTCCTAAGAGACAAACAGAAAGGGAGATTTTTCCAACTATTTACATATGCAACTTCCACTAGCTTAAATAGATGTTATAACTGAAAAATGGTAAGAGAAAGAGCATGGTAATCTGAATGCCAGATTTAGTATTTGAATAGAGGTAGGAAAAAGTTAAAGACAAGAAAGGCCCACTGGTACAGTCAATTTCAAAGGGGAAAAGGTAGGGCAGAGGCACAAAGGGCTACTACAATGCCAGAGACTTGCTTGGCACCAAAAAAAAAGGTTGGAGCAGTAAGCAGGTGCACCACTTAAGCATTTCAGAGTATCTGCTTGGGTGCTCCCAACTGCCACTGGCATAGGACAATTATAAAGCATAGCTATGTCTCTTTTTGACATATTCACTGCTGGAGGTGAGACTGGGAAGCAGTAGGTATGAGCATAGGGATGGGCTGGAGCGTTAGTAAGCAGTTAGAATAGAGATTCATAGAAAATTAAGGTTGGAAGAGACCTTGGAAGGTCCAACCCCCTGCTCGAAGCAGGACCATCCTGAAATATACTTCCAGGCCAAGGTTTTGTCTTACCAAATTTTTAAAACCTCCAAGGATGGAGATTCCACAACCTCCCTGGGTAACCTGGTCCAGTGCTTTACTACGCTCTTAGAAAGTTTTTCTTAGTATCTAACCTGAAGTTCCCTTGCTGCAACTTGAGATAATTTCTCCTTGTTCTGCCATCTGCCACCTCTGAGAACAGTCTATATCCTCTTTGGAACCCCACTTCAGGTACTTGAAGGCTGCTATTAAATCTACCCCCCTCAGTTTTTTTTTCTTCTAACTAAATAAGCCCAGTTCCCTCAGCTACTCCTCATAAGTCATTTGCCCCAGCCTCTGCACCATGTGTTGCCCTCTGCTGGATTCTCTCCAATTTGTCCACGTCCTTTCTGTAGTGGAGGACCCTAAACTGAACATGTTACTTCAGATATGTCCTCACCCATGCTGAATAGAGGGGAAGAATCACTTCCTTTGGTGTGCTGGCAACATACCTACCAATGCAGCCCAGTATGCTGTTAGCCTTCTTGGCAACAAGGGCACACTGTTGGCTCATATTAAGCTTATTGTCCACTGTAACCCCCAGGTCCTTTTCTTCTGAGCTGCTACCCCGCCAGTCAGCTCCCAGCCTGTACTGTGGATGAGATTGTTCTGTCCTAAGTGCAGGACTTTGCACTTGTCCTTGTTGAACCTCATGAGATTTCTTTTTGTCTGAGCCTCCAATTTTTTGTGGTCTCTCTGACCCATAATGAGGCAATACTCTGATACCTGAGAATGGATTACTGACATTTTCTATCACTGAAGTGGCACAAATGAACCTTAACCCTTTAGAAAGTCTGGGTTTAGGAATTTATGAAAGTATACATGTTTTCTCAATTTTCACTAAAAGATTATTTGAAGCATCTATTTTAAATCATAACATAGAGGCACCGCTATGGGTGCAGAAAAGCTTTTATCACTCTTTCAGGCTATACTTTATTTTTCATGGACTGTTAACTCTGCTGAAGTCAGCTCCACACTGAAATTTTATAAGGCTTTAGCTGTAAAATATAGGAGGCTGGCGAGTTGTAGTCTACAAGAAAATAATAAGAAACTATTTCATATTTATACTACTTTTACATGCCTGACTATGAAAAAAACATCAAACAATTATCACTTTTAATTACCTTTAAAGTATGACCTAGCAGAAGATGTACTATAATTTCTAATGTGGTTTGGTAGTGTGGAAGAAGAAAACCCCAGGCCTTCATTCCTGCTGACTTTTTTGAGTTAGTGCACTATTTGCTAATGATTGTTTTTTCCCCTGCCTATTTTGCAATCTGCTTCTTCTCCTACCCCTTTCCCTTGTTGAGTAGACCTATGAGGCCAGTAGGTCAAACCACAGTTTATGCCCTCTTGCAGCTTTCTGGTTCAACTTGTTATATCTTGCGTCATGCAACATGAATTGAAACATATAAAAACTTACTTTAATTGTCTGTTGTGGGGGCTGAGGAACTGATAAGAGAAAGCTCTGTCTGCTTGGTGTGCTCCCCTGCAGCTGCTTGTATAATAAAAAAGTCTCTGGCAACTTCAAAACCAAACAGAGTAAAGCCTGTTTCTTTCACAGTTCTTGGTGCTGTGACTCAGATGGCAACGCCCAACTGAGGGTACCGATGGGCTTGTGGACCATTCCCCTCCAAAACCCCAGATGCCAAATGAAGGTAAGAGACCTTTTAAAATCTCTAAAGGGGTTATCAGTGGAGGACTGCCCGTGCGGGTTGGGGAAACCAGTTTGAGCTTATGCCATCTGAACTTTTGAAATACGAACTTTTTAGACACTCTAAAGGGTTTGTATGAAACTGGTTTACAATTAAAAGAGTAAAAGGAAAAGTCTAGACTAAGGAATATAGAAACCTGGGGAATAGTGTGAGTGTTTTCCACAGTGTTGCTGACCAAGGTTGAGACTAAAGAAATATTCTTGAACCCCATGCCTCAGTGCAGAAGTTCCCTTGTGTGAAAGAAAAGAATATAAGCCACTAACCAGGTCTAAGACTAAGGTTGGGTCTAGCTGCCCCAAGGCTGTCTAGAAAGCAGACTTGAAAGTAAGGGGGCCCAGCTGGAACCTCGTGACCCAGCAGACAGATTTATCCTTTCCCCATCCATGGAAACTGTCCAGGTAACTGGTGGTTGATGTGACCAAATAACTGTTAGGACACCACTTCATGCACTGCCCTTGGTTCAAGATTGGCACATCAAGTCCCTTACCTTCTTCCCTCTGAGTGCCCGGTGTGAATTGAGGGATGGGGGGCTCTGGGTCAAAGGATGTCCCATCCCTGCCAAAAGGAACCCCAGCAGGTTATATGTATGTGCATTATGGTCAAAAGTCATATAAGTTTTTAGATAAGTGGAATTGGTATACCAGGAATAACCCTCCAAAACAACTTCCTTCAGAAGGAGCACTTGATCTTGATAAACTGATCCACCTCCAAAAAGTTCTAGAGTCCCGAGGTAGCAAGACCCCTCAAACTCAATGGGATGTCTATTTTGACTGGTATGAAGAAGGTAGTAAGAGGCAATAAGAATCCTGGGTAAAGAGTCTTAAGGACTCCCAAGGAAAACTAAAAGCAGAAATTAAACAATTGAAAAATGGATACAGCCCTGGCCAGGCTAATCTTCCCACAGCACCTCCTACTCCTTTGTATCCCCAACTAACTCATGAGACCGAGACTGAGAATGCATCTGTAGAAGATATTCTAGAAAGTACTTCTTGTTCGGCCCTACCACCACCTTACCCTGAACACCTTCCACTTGAATTAGAAACTCCACCTTGTAGTCCGGAAAGCACTTCTGCAGGCTCACTTTCTCCTGTGGGTTTAAATAACAGTTGCCCTAAAAAGGGCCCTATTATTCAAGTACCATTTTGCCAATTACCAGGACCACAAGGCTTGGTAATGGTACATGCCTCTTGGACACTGGAAATTTAAGAAATCTTAAGTTAAAGAATTTCCTAACATCAGAGAAAAGCCCCAGAAGTTTAAAGATGAGCTCCAAACCATTATTAACTGTTACAACCCTACATGGTCTGATATGGGCCAACTTTTGCATGCTGTACTTCCTTCTGAAGTCTGACAATGCCTAACAGATGAGGCAGACTGGGCACAGTGAGACCATGGTCATGGGACAGATCTCACAACCACCTGACACTGTTAATTAGAAGCCATATCTGTTGTATGTCCTAGGAAAACTGACTGGGCTAAAATTAATAATTGTAAACAGAATAAAGGAAAGTCTCCAGCAGACTATTTAGACTGACTCAAAGAAGTTTTTGAAAGATACTCAAGAATAGATGAAGCTATGCAAAATTCTTGGGAAGCAATTGCAGCCACATTTGTCCAAGGCCTACAGCCTAAATAAGGAGCCCAATTGCGTAACTTGTGTGGGCTGGCAAACAAAACCATGAAATGAACCAGTTACAGTTGCCAACCATTGTTTAGCGTGTCAGGAAAGAAAGAAAGAAAATAATGAAGCCCAGTTAATAGCTTTGCAACGTCAAACTTATCACCCCAGAGGATGAGGATGTAGAAAAGGGAATTCTCAAGGCCAAGGAAGGGGACATAGGTGCTGGCAGACAAATGTTTCCTACATTGACCGTTCTTCCTGATTTCACTGCGGGCAAACCGGTCATTAGAAAGGAGAGTGTCCCAACAGACTACCTACCTACCCTTCAACAGGAAACTTTGCAGGTCAACAATATCAGCAATTCTCCCTGCCTCTTTCCCAAAATTTTTTATCTCAATATTAGGACTGCCTGAGGGATAGTAACTTCATCCTTTCATCACTCTTACCCTTTTTCAGTCTGGACTCTTTGTAGAATGTACCATAGCAGGGAAAAGGGTAACTTGCCTTGTTGACACAGGGGCAAGCCATTCATTCTGCTTTGCGTCTTTTTGATCTTCCTGATCCACCTCCTTCCAAGGCTGCAGTTAATGCTGTCGGCATTTCTAACCAAGTAATTTTTCACCCTGTAACTCAACCCTTGTCCATCACTCTTGGTCTTTCACTCTTACTTTTAAACCCTTTTACCCCTGTTAATCTTGTAGATTGTGACCTACTTTGTAAACTTGGTTGTAATATTTATTGTACAGAGAATGGAGTTTTCATTGAAGTACTAACAGAAAATGAACTCACAGTTCTTGCTGCTATGATTGAACCAACAATCCCAACTATTTCTGCATCAAAGCCTGATTTCAAAGAAGAAATCATTAGATAGGTATCCCCTGCCCGATGGTCATAGCATGCTAATTTAGTTGGGCAGATACAAATCACTGAACCTGTTAAAATTAATCTGGATCCATGAAAGTAGCTGTCGCACATTTCCCAGTATCCTCTCAGCAAGGAGGCTGAGCAGGGAATCCCGCCAGTTATTTCTTCCCTCCTTCAACAAGGTATCTTGATCCCTACTTCTAGTCCTTGTAATACTCCAATTCTGCCAGTTAAGAAACCAGGCAAAACTTCTTATCACTTTGTGCAAGACCTGCAAGCTGTTAATTCTGTTGTTTTACCTATTTTTCCTATAGTACCTAACCCAGCACCATTCTTTCTTGCATCCCACTGGAAGCTTTTTTCTTTACTGTTGTAGATTTGTGTTCTGCTTTTTTTTCAAATCCAATTAATCCAGATAGTTAGTTTGTTTGCATTTTCTTATAAAGGCTTACAATAAACTTGGACTAGACTTCCACAAGGGTATACAGTATCCCCTTCTATCTTTTCGCAAATTTTAAAGAAAGATTTAGATGACATTCAGTTCAAAAACTGTTCTGTCCTTATCCAGTATGTTGATGATCTTTTGCTTGCCTCACCTTCCTTTGAAGCCTGTAACATCAATTCTCTACACCTTTTGACCTGTCTTGGTGTAAAAGGCCATAAAGCTTCTAAAGAAAAACTTCAGCTCTGCTTACCAAAGGTTCATTATTTAGGCCATGATATTTCCATAGGAAAACATCACCTTTCAACTGCGTGAGTTGAAACAATTCTCAAAATCCCTCAGCCCACAACTGTCTCTCAAATGCGCAGAGATATTAGTTATAGCTGGATATTGCCACCAATGGAATTTGAGCTATGCCTCAAGATTTTATAAGGGTTTTACAATTACCTTAAAGGACACCCCTGAACCTTTGCAGTGGTCTCCAAAAGCTGAAAATACCTTTTCTGTTATTAAAACTGCTCTTTCACAGACACCCACTCTGGGACTTCCTGATTATTCAAAGCCTTTTACACTCTTTTGTCATGAAAAAGATAGCTTTGCTCTGGGGGTACTTACTCAATCCCATTGAGATAAATGTCATCCTATTGCCTACTATAGTACAGACTTAGATCCCATAGCAGCTGGGTTTCCACCATGTCTTCAGACAGTTGCTGCTGCTGCCATTCTTGTAGAATCATCTGCAAATATTGTTTTAGCCTTGCCCTTAACTGTTGCTGTACCCTACCCAGTGGCCACACTTTTTAAAGACCAAAACTCAACACCTTTCAAATGTTCATTTAACTAAATATGAAATTCTGCTACTTTCTGTGGCCCACATTTCTTTAGTTCAATGCCCTGTACTTAATCCTGCTTCCTTGTTACCTGCATCTTCTGATAATGAGCCTCATGACTGCCTCACTGTTACCTCTCATTTAACTTGACCTCGGGTTGATCTTAAGAACATTCCAAATGCTGATCTAGTCTTGCATGTTAATAGGTCCTGCCTAAGAAATTCCAAAGGCTCTCTTGTTGCAGGTTACGCTGTATGTTCCCAGCACAAGGTACTCGAAAGTAATTTTTTACCTTTTGTCTATTCTGCCCAAATTGCTGAACTTGTTGCCCTCACTTATGCCTGTACCCTTACTAAAGATAAAACTGTTAATATATATATCTATATATATATATATATAGATTTGCATTATGCCTTTAGTGTTGTTCATGATTATGGGCAATTATGGAAACACTGTGGGTTTCTTATCTCAAATAGCACACCCATTTGTAATTGTTCTTATGTAGCCACCTTATTTGATACCCTTCTATTACCTGTTGCTGTTGCTATTATTAAATGTTTTGCTCATCAGTCTTCCCAGGATGAAGTTGTGTGTGGAAATACTCTGGCTGACTGTGCAGCCAGAGCTGCAACCCTTTCACCCCCTCAGGCTGAGCAATTGTTTTTTTTCTCATGAGCAGTCTCCTATTGCAGCTCTTCATAATGTTGCACTTCTCCAAGATCAGGCTGCAGATTCTGAAAAAGACACCTGGAGACTGCATGGGTGTGTATTACACCCTGATTACCTTTGGCGCTCCCTGGACGGCCACCTGGTTGCACCCAAGGTCTTATACCTTGCTCGTGTGCATCATGGAGTGACCCATGTGAGCAAAGAGGGGATGATCACAGCTATTCAACCTAACTGGTATGCTCCAAATTCTCTTTCCATAGCTCTGCACTACTGCCAGGCTCGTCCTGTGTGTCAAGCCCATAATGTAGACAAGCCTGTTAAAACTAAGAAAGCTGCACATCCCCCACCTTGGATACCATTTGTAAATATTCAGGTTGACTTTATACAAATGCCAAAATATTGTAAATATGCACTTGTTATAGTTTGTATGTTTTCAAGTTGTACCAAGCTTAGTCATTCAAGCTTATCCTGTGGTGTGACAGGGGGCCTCCTCGGGGCCGCTCTCCATGGCCCACCCACCTGTCCTTGGGCCAACTGCCTGCCTATTCTTGCCCGCCACAACTTGGTCTTAATTGGTTCATTTAGATCTTCCGTAAGCGGGAGGCTGCCCATTTGTGCCCTGATGCCAGGGGGCGCTATCTGCAGCTCCTTCCATCCCCATACCGCAGCCCAAGCCTCGCAGATGGCATCTCAATCTTCTAGTCACCAGCCCCCATACTAGGCCCACTCTCATCCTTCCAGGATGAGATTGAGTGGATTATGGACTCAATCAGGCAGCCTCTCCGCCGTCATCCAGGCTACCTTGTTTCCCCCCCCCCCCCCCCCCCCCCCCAACCCAAACACCCCCACGGCCGCGCCGGAGCACAACCACGAACAAACGCCGCACCACCCACCACAACCCGC
>JAGPOW010001918.1:29447909-29553980 GCA_030014935.1 Caiman crocodilus
CCCGAAACCCATCTTCCCCTCTCAGGTGTGGTCCCTCCTGGACCTATGGCAACTTGCCCTGGCTCACCTCCAAGCCAGCTGGGACTCCAGGCCTCTAGCTCTGGGAGTCCCTCGCAGTGGGCCCCCTGGCCCTTTTGGCCCCTCCCTGGGTCCTGGCCCCAGCCTGGGCCAGTCGAGGGTACTCCCATGGTTGGGCGAGCCTCTAGCCCTTCACTCATTCTCAGGTCCCCCTCTGGACCCTCCAAGTCTCCCTAGACGGGGTAACCCACCCAGCAGTGGGGCCAAGGGGTTAAGGCACCCCGACTCACCTTCCACCGAGGTAGTAACTGGCCTGGCATTTCCTGGGGGCTCCCATGCCACTGAGAACCCCACCAGGCCACCCACTCCTGGCAGGGTGCAGTTTTCAGGTCATGCCCAGGACCAGGAGCCTCCTTCCATCCCCTTACAGCTCCCCCTTACCTCCAGTGTTCTTCCTAGCAGCTCTCTGGTCAGACAATGCTGCTGCCTGGCCTCCAGCAGCCAAACTGCCTGAATTTATATAGGCCTCAAAATGGCTGCCCTCTTCAGGCACCTGGAGGCTGCCAGCTCCAAGGCCTTAAAGTGGCAGGCACACCAAGTGCCCTGCCACATGTGGCAAGAGCCGATACTAAAGCTGTCACTAAAATCCTTTTAAAGGACCTTATCCCATGATTTGGAATCCCACTTACCATCAATAGTGACAGGGGATCTCACTTTACTGAGCAAATTATGCAAGAAATATGCAAAGCCCTGTAGATTCAATAGAACTTTCACTGCCCTTATCACCCACAGTCAGCAGGTGCTGTAGAGAGACAAAACAAGATACTAAAAAATAAACTAGCAAAAATCTGTGCTGAGACTAGTTTAAAATGGCCAAATGTTCTACCATTAGTATTAATGAGATCCACCCCTAATCGGAAGACTGGACTCAGCCCACATGATAGAGAGACCTATGCAACTTCCATCTTCTCCACCCTTTACACCTTCTCAGATTAACATCCATTTAGCTAATGACCTTGTATTACAATATTGTCAAGCATTAATGAAATGTAAGGCCTTTCATTCACAGGTCCAAGAAGCTTTACCCAGAGAGTGTGAAGAAGCCTGCCATTCCTTACAGCCAGGAAATTAGATTAATGTAAAAATCCACCAAAGAAAATCAGCTTTAGAACCTCCTGGAAAGTTCTGTTCCAAGTTCTTCTCACCACTAACACTGCAATAAGGTGTTGGAAACTATCTACTTGGATCCACACATCACATTGCAAAAAGACTGTTCCTCCTGACAAAACCAAGGATTAACGATTAAGACTCCAAGAAAAGAGCCCATTAATAACCAAACATGGAGTGCCTCCTATAGGCTATTCGTATTGAACTTTTAAACCTGGCCTATGAGAATGTGTTTTTATCTTTAATTAACCAAATTAAGATAGACTTAAATGTCTCTCGATGTTGGGTATGTAGTCATGTCCCTATCCATTCTACCGGAGGGATACCCATGAATACAACTCAAATGTCAGCTCCCTATTGTTCACCCTTTCATAGAAACTTGGCAAGATATAAATTGTAACCGAGCTGACTATGTACAACTAGCGTAAACCATCCCTGGAAAGTTTTGTTAGACCTGTAATGGATCTTGTGTTGCTGTAGGAGTCAGTAAGTGTAAAGTGGAATTTAAGGTAAATGGTGCTTAGCTCTCTAACAGTTCCTAGATACCCAGTTATTCTCCCATTTCAGCTAGATATTTAGGTTATTATTCAGTATGAATATTAAAACCAGTTTGTAACTTTTCACTTACCACACTATCTGGTCACTATTTTGCATATAAAGATAAGGCCTATAAAAATCTTCCTTCCAGTTGGAGAGGAACATGCTATGTCTCTGCAACATATCCTGCCTTTACTATTAGATCTCACTTACCTAAAAGAAGAATTTGCAATGTTCACAAGATCACAAAAAATCAAAGGTTTTGAGGTATAATGTTCTTCAACTATGGCGCAGACTTAGCTATGCCTGAAATAAGGAAAGTTGCAGCATCCTTAAAGAAAAAAACTAATGCTATTGCTATTGGTTTCCATGAAATAAGTAAACAAATTAAAGAAATGAGACAAATGACTCTACAAAACAAACTGACCTTAGATTATATATTAGCTAGCAAAGGAGGTATGTGTGCCTTAATAAAATCAAAGTGCTACGTTTATATACCACATGCTTCTAGTGCTATTGAGAACCAGGCCGAAATTATTGAAAAAGAAGCTGCTAAAGTACACCAACCCGATCAATGGAGTCTTTGAGACTGGTTTGGTGGACTTGGGACCAAATTATTTTATATCGCAATCATAGTCTTAGGGTTTATTCTCTTTCTACAAGTACTCCTTTTGTTGCTATGCAATTGTAACCTTGGTACATCCCACAAAAGACACAACAGATATGTCTTACATGATGCTGGGTCAATTGAGGTTAGTCTCACAGTTGTTCTGAAGAGAGCACTGGGAGATACTCTACCTAAGAACAAGTTTCACTATGCCTCGAAGAATGCATAAGTTAAACTGTTCTCCCATTAGCTCACTTGCAGTCTGTTCTCCAACACGGTTACAAAATCTCATCAGTTGTACTATAAGTACAAAAGGAGGGAATGTGGAAGAAGAAAATCCCAGGCCTTAATTTCTACTGATGTCTTTGAGTTAGTACACTATTTGCTAATGATTGCTTTTTCCCTGCCTATTTTGCAATCTGCTCTTTCTCCTGCCCTTTTCCCTTGTTGAGCTGAGTAGACCTATGAAGTCAATAGGTCAAACTACAGTTTATGCCCTCTTGCAGCTTTCTGATTCAAACCAGTTTTTCTTTGACTTGTTATATCTTGCATCATGTGACCTGAATTGAAACATATAAAAAACTTGCTTCAGTTGTCTGCTGGGGGGACATGCAGAAATGATAAGAGGAAGCTGTCTGTTTGGTGTCCTCACCTGCAGCTGCTTCTATAATAAAAAAGTCTCTGGCAACTTCAAAACCAAACAACAGAGTAAAGCCTGTTTCTTCCACAGTAGTCTTAGATAAATCGTTGATGTATAAATTTGACCTCATTTTGGTTTTTTTAGTTGGTACATGAAGGAGGGCAGTGATGTCCAAGCTCTATAAGACTACTGTAGGTAAAATACTTTGGGATAATATTCTTTTAAAACAATCATTAACATCACCACAACCTTGAATAACATCTCTTGTAACAACAAAAAATACATTTACATAAAAGCAACTGTTAAATTTTCAACAGAGATCTGTTTTAGAAACTAACAAAACACCCACTATAGCAGATATTTTGTCCTGAAACAAAGGGCAAAATCACTGATTCCCTTATTTGTCCAGAGAGAATTGGTAACAAGATGCTCTTTTCTTTCCTGACTAGATAAGCCCATTTTATTCCCACATGTTGACATTTAAAAAATTTATATTTTTTAGAACAGCAGAACAAATGAAAACATTGAAATGAAATCTCTTTTTTTCATCAGTTCCCATTTCCCCCCATAACTTCCTGAAGAATTTTAAAACATTAGACTTCTATGCTTAATCAGAATGAAAATAAAATGTTACAAACTCAAAATCCTCCATGAAAAATTTCTATCCTCTGCCCAGCTCAATCTTATAACATGGCAAAATATAGTTCAATATCTTGGGCTTGTTAGCACCTAGGAATATCAAGTAGCAAATGAGCTTAGGAGTTTCTATTGATGTTGTGGTAAAGGTGATCCCATGATCACATCCAGATGAGCAGGGGTGTGCACTTACAGTGGCATAAATTGCCTCAGCACACACTTCTGCATGTGGCCTTCAGTGCAGGACAAACTGTCCCACAACGGGCAAACTGCCACTGCCCAACTCCTCCTGACTTTTCTGCCAGGAAGAGCAGTAGGATGGGGCCAATGCCTGTGCACCATGTTGGCCTGATGCTGTTCTGGTGCAGCAGGGCCAGCACAGAGGCTGGGCTGGCAGCCAGAACATTGCTCTGTACAGCCCACCCTCCATTTCTGCCAGTGCACATTTTTCTTTGTGTGCGTTGGGCCACTTTTTCTTCTGGCCTTTTTTTTCCATGTGCTACTGGGAAATCCTGGTAGTAAATTTTGCCACTGCACTACAGTGCAGCACATGTTTTAACATTCACTACATACAGTTTGTGGCACCCCAAAGAGATGTGTGGCACCATAAGCTGTAAAGACCTGCTCATTTGGACGCAGCCAAGTTGGTAGAAGTCCAGCCATAGTTCTCACATGTCTTCCTTTCTCTCATTGATGACTGGCATCAGGTTCTTAAAACTTCTCTTTTACTGCACTGGAGCAATATAATCAATTAAAAATATCTCTAAGCATTTTAAATTCTTCATCACCCTACTTTCAAAATGCCTCTAACCTCTGCCACATTTTGCTCTGGAGAGAAGCAAATATAGGTGGGTTTTAGTATGACCTTTCTGATAGGCTGGTTTCAGAGGTCCCTTGTCACTATTAAATAACAGAACCTTTAAAATGCAACCTTTAATAGTTATAAAATGTTCTCATAAAACCCTAGAAATTTATATTCTATATTGTTTCTTTATGGTTGTTTTAGAGTGTCATTATATCAAAAACCTTCAGAAAGGCAATTCATTCACAATCATTTATGAATTATAGGTCCAGGACTGCTTTTACTTTTTCCATGAGCCATTAATTAACAAAACACTTATTAACTTCTATTGTAACTTTTGATTCACTATTACCAAGGTACAGTTCCACAGTGATAGACATGATAGAAGTGCTGTGATAGATGGATAGAAACCTAGTTATAGGTCAGAATGAAATGAGATATAAAATGCATTTTGTAGCATGATCTTTACAGAGTGAACTTTGTAAAGGTGAAGCATGTAGTGGCAGATGCTGCAATAATACAACAAAATTGTAATAATGCTCCAAACTTGTTGTTATGTGCTGTGTGGATTTGCCCAGATATCCCCAGATATACGATCAGATATACATATACATGTATATCTTTTAAAATGAAAGGAGCAATAGGATTTGAATGCATCTTACAGTTAGTCAAAAACCAAGAAATTATGTAAGAGTCCCAATAAAAAAATGTAAAAGGTTAATAAGTGTATAGGGAAAGGGACTGCAGTGAAGGGACTTTGTGGGACTGCAAGGGTCCTTTGTGGAACATACATATTTTGAAGAAATGTTATTAAGATGTATTGATGGTACATTCATAGAAGACAGTATGGTCAGCTATTTTAATCAATGGAGCTTCTTCAACTACAGTTTGTACAAAATATATATGAATACCAGTGGTATACAAAAATCTTATATTTGCTGACTGAGCACCAGCTATATAACATGTAATGAAATGTAATTATATTTCTACATGCATGTGTATACTAATGTGAAAGAACTGTCCGGTGCTTAACTTGGAAGTCATGGATTTGGTTTGGGGAGGGGAAAAAAGAATGAAGCCCCAGTGCTGGGGGAAGTGGCTGGGCTTTTCCAGCCCCAGAGCTGCACTCCGAACATGTGCAGATGTTTGATAGATCAGACTAAACTGTGCCTGGTCTAAGTTAGTTCATCCAAGTAGGTGAACTCACAAGACCAGGCCCACAATTTTGGGCCTGATTTAAACCCTTTGAATGCCTAAACAGATGGGTATTTAGATCAACCTAACTCTAGTTATCTCAATTTTAATGTAACGCCTACATGTATCTACAAGGTCTATTGCAGAGATACAAAATCTACTAGTAACAATTCAGCAACATCAGCATAGAACTTAGAGGACACATGTACATGAGACATGTTACTGTGCCGTAGCCTATTAGTGAATGCAGGTAACAACATTTAATTGTGATTAGTTAATGCACAGTAACACATATGTAGATGCAACTCGGGAGAAAATTTGCTCCTGGGTCTCCCCAGCTCTGGCCTGAGGTCACCCCCAGGGCTGCAGGCTAAGAGCCTCTCCTGCTTCAGGGCTGGGCTGCCTCTATGGCAGCCTCTGCCTTCAGGCTATAAAAGCCTGCAGACATTTTGTGAACTGAGGCACACAACACAGACAGACTGTGGGCATTGCACACTCTTTGTGTCACCCTGGGCAGACCACAGCCCTGCTGTGTGTGCCTGCCAGCACTCCAGCACTGCTGCCTGTCGCTACACTGCCACATGGCTGCCAGAGCAGTGCTGTTGGGACCACCTCAGTTTTGAGGGATGTTGCAGGCTGCTGCTGTCCTTGCCCAGCCTTGTCAGCACACCAGGCCTACACGCCATGCCCCAGCCCCCACGCCCCTGGCCCCAGCCCCACCCCCAGCACTCCCTCTCTGTTCAGCTTTCCCACACTCCCCTGTCCCTGCCCTCCCCCCGCAGCATGCAGAGGCAGAACACAATGCAAAACTTTATTGAGCAACACATGTCCCCACAGCTGGGTGGGCATGGGCCTTTAACATGAAGAGGAATGCATCAATGTCAGCTGTGATGTCCTTCTCAGCAATGAGTGACAGAGATGTGTAGTGCTGCCACAGGTAGTCCTCCAGTCAGTGACAGAGGTTGTGGGGCAGCTTGGGCTTGTTGCCTGTGCCACTGAAGCTTAGCATCTGAAACCAGGAGTGCAGGTACACCTGCGGCACCAGGAGGATCATCATCAGCAAGATGTAGTTGGTTGGGCACCCCTTGGCCCATGCAAACAGCTTACTGCACACCACCTGGGGTATGCATAGCAGGGGCATGCTTAGGGCCCAATGGTGGTGTGGCAAGGGGCTGGCCCTGGGGCACCTTTCCAGAGAGGTATGCTGTGGGGAGGGCAGAGTAATGGCCAGCTCCTCATTCCAGTTGTCCAGGACTCCATGCTCTCCCCAGCCTGGGTACTGTGGGCTCAGTGGCAGTGCATCAGGGTGTTTGGCCTGCAAGGGGAGAGGAGGGCAGTGGGCTCTGGAGGCATGGCAGCAGGTGCTGCCAGAAGCCTGTCCTGTTCCAGGGGAGGTTGTGGGGATGAGGGCTCAGTTGGTGGCTGCCTGTGTCCGGGCTTACCCAGCCTGACTTCCCATAGTCCCTGCACACTTGTGCATGGCCAGCCCTTGATCTGAGGCATGGGTACAGAGCATCTTATCTCTGAAATGTTGCAAACTTCTAGAAAAGTCCCATGGCTCTGCAGACCCAGCATCTGGATGTGGGGGAGAGGCCACAGTTGCCATTGGGGATACTGGCACAGGGTCAATTTCACCCACTGTCGGATCTCTACAAATGTGATGGCTGTGTCAGAGGTGTCTGATAGATCAGACTCTCCTCTTTCAGTAACTGGTGGTGGTGGAAGAGGAACAGAAGAAAAATGCACAGGCCTGGTAAACAGAATATGTGGCCTACCAGGACAGGTGGCGAGTGGAGGACATCACCTAGGAGAAGGCGTGAGACCAGTGTGAGGAGGCACAGGATTGGGCCAACCTGGATTGGGCCAATTCTGGGTCAAGCTCCTGGCACAGGAGTGAGTGGATCCAGGTGGGAACAGAGCACCATCCTGGGCTGGGCAGTGCATCACACAGATGATGACTGTTGGGTGCTGGACACCATTCTGTTGGTCTCATTTATGCCTGCCACTGCCTGGCCCCTATCCCTGACACCTAAGAGAGACAGACTCAGAATGAAGTCTGTATCCTGACCAGATATACTTTGACACAATGACAGCCCTAGGATTGGTAGATCTAAAATTGCTTGATTGTTTGTATTGCTGCTTTTTTGTTATCACTCTAGATCAAATTAATCTATTATCAACTGGCAGGTGTTGTGGTTGGTCTGAGGATTGTGCTTGCTGGGAACAAAAGTATAGGGGCTGGGTGCCTAAAATCCAGTGTCAACAGAGGGGACCCACTGCTACTGCTGCTTCTGTCACCACAGGTTGTACTCCTGCTGCCAGACAGCCTCTGCCCACTGCACCTCCTTTGCCCAGGCCTCACAGAATAGCCCTCTCTTGGGCCTTGCAGGTATCATGCAGCACACAAGCTGCAATGATGACCTGGGTGAGGGTGTTCTTGGTGACCTTAGTGCGCATGGTGAGGGAGTGCCAGCAGTCCTTGTGGCAGCCAAAGACGTGCTCTACCAAAGCATGGGTCTGGCCCAGGAAGCAGTTAAAGTGGACCTGGCAGGGATCCAGGTGGCCAGTGTAGGGCTACATCATCCAAGAGAGCAGTGGGTAGGCAGGGTCCCTGATGAGCAGTGGTAGGACCACAATGGCACCCAGCTGCAGGTCTGGCACCACTGATGTGAATGCCTACTCTCCACCAGTCCCATCAAGCCAGAGCTCTGAAACACACAGGCATTGTGCATGCTGCCCACCCAGCCAGTGCTCATGTGGGTGTATGTGCCACCGTGGTCCATGATGGCTTGGAGAACCATAAAACAAAATCCACTGCAGCTGTAATAGGGGCAGTCATTTTGTGGTGGGCTGGTAATGGGGTGTAAGCTTTGATACATTGAGGGAATTCCAGTGCACAAAACCCTGCCACCACCAGCAGAGGGTCATGGATGTGAAGCACAGAATAGGCAACTGGTGCCACCTTAGTCAGTGGGGAGGGGGGCATATGCCCCCCCCCAGAGACCAGTGAGCGACTGGGGGGGGGGGAATCCGCCCATGGCCAATCGTGCCATCCGGAAAGCAGCCACAATGCTCCCACTCCCTGGCTGGTGCTTGCAGAAGGGGGTACCGGCACTGGCACCTGCCCCCCACCCATTGCCTAAGCACAGAGTGCTGCCTGACAGGGGGTGCACTGGTGCTCTCAGGGAGTGCATGTGCAACCCTGTCCACCCCCTGTGCATCACCACTGGAGCAGAGTATGCCCCAACACGTACTGCAGAGCCCTATACACCTCCAGGATGTCCTGGCTGGTCGTGGTCTTGCTCAGACTGAACAGATATCTGACATAATAAAGGCTGGAGGGCATCAGCAGCTCCAGCAGTGCAAGGGCCAGCTGGATGTCAGCAGGGAGGGCTGGTGCATGCTGGTGTCCTGCCACATCAGTTGGGGCCAGAACTGCTGGAGCAAGTCCCAGAAGGTGGCCTGGGTCATGTAGAAGGTGTCTAGCCACTGTTTGTCAGCCCAGATCTGCTGGATGATGTGCAGCCACTAGTGCTGGCTGATGCAATGGGCCCAAAGATAGTGAGTGGGGAGACCCAGGAGCATGATAGTGGCCCTGGTGGTGGTATTGTGGAGCCCCTTGTTGATGTCCCTGGTGGCAGTAGCTATATGGTGGCAGTGTCTGTCCTGGGACAGTGCACTTCAGGCAGGCAGGCAGTTTTTGGGCATGGGAGAACTGAGCAGGGTGAGGCAGCTATGGGCCAGTCAGCAGTTGGCATTGTGAGCAAGCAGAGTGATTGCAGTGGCTGGCAGAATCACAGAGCACTGGTCATGAGTGCCAGGACCAGGGGTGGGAGTAGCCATAGTGCAGGGAGGCAGAGTGGCCAAGGAGAAAGCTGCTGTATGCTGCCCCGGCACTTAGCATGCTGCTTCTTGGTAAGGAAGAGGCTGGTAGCAGGGTTGCATTGCAGGGCTGCAGAGAACTGGGGACAAATATTCTCCTGATTGACTGTATGTGTAGACACCGACCCAAAAACTCTTACTCCACCTTAGTTTACACCAGAGTAAATCTAGGCCAGAGTAATACATGTGTAAACTTGCCCAGCATATGATACAAAGCTATTTGAGAAGCAGGGTAAATTAGTCCACATGCTGCTGTCCCACATGTGGACTAATTTAAAATTACTGAAGGAATCTCTATATTACATTGCAAACACTCCTGTGACTAACTTTTAGATAGAAGTGATTAGCCATGTTAATCTGAAGTTAGGCAAAAGGCAGGATCCAAACACACCTCTTAGACTGAATAAATCAGAGATACATGAACAGTTGTGAGCTTGAGCAAACTTAATTAGATTTTCTCCATGTCTCTTCAAAGTATCTGACTAAGTGAGCTTTAGGCTCATGAAAGCTTATGCATCTCTGATTAGCTAATTTATAAGGTGAATCTCTCCCCTACCTTCTGCCTGACATTCCGATGTGCTGTTGTCTCTCTCTGGCTCATCTCCCTATCTATAGCATCTAGAATATATACATAGTAGGTGCCAGGAGATGAAAGACTATGAGGTATTCGGGAACTACAATGGTGATAGGGGAGAAGCTGCATAAGTATTTAAAAAAAGGAGACAAAACCAAAAGAAAATGACCACATTTTACCAGGCACATAGAAGCCACTATTAGTTACTGTTTATTTTGTTAGCCATTTGGAGATTGAAAACAATGGCAAAGACAAGACTGTTGGTAGCATATGTTCTTTGACCATGATGAATGAGTTTTGAAACCAGAGATAGTGCTAGAGTAAAAAGATATCCTGGAATCATCAACCAGTGATTTAGAAAGAGAAAAATGAACTTGATTGACTAGTTCAAGCTCAGGCTGAAGAATGCTTCCAGGTGCTATAATACTTTACCAGTTCTGAAGAAAGCAGTTACTGAGATGCTATTCTTTCTTAATCAATCTTTTGAGAAAATGACAGGAAATATAAATGGCATTAGTAAGACTATAACTGACTGTCTCAGGCAATTATTAGGAACATTGATGAATCACATAGATTTAGATAATGCTGCACAGCAACTCTGAAGTGAAAAAAAAAACCTATTTCATTTTAAAACAGGACTTCAAAATAACGTGGAACCAGATATGGCTTTGTTTTAGGGCAATGCAAAACTCCCTTAACTTCAATGGAAAGAAAGCTTTGAAGGAGAAACAGATATTGGAGACATACAGTGTTATAATAATCTCTCCCCCCCCCCCCCCGAGTACTAAATGTACTGACAAATGTCATTTCAGAGGAGCAGCAAAAATTAGCTGGATTCAGCAAATAATTTCAGGCATAAAATGGGAATGGGGAAACTATGAAAATATCAAAATGAGATATTGATATTTTCAAAAGTAATTTGTTTTTAGAAATACTGAAGTATTTAATTGGTGTATTTTTAAATTAAACTTTCTAAGTTTTCATTGTGTTTTCCACCGATTCTGAATTAGAAAACTAAATGTTTCAAAGCAGTTAAGTTACCTAAATACAAAACTTCTATTTTGGGTCAAAAGGCTTGTGTGACTTCTTTTTGTTTTTTTCCTAACAAAAATTAAAACCTTATTTTGATATGACCCGAAACCATTTTTTGGTTCAATTGCTTTTGCTTCAGCCACCACATGAAAAAACCCATTATCCATCAAGCAATATTTGATGACATGCCATTAAATTTCAAACAACTGAACTAAAGCTAATATGTTCATGGTTAGACTTGAGTATGCCTGCATCTGAAGAGAAAGAAATGCTGTAAAATGTCTTCTATTTCTTTTAGTCAATAACTGATAACTAGGGAGTTGGGTCTTTCATTTCCCACAGAAAAAATGGAAAAAAACCCCATGGATTTTCCCTTTTATCTGAGAAAAACACAGATTTTTCATTTTAACAGAGAAAAATTTTCATTTTTGCTCTTTTGCAAAGAGCTTTCTGCAGTTCCAGCCTTCAAGGAACTAGGGGGAGCAGTTAGACAGGGTATGCCATGTGCATGTACATGGCTGCCAGGCAGCCTGGAAAGCAGCTCTCCCTGGTAAGTCAGAGGGGCAGGGGAAATTGAAGCCCCTGATAAGGAGGTAGGTAGGGAGAGAGCTGGGTATGGCTGGGGCTGGGGCTGGGGATGCTGCCCAGCTGGGTGGTGTGTGGAGCTTTGGGCCTGGGACCATAATGCGCACCTGCAGGGCCCTAGTGCAGAGCATGATGGGGATGCTAATCTGGGGGGTGGGGCTAGCTCCTCACTTCTGTGCACACTCTTGGGGAGGCAGCACCAGATCTGTGTGCAGGTGAGGGCAGGGGTGGCCTGCTCGCTGCAGGCTCAGGCTCCGGCTCAGGCTCCCTCCCCTGCTGCTCTCCTCTGGTGCCTCTGCAGCATGGTGGGTGGGACCTGATATGGCAGAGCATAGTGGGGCTATGTGGGGGAGCTCATTTCTCCATGCTGGTCTAGTGACCCACACCCTGCCAGCAGCTGTGGAGGTGGTGGGGTGGTGTTGTGTTTCTGCTGCTTCAGGGTGGACAGGCAGGGTGTAGCTAAAGCAGCACAGGGCTCACAGCGGTGGCAATGAGCTTCCCCATACAGCTCCACTTTGCTCTTCCATGTTGTGTCTCAACTGTGGCAGGGAGTGAGGGGCACCAGCAGGGCCCAGGGGGCTGTGGCTTGGGAGTGAGGGATCCAGACCTGCATTCTGGTGAACGATGGGGGGGAAGAAGGAACTGATTTTCCACAATAAAAAACCCAAAATCAGTATTAAAGTCAGTATTAAAATTATACTTTGTATTAATACAGTAAATGAAAGTAGATCATTTTACATATAGTTTATGAAATATTATGTTAACTATAGTGCTATTACAGAAAGTGATCAAGATATCAATGTAAAGATAAGGCCAGGGAGATTAAAATTAAGAAGGAAAAACAGATCAATGGTGTAAGATGACAGAAAATGTTGCCTTTTTATTCCCGTTAGAATGGAATTTCTTTCTTGTTTAATTGCGGTTTCAGTGTCCTTTCTTTAATTAATTAATAAAATCTTAATTTGAAAAATATTAATAACGTAATTTTAGTAGTGATGACTGAATATAGACAAATTTATATCTTGGGCCAGATCTTTAGCTGATGTAAATTAAATGTTGATCCATTGAAGTTAATCAACTATATGTCTATAGAGAGAGAGATAAAGAGAGGGAGTAGGAGAGAGAGAGAGAGAGAGAGAGATCTGTATCTATATCTATATCTATAGATATAATTTAGACATGTAAAGACTCTCAGCCATTTTAATTAGCTAGTGGCAATCTGAGGCCAAATTGGAAATATTTATGAAGAATTTTTTGTAGTGTGGCCAAGTTTTTATTCAAGTAAAAAAATGTGAAGAGAGAGAGGAAAAGGAACAAAATATGGAAATGGCAAACACTTAGTTGTTAAAGTTTTGGATATTTAAGATCCTATAAATACCATTGTTATAAACTCTTAAATATCCACAAAAATAAAATTCCAATTTTCTTGAGATGATGACAGAGCTGTACTGCTACCCAGTACATCCACACATAGCAGATAGTAGAATGACTTTCAGGGAAGGTTAGCTGCAAAATAAGCAGAGGTAACTCTAATGAATAAGCAGCCACAGATGAAGCAGTGGCAGCACCAATAGGATGTGGTAGGGACAGGAAATGGCAATGTTTCCCTTCTAAAAAGCCACATATATCCTTTGATGGTGCTGTGACATGGTAAGTACAGAATGCCATTATAATAAACCTGCCCAGCTCCCAGACATGGGTCTACAAGTTTTCAGCAGCGAAGCAGGTGGAAGAAAGTGTTAGAATCTCAGTGTCCATAACGGCAAATGAAGGCTGCAGTGGAAAGAGATCTCCAATTGTTTTAGCCTCCTTGCTATTAGGTCAATATCGCATTCCATCAAGAACCCATGTAGAAGCTGATGTGAAGCAGCTTTTCCACAATAAAATAAATCACACACTGGCAAATTCCATGGAAATTGCTTTTCTGGCATATTTTTCAAGCACTTTGGTGACCAGCTAGTGGTAAGAAGAGCAGGATTGAGAGCCTGGAATCTCCTAGTCATGAAGGTAGAAGTTACAAAAAGGTTGTCTAGCACTTGGATGAGGCAGGAGTGCAATTGGACGACGGTAACTATGACTGAGAAACCCTCTTCAGGATCTGCTCTGCTCACCCCACATGAGGAGGGGGCTAAAAAGGGTGCCCTAAACTTAGCCTGCCTAGCTCTTTCCTGACAGGATAACTATGGTCAGTGGGATCACCTTTACTGTGGTCGAAATCAACAAAGACACACTATAAATTTTGGGACCTGGAACACGAGGAACCTCCTGGACAATCCTAATAGCTCATAATTAATGAGCACTTCATAATTGTCCATCATAAAGTCGCAGGGAGCCAACACAACACTATTATCAGCAGGTATGCCCTAACTCTTGATGCTGCCAATGAAACCAAGGAGGAATTCTATTCCAGCCTTGACCAAGTCCTTTCTGACATTCCAGAAGGAGATAGACTTATTCTGCTTGGTGATTTCAATTCCAGAGTCAGAAGGGACTCAAACCTCTGGAATGGAACCACTGGCAAGGAAGCAGTAGGAAGAGTCATCGCCAGTGGAATCCTCCTCTTGACCAAATGCACGAAACATGGATTCACTCTCACCAACACCCAGTTCCCTCCTGACAAATACAGGAGCAGTTTGAAGATTTTCTCAGTCGAGACACTGTTGTTGATAAGAGTACTCTCAACTCAGCCCCACAATAGCCAGAGATGATCTCAGAATCTCTCCAACACTTCATGAGGTGGGGAAAAGTCATCAAGAAGATGAAGAAAAACAAGGCACCTGGAGCTGATGAAACGCTCCTCCCCACCTCCCCAAATTTTCAGTTAGTGGGGAGAGGAGCTAACATCACAGCTCCATGTCCTTGTGTTAAAGATCTGGAATGATGAGGAAATCCCAAATGACCTTGGGCATGCCATGATCATAATCTTCAAGAAAGGAGACAGGTCCAACTATGGAAATTAAAGAGAGATCACTGCTGTCCATCGTGGGGAAGATCATTGTGAGAACCCTCCTGAACCATCTCCTTCCACTTGCTGAAGAGCTCCTCCCAGAAGCTCAGTGTGGGTTTAGGACACCAAGACGCACAACTGACATGATATTTACTGCTTCTCAGCTGTAAGAAAAATTCTGGGAGCTATATAAACTTCTCTTCATGACCTTCTGTGACTTCACAGAAGCCTTCAACTCTGTCAATTGAGAAGCATTGTGAAGGATCCTTCTGAAATATGAATGCCCACCAAAATTTGTCACCATTCTTTGCCTGCTGCATGAAGGTATGTGAGCAGAGGTTCTCTGCAGTGGATCTATTACAGATCCCTTTGAGGTTAATACAGGAGTTAAGCAAAGCAGTGTAATTTTTCCAACACTCTTCTTGATATTCCTTAATGCTACATTTGATCACCAACGAGCTTCCAGTTGACGTAGAATTGAACTACTAAGTGGATGGTAAGCTGTTTAATTACAGTCAACTCAGAGCCAAAACTAAAATCACCTTGCCCTCAATCATTCAGCTCCAGTATGCTGAGGATGCTGCAGTGTGTGCTCACTTGGAAGCTGCCCTTCAGGCAATTGTTAATGTTTTTACTGAGGTATAAAAGAAAATGGGACTGAGACATAACATTCAGAAGACTAACATCCTCCACCAACAAGCTTTTAATGAACAGTCCCTAACTCTGGTAAGTTCTGATGCATGATTGATGAGACAGGAGAATCTGAAGTATTTCCCATACCTTGGAAGCTATCTCTCACAGAAATCTGACATTGACAAAGAAATCCATCATCATTGCAAAAGAACAAGTGATGCCCAAGGAAGTGGGTGCTTGAAGATCATGACATCAGATCTGAAACCAAGCTCATGGTTTATCCAGGAGTCACGATCCCCACCTTACTGTGCGGAGCTGAGAAATGGACAGTATACAGGAGATACCTCAAGATGCTGGAAAAGAAGCATCAATGCTGTTTGCAGAAGGTCCTTCAAATCTAGTGGGAAAAGAGATGCACCAACATTAGCGTTCTCTTGCAAGCAAACACCATGAGCACTGAGGCTATGATCGTACAACGTCAACTTTGCTGGACCAGATGTCATCCAGATGTCCAACTTCAGATTCCCAAAGCAAGTTGTGTTCTCCCAACTTGGTCAAGGTGTACACTTAAGAGGAAGACAGAGAAAGTGTTTTAACAATGTCTTCATAGCCAATTTGAAGAAATGCTGCATCAACTCATGGGAGTCTACTGCCATGGACTGCACCAAATGAAGGAAGAGTCTGCTGCAAGGATCTCAGTACTTTGAAACTGTAAGATGACAATAGGAGAAGTAGGAGCAGCAGAAACAGCGCATCATAGACCACATCAAGAAACCAGAGCCACCACACCACATGGAAACACATGCCCCAATTGCAACAGAGTTTGTCAATCTTGGATTGTCCTCATCAGCTATCTTCTAAATCACAGATGAGGCAATCAGTCATGGAAGACAATCATCCTCAACTGAGGGATTCCCAATGTTGATGAAATACAATTTTCTAAAGCAATTCATTAGTACTTCCACAACAATGTGAATGAAGTAGTACATGCAATGCTAGGAAAGAGATATAAATGGTAGGATACAATGCAAGACAAGGAGAGTTAGGGACTAAAAGACCATTTTTTTCAACTGTATAAAAAAGAAGATAAAATCAAATGATAAATCATAGAAATAAGTACTTAAAGTATGAATAAATAAATCTATAAAGTATGTTCAGCAGATCAACAGACAGGGAGCACTATTGATTGAGGTAAACTGCTAAAAAATAGAATGTATGAGGTTTGCTTCCTTGCTTGTGATGGAAAATAGGGAGAGATGTCAGAAACAAGTCTAAATGCCTAGTTGAAGTCAGTAGAGCTATACTGATTTATGCCAACTGAAAGACCAATTAACATATCTCAGAAGAAACAAAAGAGTGGTAAGGGGAAAAAATAAAGATCACACTAAAACAGACAATCCAGAAACCACCTACAATTTGATAAACAGTGAAACAAGCTGAAACGAAAAATCTGTGGTAGTTATTTACGCTGTGCTGAAAGGGTGCAGGAAAACTTTTTATAAAAGCACCACAGTAATTCAGCCGTACCTGATTAGTAAATGTAGGAGAGCTTGACTAAATATAGAGCCAAAGAAGCTTAGATACTGAACACAAAAGATTCCTTTAAATCCAAATAGCTTACAATTGAAGGAGATGAGTAATGAAATGATAAAATGATGGGATAATTTTGCTTCCTTTACATCTGATATCAATGACCTGAAAGAAAGGACATGAAATAAAGCAATAGCATTCTGAGGACATTCAATAGAATTAGTAATGTCACTTAGAGAGACCCCTGTAATAGCAGCCTGCCTTCTCAGATGTCTGCTGAAACTACAAATACTTATTATTTCACTAATATATTCAAACAGATTTGTGACAAATTTGTAACAAAACTGTTAATCCTTTGCATCAGTTACCTTTAATTCAGATATGCAAATTCCTCAAAGGGTTATCATGTATAAGTCCAAGTAAAAACAGTAGATCTGAGGGTCAAATATTACATTTGTTTGTACAGAAGCTTTATTTCTGTTAAAATATACTTCAGGAATACCAAAGCAATAGTTAATTTAAAAGTAGCAGGCATTACAAACCTGTCTGTCTTTATAATTAAGCAGCACTGGTCTGTTTCAATTGACTCTTGTTAGCTCTCCCTCTGGGAAGGTGTCAGCCATTAAACTGCTCTAGGTCTGTCCTTGACAATTCTAGGATTTTGGTTATGTATATAAGTCTACATGAAAGTTACATTTTTCAATATATTTACAAAGTCAAGGAAAGAGCACAATTTCATGCAGACTCGTACAGAAATATATCGATCCATCACACAAGGTTTGAAGATAACTGTAAATTATGGTACTACATTTGTTCTATTTATTATATACCAAGACACCTTGTGATTGCCACTTGTAAAAACATAACAAACACTAGTGATGAAATACAGCCCTGGTGATCATCAAGGCAAGTAAATATTTTCTTGCATTTTCACTTTGGTGATTGATTCTTGGAGAGGAGGGGAGAGAGGGGAGCATTACCAAAGAATAGACATGCTGAAAAAATATTAGACTGAGTGGTAAACGATGTACTTGTTATGTTAACACTTAGCTACAATGTTAAAAATTTACTCTATTCCATCTGAGGAGTTTGGATTCACATTATAGTTCTATAAAGTACAAGTGACTGATCCAAACTGAAATTATCATGTAAATAAAATGGGATACTTTTTTTTTGTTTCTGATACAAATCTACCTCCATTAATCACATGCAAACCTGCAGAGTCATGGGTTATAAGTATCCAGTGGAAACAAAGTTTTCACATTGTTGTTCTATCTTCATATTCATATCTGGGAAAGCTGATTTTTCTCTCAGAAATGATTAATAATGACATGGTGTAACCCAATACAGAGTTGCAAACATAGGACTAAATTCAATGCCTATTAATGTCATTGTAGTCTTTCTCATTGAATCCAGGTGGTGTCAACAGACATTTGATCACACTTTATCACCTATATATTCCAGTCTGCATTTTTATTCTTTCTCCTTTCATTCTAGAATTTGTGATTTTCATGTATGTGCTAAAAAAGGTAACCATTTTGTGCAATTAAATAGGAATGTGTGATTAAATAGGAATGTTCTGTTTGCAAAGAAGAATATACTTAGTACAGTTGTCAACAATTAAATAAGCTTTCTGGTTTCTTTTGTACTTTCATTTACAATCACATTCTGGAATATGTGATTTACTATATTTCTATATATAAAACATTCCCAAAGACAAGCATCATATATTTTCTATTTCCAAATAAATAAAGATTAGAGGAAAACTCATGCTGCATCCTGCTGACAGCAAATACAGTATAAGTAGTTGGGTTCTCAGTTTGAAAGATGATTATCTACAATGCTGAGGCATTTCCATGTGCAGCTAAGTGAGGAAGGATTCCATTGTTTCAGTGTAGAAGGACTCCTGTAAATACAAAGACAGCAGAATGACTTGTCTCATACAGTGACTGCATTTTAAAGTTTCTTTAGTTTGAAAGCTCATACTGTTTTGAGAGAGTAAGGTCTTATAATTTGCTCTGCATTGACAGAAGCAGTTAGAATTAATAATATAGTGAGTAGCCATGGCACTTGCACATAGGAAATAGGCTGGAGACTTTGTTCTATTACATATTATTTTATTCTGACTTTATAATTCATCTGGTTTTATTGTAAGCTACCCTGTGCCTCTTTTGCGAATAGTGGTATATAAATCTAACAGAAAATAAACAACAGTAACTCCAATGAAATGATTGTTATATCAGTTTATAGCTGGCATCAGTATAATAAAAATTTGGCCCTTTTGTCTTGCAAGTATTGCCACATTGAAACTTGTGCATACAATACCTCAATATATACTTTCTATCCTAAACTATGATTCAATATGTATATAGCGAATGGGAACTGATAAAACTGTTAAGATTCTTGAGGTTTTGCATGAAAACAGACAAACGGAAATACTCAAAAAATTATATAAGAAAAAAGATCTCTTAAGTCTTTTCATTGACTTGATTAGTCCTTTAAGGGAAAACATATCTGCCAAACGTTGGATAGTTCCTTTGTTTAAATCCTGACTGGCAGCAGGAAATTTCAGTCTCTCACTTCATGGGGTTTTTTTGATGATACATCTACTTTTATCAGATAAAGCCTTGTCTCCCTCACTGTTAGAAAATTCACCACACTCTACAACAGCCAGTATGGATTATGTAGATTATTCTTCTAAGAAAAGAGAAAATGTGGGCTAGGATTCAATAAAATGTTATGAAACCAGGCAAAATCAAAGCTTCCATTATGGATTTAAAGGAGGCCATTAACAATACAATATTTTTTTGTGACTGTTTTATACTATGTGGTAGATAATGGCTTCCACCAAATAAGCCTCATTTATTTTTCAATAACCAAATATTTAGCATTTCTTGCCCTTTTTATAGAGCATATTTGATTGAGTGCATCTTATTTGTTTGATCTATTTTTGTTATTCTTTAAAATGGCAATCCAGAAGGATTTTTTTTTGTAGAAACATTCAAAATGCACGATACTCTTTCATTGTATTTGATGTAAATGCATTTAAGAAATAAATCTCTCTGGCACACTTTGGTCTGAGACTCTTCTGGTAGAAGAGAGCTCAGGGAAGGACTGCAGTGGAAGGCAAACCCACCTTAATTCCTGCCCTTAATATAAAGTAAAGCAACCATAAGGCAATAGTACTAAAAGGCTTTGCAGCACCTGAGGAGACCATGCTGTCAAAAAGCTCCTAAACTGGGGTTGCGGGGCACATAGCCAGGGGGATAGTTCACTAGTGAAGTTTTCCATTGGGCAGCTCCTTATGGTTCCTTTTCCCGCCTTGGATTTCTAGAAAGGGGCAAGAGGGCAGTGAACAACTGAACGTTCCATATCCCTGTGCTACAGTTCCATAAAAAAGGCCTTTTCGTTGTAAAATTCCCCAAATTAAATTATTTTAATCTGGAAATGGTTTTAAAAAATCAGTTGGTAGCCTAACTGTTCCCTGTCACACCTGTGTATGAAAGTATATAGCTGAGATAATTTTTACTACGCATATGTCTACATACGATTACAAATAGAGGTATAAAAAAGAAACAAAGCTTCTTATCTGGTGGAAAATAGCTGTTTCACATCACCTGCTTATGCTGGGCTCCTCTTTATATGATGCTGTGGTTGGTGTGGAATGAAAACCACACAGTTAAAATATTTCAAAGAAGCAGGGTGGAGAAAACAATGTAAGCATGACAACCAGTTGTATGCTCGATTACAAGAGATCCTTAGACACCCTAAAAACAAAGTAAAGTGAAAAAAAATCTGTGCTGAAACAACATAAAGATAATCACTAAAAACTACTAATGCATCTATAAATGGCACATTAAATTAAAGCTGTTGTGTCACATACCTGGTCCTCTTTTTGTTTTCTTCTTGGTTTAAAATTCATCAAGCTATTCTTTAATTGTCCATAGGAGGTCAACCTTGTCCAAATTGCTCATAAAAGATCAATCTGGAGTACATGAGCACACTTTGGAGCTGGCCTCTAATTTCTTGTGGGAAAATGAATTGAAAATTGTTCTGCTACTTCTCAGAACCCTAACATAAGCCTAGGGTAAGTTTATACAAGGTGCATCTACAAAAGAGGTTTACTGCAGAGTAGATGAATTAGTCTTATGACTAATGAGTCCAGTCTGCAGTAAATATTGCACGTCTATACATGCACCCCTATTAGGCTGAAGTAAACTAATTTTTACAACCTAGTTTACTCCAGTGGGAATAAATTATTTTTTTACTCCACCTCAGCACACACAGGCATAGATATTAGGACAGGAAGGGACCTCGCAAGATCCTCAGGTCCAGCCTGCTGCCCAAAGGGCAGGAAGTCTGCTGGGCCCATATGATCCCAGCAAGATAAGATCCAATTGTATCTTAAAGGTGTCCAGAGTAGGTGCTTGCACCACTCCTGGGGGGAGTCTATTCCAGACTCTGGGGACTCAGACAGTAAAGAAGTTTTTACCTATGTTCAGCTTAAAATGGTCTTCCCAGAGTTTGTGACCTAGTCTTCCCTTGGGGTACCCTGGTGAACAGACATTCTCCCAGTTCCTGGTGCACACCCCTGATATACTTATAGGCTACCACCAAGTCCCCCCTGAGCCTTTGCTCTCCAGGCTAGAGAGTCCCATGTTTCTCAGCCTTTCCTCTTAACATTTGTTTTCTTGTCCTTTGATCATGAGTGTGGGTCTCCTCTGGACTCTCTCAAGCTTCTCCACATCCTTCCTAAAGTGTGGAGCCCAAAACTGAATGCAGTACTCTATCTGCGGTCTCACAAAGGCCGAGTAAAGTGGGAGGGTGATTTCCTGGATCTTGCTTGAGATGCAATGATAGATACAAGCCAGGGTTTTGTCTGCTTTGCCAGCTGTGGCATTGCATCGGTGGATCATTTTCATCTTGAGGTCAATCATGGCTCCCAAGTTCCTCTCAGTCATGGTGCTAGTGAGTATGGCACTGCCAAGCCTATAAGTATGATGTAGATTATTTTTTCCTGAGGTGGAGCACCTTGAATTTCTCAGTGTTGAATGCCATCAGGTTTTTATCTGGCCACCTTGCAAGCCTGTCCAGGTCAGCCTGAATCTCCAGCCTATCCTCTAGCGCAGGGGTCAGCAACCCCTGGCAGGCATGCTGAGCCTGGCACATGAGGCCATTTTGCTCAGCATGCCCTGGCCTGCCCCGGCTCTGGTAATTGCTAGAGCCTGGGTTGCTCCCAGCAGGGCTTGCAGCATCCCAGCTGCCTCCTGGGAGCATCCTGGGCTCTGTGGATGTCAGCAGCGACCCAGAGCTGGGGCCAGCTGCAACTAGAAGGCTCTAAACATCTGTGCTGGGCTCCAGAGCTGTGCACCTGCACGTCAGAGTGGGCAGAGGCCTGAGGCAGAGCAACTCCAGTCTCTCCCCTGCTCCCAGCACAGAACTGATGACTGAGCTTCAGTGCCCAGCGCAGCTGTTTGTAGCCAGCCTGGACTCTGGGCAGCTACAAACAGCTGTGCTGGGCTCTGCAGCTCTGGCATGAGTTCTGTGCTGGCAGTGACTGCTCACACACCTTGGGGTGGACAGCAGGGCAGTGCAGATAATTTATAAATATGTTAAAGAGTACTAGTCCAAGTATGTAGCCCTGGGGGACACCACTGCTCAACACAGTTCCATCAACTATCATTACCTGGGTCCAATCACAGAGCCAGTTCCTGAGCCATCAGACCATGAGGTTGTTGAGGCCACAGTTCCCCAGTTTAACCATGAGGACTTCATGTGAGACCAAGTCAAAGGCTTTTTTGAAGTCCAAGTAAATGATATTAACCTCTTCTGCTTTGTCCAGGTGATGTGTCACCTTGTCATAGAAGGAAATGAGGTTAGAAATGCGGGCACTAATGACGTAGCCAGAGCAGCCCTGATCACCTGATGAAGGACTACCAAGCCCTGGGGAACAAGCTGAGGGAGACAGGGGCACAGATTCTCATCTGTCCTTCCAGTGAGCAGACGCAGACGACACCATGAGTCCTGAATCAGGGAGGTCAACCTGAGGCTTTGGAAATGGTGTCTCAAGGCAGGCTTTGGCTTTTTGGACCATGACCCATACTTCAGGACAAGAGACATGCTTGGGTGGGATGGGCTCCACCTCTCCCCCAAAGGTCAGCGTGTGTTCTCTTTCAGGTTGGCTGATCTCCTCCGACAGGCTTTAAACTAGGCTTCTCGGGGGAGGGGATGGTGCGGATAGAGGGAGCCATGGAACACCGAACAAAGAGCCACCCACAAGAACAGCCCAGCCAAGACATACAACAAGCACAAGAAACACCCAGGTAAGAGACAGGTCCAGATAGTCCTAGGATTAGAGGGGCAATGCATGAACCTTCAGGAGGCCTTAAATGGCTCTACACTAATGCTCATAATATGAGGAACAAGCAGGAGGAACTTGCCTGCCATTTTAAGAGCTGGAGCTGGCAGTTTAAGGTGGCCATTTTCAAATAAAGGTAAGCCTGGTAGAGACAGCAATGTGTCGCTTGCATCAGAAGGAGCAACATCACCTGGCTGAGCTGAGGCTCACAACATCTTGGAGGTAAAAGCAGGAGCTATGGGGATGGCTGGAGCTTCCTGGTCCTGGGCATAACCTGAAACTGCACCCTGCTGGGGATGGGTGGCTTGGTGGGCCTGTGGAAGTCCTAGCTGGAAGGCAGCCAGGTGGGGAACCTGAGCCTGCAGCGGGTAGCCTGCAGCCACCCTGCATACAGATGTAGGGGGCATGTGACCCCCCTATCTCCCCTGGGAGTGTGTGCAGTGGCGGGGAGCTGGCTTCCCAGCCCCTGCCCCTGCCCCCTGGACAAGCCACCTCTGGCCTTGTCCCACTCCCTGCCTGGGCCCTGAGGCTGCATATTCCAGCCCCAGGCCTCAAGCCACACACACTGCACCAGTTGGGCAGCAGGCCTAGCCCAATTCACTCCCTCCTTTCTTCTGGGGGCCTCAATGCCCCTTTCCCTATCACCAGATTCGTCTGAGTGAGCTGCTCTCCAGGCTGCATGGTGGTGATGCGCATGTGTGAAGGTATGCAGATACCGCCTGCCTGACCACACTTCTCCTGATCTCCCCAGCCTTTTGAAGGATGGAAAGCTCTTTGCAAAGTGGAAAAGCTGTGTGTTTCTCCATTAAAATGAAAAAGCCAGCTAAAAGGGAAAATCCACATTTCCCACCCCCATTTTTCCATGGGAAACAAACTTTGATCCGTGCTTATAACAGAAACAACAGTGTCAGTGGGGTTGTTTGGTCATAAAACTCTCATAGATGGATAACCAGCAAACTTTATTAAAGGAGGGAAGGTTCGTGAATGATTTTAAGAAACCATCTTTTGCTGTACTCAGAGCTGCAGCAAATGATAAGGCAGATTGGAGCTTATGTAGTTATAGAATCTTGGTATTGCAATGCAGAATTTACTAGCAGCTAATGAGATGGTAAATTAATAAGGCCATTAAATACCACCCCTGCCCCAAAACAGTCAACACTTTGGTAAATGTGTTCTGCTACAGATCTGTCCTGCCAAATTACAAGGACAGAAAAGCAAAAAGAAAGAAAGATTTTTACCCAGCGGTGCTCGCCACAAAGTTACTCAGAGTCATGTCAGAAAATGACTTTATCTCCTTTTGAATCTCAACCCCCAATACAGGGGAATTCAATGACATTCAGCGGCATGAAAATGAAGCATTTTAACAATAAGCTTTGAGATAATACTGGGAAATGTAAATTAAGAAATTGCTTCTCCATGCTTAACATATTAAATGTCCTCTAATAAATATTAATACTTAGAAAAAAATTCTGCCATGTGTTTCAAAATATTATTTCAAATTCTTTTTCGTTTGTAGTTTTTTAGCTTACCCAAGATTGCAACAGAAAAGAACATCTGCAGCACATAAAAGCTTGGGGATTTAACTTCTGTTTACATTTTTTCCTTGATACATTATTAAAATCATGCTTGAGTAATCATTTTTAATGAAAGAAAGCATCTCTGTGAGTTAAACGATCATCACGGACTTGATGTTGTACTAGAAGTACATCTCAAGACTATCATGCCTAATTACTGCATATATTAGAGATATCATTATTAAGGCAAACCCTGAGCAGCTTCTAAAGATGTTTAACCATCACACCGCTGCTTCCTGTGCAATTCTTTTTGCCTTTCCTTTCCTCTAATTGCATCTCAGCACAGAGTAGAAAATCCTATTTTCTGTAAGGTCTAATTTTCTCCTAGTTTTATAGCTGCATAAGTCAATTGTGACAGCAACATATGCCTTTCCCTATGCAGATTGAATGTAAAATTCCATTGATTCTGTTGCGCTAGGGGTTTACATCTGTGTTGTACGGGTATAAATAACTATACATGTTGAAAGGCCATGGAAATTAATCAAGGACAAGAAATTAGGGGACTTATAAGTGGGAATCATCCTGCTTTTCATCTTGCTGAAATATCCTTTTATTTATGTGGCTTTTTACTATTCTACAGTAAAGGCACAAGCATCCTAGACTAATTGTAGCCTTAACAATTGTTGGCAGTTCACTGTTAGAACAATATGCTTCCATACCAGGGAAACATTTGGCTCTGTGTTCTGAAAGCATATCTGCATGTGCATAACTTTGGTTACATGAGGTAACAGTGGAACAGTTTACATGAGCAAACCTGCACATGTGTTTAACTGTCATCCATTTTCATGAAACTGTAACTGTTGTTCTCAGGGGGTAACTTGTTACCCCACAATTCAATATTGTTGGTCTTCTAGGGTAACTTGTTACCCCATCCAAATGAACAAAATGGAACCAGTGACAATAGTATAAATGTACCAAAAACGTTTGAAATAATATTTATGATGATTTGAACCCAGAATATTATTTAACTAGAGGTATGAACAAAATTTAAACTTTGTTTAGTTTCAAAATGTGAATGAACAATTTGCTAAGTCTGCAGTTCACACTGTATTCAAGCTAACAATTACTTCCAAAAACGTTTCCTAACTGTTTTAACTAAATATTGCATTCCTCACAAAGCAGCAGTGAGATATGCCATCCAACATGGCTTTGTTACTGGTAGGTCTTGCCTGATTAACCTCATCTGCCTCTATGACCAGGTGACACATTGCCTGGACAAGAGGGTGAGTACAAGGTCATATATCTAGATTTCAAGAAAGCCTTTGACTTAGTCTCCTCATGATTAAGCTGGGGAACTGTGACCTTGACCGTCACATGATCCGATGGCTGGGGAACTGGATCTGGGCTCAGACTCAAAGAGTACTAGTTGATCGGAGTGAATCAATGTGGCAGAAGGTGACCAGTGGTGTCCCTCAGGGCTCAGTACTCAGGCCAGTACTCTTCAACTTCTTCATTAATGATCTTGATTTGGGCATCAGTTGTGGGCTGGCAAAGTGTGCAGATAACACTAAATGATGGGGAAAAGTGGTCACACTGGAAGACAGGCTGGGGTTACAAGCTGACCTGGACATGCTCACAAGGTGGGTGGACCAAAACCTGATGGCATCCAAAGTAGAGAAGTGCAGGGTACTCTTCCTTGGGAGGAAGAACCAGCAGCATACTTATGGGCTTGGCAGTGCTACACTCACTAGCACCATGACTGAAAGAGACTTGGCTGACACAAGATGAATATGAGCCACCAGTGTGATGCTGTAGCTGGCAAAGCAAACCAAACTCTGGCCTGTATCCACTGATGCCTCTCGAGAAAAACCAGGGATGTCATCCTTCCACTTTACTCAGCCTTAGTAAGGCTGCAGCTGGAATACTGCATCCAGGTTTAGGCCCCTCACTTCAGGAGGGATGTGGATAAGTTTGAGAGAGTCCAAAGAAGAGCAACCCATATCATCAAAGGCCAAGAGAGTAAGCCTTATGAGGAGAAACTAAGGGACTTGGGACTCTTCAGCCTAGAGAAAAGAAGGCTCAGGGGGACTTGGTGGCAGTCTACAAGTATATAAAGGGGGCGCATCAGGACCTGGGAGAACACTTGTTCACCAGGGCTCCCCAAGGGATAACAAGGTCTAACAGACATAAACCCCTGGAAGGTCAATTTAGATGAGACATAAGAAAAAACTTCTTTACAGTACATGTGCCCAGGGTTTAGAACAGACTCCTCCCAGATGTGGTCCAAGCACCTATTCTAGACTCATTCAAAAGGCATCTGGATGTTTATCTTGCTGAGATCATTTGACCCCAGCAAATTTCCTGCCTATGATGGTGGTGGGAGGGGACTGGGCTTGATCTTGTGACGTCCCTTCCAACCCCTAATGTCTATGAAATCTGTGAAGGTGTGCCACTGCTTCTTATCTCTGGGGAAGAAAACATTCATGCTCATGTAGATGCAGCCATAGTGACAAACAGATCTGATCTCCTTCTTTGACAAAGTAAGAACTTGGGTAGATAAAGGGAATGCAGCAAACAAAGTGTATCTGGACTGCAACAAGGCTTTTGACAAGGTCCCACATGACTTCTTTTTAACAAACTGGAGAAATGTGGGGTAAACAAAACTCCTATAAGGTGATAGACAACTGGCTCAATAGCTTCAAGCAAATGGTAATTATAAATTAATCCATGCCAGAATGGCAGGAGGTTTAGAGTGGAGTCCTATAGGAATCTGTCCTAGGCCTATTGCTTTTCAATATGTATATTAATGATTTGGATGCTGGCAAGCTTCGTGAGCAAGTCTGCAGGTGACATGAAACAGGGAAGGATTGCAAGCACAGTGAAAGATGGAAACACAATCCAGAAAGATCCTGACAGTTTGGAAGGCTGGGCTGATGCTAACAGGATTAAGTTCACTGCTGAAAAATGGAAGGTGCTACACCTGGAAAGAATAATACAAAAATACAGCTACAAAACTGGTGACACTTGGCTGGATGGGAGCACTACTGAAGCTAGACTAGATTCTGATTCTGAGGAGGATATGGGGATCTTGATAGTGTAACAGACTGGGATGGCAGCTTGGGCTCCATTTCCCAGCTCCTGGGAAAGGGGAAGGACACCCACCAGTGATTGGTGAGCTGAGCAGCAGAAACTCTGGTGCTGTAGCAGGACTGGTCCTGACAGGGTTCAGTTGGTAAGACATGAAGGGGAGAATCCAAGTGAACAGTGGAGCCAATCCAGTGGGTCACAGCATAGTAGTGTAGACCCATTTTTAGAGTCTGGGATGGATGATAACTGGATGTTCAAGAAACTAGAGGTTGGCTTAAGAATACTCAGAGTAGAGAGAGAGCTCCAGGATCCCTTGGTGTGACTATTTCTTTATTAGTGTTTCTTACTTGTCATTTAGTTATTTACTGCTACAGGGTTTTTACCACTGGGTGACTGTTATTTTTGTTATTCTCCTGTGTCCCAGGAACATTCAGATAAAAGAGCCTCAAGTTACACCCTGGGGGCTTCGGGAACAAGGGCCCATGGATAAAAGCAAAAAACAAGAACATTACTTACCTGCAGCAGAAGGCACAATGCGTCAGGAACAAAGAGTAGAGCCCGGAGGGTTACAAGTCACACCTTTATCCAGCTGAAGCCAGCCAGTGACATCACGGGCAATCACTGGCCAGTGGAAATAAGAAGAATCACCATGGGAGAAGTGGCGGGAGCAGGAGAGGAGGCAGAGGGTCTCCACACCACTGGCAGTCAGTGCTTGTATAGTGGAGGACGATCTGGGCAGGGAGCAGCAGCAAAGATGACAGGGTCTCCCTGCTCAGGTGAAGGAGAACCCAAGCCCTGAGGGCTAAAGGAGGTCAGGGTTGGGGCACTGCAGGCAACGCTGAAGGAGGACGGCACTGCAGGCTGCACTTGGTGACGTGAAGGGAGCAACAGTATAGGGGAAGGGGCCATAGCAGACCCAGGGGAGATGACAGGTCATCCTCCCAAATACTCTCAGGTACCGGGTACAGGAGATGGGTTGGCAGTAGTGGAGCTGAAGAAACTCCTCAGGAAGGGCATCAAGGGGACCCCATCGAATTTTGACATTGGGGCCAGTGGAACAGGTCAGTAGGCCACCCAGACCCTTATTTGTTTTTTGTTCAATTTTCTTTTCCCCCTTTTTGTGGGGCAGTGACGAGGCATGCAGGCCTCATGAATTGAGTCTCTTAGTCTAGAAGGGCCCTGGTATGGGGATGTGAGTGTGGCCAAGGGAGGCTGCTGTTGCGGCTTCCTTCCCCCTTTTTTGTTTTGCGTTCCTGAATTTTTGTTGTTTTCCCCTCTCTTTGGTTATCTCAGAGGGGGTAGAGACTCAGTCTACGTAACTAAGAGGCCTGTGGGCCACCGCTGGCAAAATATGCACAGGATACAAAACATGAGGGAGGCATTGGGGTCAAGGAAACATCTACACCAGAGGGACAGTCGCCTCAAGACCTGGTGTCCTGCTGGAGGTTGGCATGATGTTGGGGTGTAGGGGAGGTGGAGCCCCTCAAACAGCCATCAAGCAGAATACCCACTCCAAGGGGGCCTCCAGCAGCTCACCCCTCCACTGGCAGTACATTCAAAGTCATGGCAGGTGAGTTTGGAGGTGGCCACCGAGGCGATGTAGACCTACCTCAGAGGCCGCATGAAACACTGGTACGTCCGTCAACGGATGCTTGGGCCAAAGCAGTGCACAAACAGGCGTTTGAGGTGAGGCAGGCACATGCTGTTATATTTATTCCAAGCATATAAACATTAATGGCTATCTGTCTGTTATGCTACCTTGAGTGTATGTATTCTGATGTATTCAGTTTATAATCTCCTAAACTAGTTTGTTGGTGACCGTAACCTCTCAGTACCTTCCTTACCTCCCTCACATAAATTCTAAGAATCCATTTTTGGCTCCTATGTGGTTTTGGAGCATGCTACAGGAAATTACAGCCTCAATATGAATCTGCAGTGTGAAGCAGCCTTGCGAAAGGGGAATTTGGTTTTGGAACTGATCAGTAGAAGTACTGGGTGCAAGATATAGGAGATGATAGTGCCTCTTTACTTGGCACTGTTTTGGCCTCATAGCATTCACATTTTAAAAAGGACACAAGAAAGTTAGAGAGGGTTGAGACGTGACTTGGAAAGGTCCAGAGGTGGTTCAGTGGTGGTTTGGATAAAAGTCTTGGAAGACAAGTCATATGAGGAGAGGTCAAAAGATCTAGGCATGTTCAGCTTGTGGAAAGGGAAGTTAAAAGAAGACAAGATAGCAATCTTCAAATATCTGAAGGGCTGTCATAAGAAAGAGAGACTACATCTTTTCCACCATGGGTATTTCCCATGCTTCTGGGCTTTCCTGATTGCTGCATAGGACAAAGGAAGGACTATTTTCTCCTTCCTGCTGCTGTGTTAGGGGTTTTTCAGATGTTTACTACCTTGTCTATAAATGATGTTATGGTTGACTGTCTTGGAATAAAATGTACTTGCTGTTTTTCAGTCAATGGATAGTAGTAATAAATTAGATCTGGTATTTTCCTCTTTGGCGCGTAATAATGAAAAAGAACATATTTTCACAAAAACTACCTCTGAAAAGAACATGAGTAAACTTGTCTTGAGACACCAAGATAGCCTTCTAAAAAAAAGTTTCTTTGAGATGTTGCCCATTCTGAATAAGCATGTTTTCTTTCTTACATATCTTACTCGTCTTGTCTACAGATGTTTTAGAACAAAAAAGTCTAGTTGAGTTCAAAGACTGTTATGATACACAAATGGGCAATTATCAAACCTTATGTAACCAAGTATATTTTTATTAGGGTCACATCTGCTTACCAAAATTTGAATTTGAACCAAAGATTCAAGGGTTTAATCACTTTAACCTGCTTACTGTCTTCCCCAAATATGCCAGTCTGATGCTAAATTAAATGAAACTAAAGGTGGTTCTTATCTTTTTCTATAAGTTACATTTATTACAACAAGCAGTATTCAAGATGGGAAAAATACTATAGCATTTAAAAGTCTAAAAGCAACTTTGTTTAAGAACTATAAATACAATAGGAAAGGTCAGGAGACCTGGTTTCTAAGACTTCGTCCACATAACTTTCCCAGTAGCATTTTGAGTATCAATGGACTCAAATATTGAGACATTAAATAGTCATCCTCCTTGTTTCATTCCTTGTGGCATATGATCTAGCCATGACAAAAACTAACCAATTATCCACCTCATGGTTATCACAGATACTACATTGCTAAAATGAAAGCTAAATCTTAAATAAAATTAAGTAGAACTGGCAATTAAAAAAAATAGAAATAACTAAAGAGCCTACACTAGTTTGTCACCTCTTCTTCCCTTCACCAGAAAGAAGAGTTCACTCTGCACCAAATGAAAGGGTTGAGTTCTACAACCCAATCCAAACTAGTGTGCCCTTTCACTGGTGCTGACTGAAATACCTCAAGAGAACCACTGCCCATGACAGGCAAGATAAATCCTTTCAAATTAGCAGAAAAAATGACCATAAAGTTTAATTTTGTGAAAATGTTGCTTTACATTTTCTGGTTGGTCAGTAATATCAAGTTTTAAAATATTATTCTAGATAATTTTACTTGAGTGGATTTTCTGTTTCAAAAGAAAAATCTTTGAAAACCCTGAGTGTACTGATTCTATAACTGCACAATACCTAGACAGTCCATGTCATGTACAAATATATTTTTTTAAAGTAGAAATCTCTCTTTACATTAACTTTCAATCTCTTTTATAACTTTTATACACAGCTGTAGGAGTTTCTTAATAGTTTCTGTGATAGAAAATAATGACTTAAGAAAGAATGTGAATATCCCCTCATCTAACCCTTCAGTGAGTAACTGAAGATTCTCAATAGCAACTTCCCACACAGAAGCTCTTTGAAATCAGAACTTTAAATTACACTGAGCTATAGAAGTGCTCTGAAAATGTCTGCAACACACAGACAATTACAAGCTTTTACATTGTTCATAAAGTGCTTCTAAAGAGAGTTTCCAGAGAAAGATTTAAAGTTGCATTAAATCTGAATGTTCTGCCAGTCTGATTCAGTATCTTATGCACAAAGATGGGAACGTAAGAGCCCATTTATTAATGGTTAAGCAGGAAGTACTTGCCTCTGTGTGGGCTAGAATTCAGCTGTGAGCAGGGGAGGGGGCAGAGGGGTTTTCTAGTAAGTGAGTTAGGAAAATGGAAAAACAAGTTTAGGGCCATAAGTGAAGGTATACAACTCTTTCTGCATCTCACTCCCACCTTCAACAGAATGGATGCTTTCTGGTTCTGGGAAGACTGTGAGAGGAAGAAAAGGAACCAAATGGTTGTCCTTATAAAGACATATATGGTTAGGACTCATTAATAGCTTTAACACTTAGTGCCAGCACCCAAATTTTGTTGACAAAGTTATAGAATTAAGCTCAGATTTTGAGACTCTTACCACTGTCTTGGTCTCAGGTTCAAATGAAGCACATCTGGTGTGTGGTTTCCTATTGAAATCATGTGATACAGTCCTCCAAAAATTTGGAACACTGAACCTGGTTTTCACATCAAAATCATGCAAAAGGGTATTTGATTCCTAACCTCAAACTGAAACTCAGGCCACTCATACATACAGAAAATGAAAGCAGCCCCGTCACCCCTCCCAAGAAATGACACCCCATTAGCCAAAAAAATTGCTGAGTTTTGCAAAGTTCTGCAGAAAACACAGACTTGAGGGGCTGATCTTTATGGTTTCTCCTTGAGTACATACTCAGATCAAATGACATTCAAAAGGAATTACAGACAATAGAAATATCCCCTGAATATGTGCTGCAATATGGTGCTAATGATAACTATAATCCATTGTAAACTTCAAAAATACAGACCAAACTTCTGCAAGCTTGCAGATTCTCATAATATAGTGCACAGTTTGGACCTTAATGAACAGCATTGTAATAGAAGCTTTTCTCCTAGAGTCTGTCTTCAGAATCACCCTTAGTAACATCTGTTATATAGGCTGATAGCAACCAATTTTATTGTACAAATAATACACAGTAATTCATAATTTGCAGTCTGCTGTCCTGCATAGTACAAAACAATGAACTTCATGGAGTAATGTCTTCACCAAGTCCATAAACTTCTATTTGTGCTCTGCCATACCTTTTAGGAAAACCAACCTTTACTTAAAGGCTTTAAGTGATAAACATCACTACCTTTATAAGGTGCTGTAAATACCCTATTAAAAATTTGAACCCACTATGAATTATTTTGGTCAAATTATGTTTTTTTCTGCTAAATTAAAGAGCCATTTAGTATCACAAATCTCAAATCAACCTCTTAACCTTCTCTTGTATGAATCAAATAGATTAGGCTTCTTAAGCTTTCCTGTATAAAGATATTTTCCAGACTTTAAAATATTGTAGCTTTCTTGAAATCTTTCCAGTTTTTCCATTTCTGAAGTGATAATACCCAAACTGTACATAATATTCCAGTTATGTTCTCAGAATCACCATATACAAAGGCAATTCAGCTACCCTTCTCCTATTTGCTACTCCCCTGTTCAGAAACCCCAGGATCATATTTGTCTTCACTCCAGGAGGACAAATTGACTATCCCTCATGACCCTAAAATGATTTCAAGTCACTGCTTTCCAGGATACATTCTCCCATCTCATGCATGCAACTTATATTCTTTTCTTATACGTGTAGAACTTTGCCTTTAATAGTAAAATATGTTTTATTTAAATAAATCCAAATGATCATTGAATCATTATTGAGCTTTTTAACTGTTCTGTCCCCATTGTTATTTACTAGTCCACCAATTTTTGTGTTATCGCAAATTTTACTAGAAATGATTTTATATAATCTTCCAGGTGATTATTAAAGATACTGAACAACACTGGATTGAGAACAAGATTTGTCCAAGACTCTACTCCAAATATTCTCAATGGACAGAAATTGATAATTACAAAACCAATTTTTGCAATGTACAAGTCATCCATTTCTCAGTTTCTCCATTTATCCTGAGCTACATTGATCGTGTATAATACTAATTTTTAAAATTCAAATACTGTTTTTTTTCCTGTGCTTAACTTTAAGCATTATAATTATTAATCTGTTTGGATCACTTACATGCAGTGATTGTCTAATTTTTAGTTCATTACTTCAACTCCAATCACAAGGATCAGTTTCACTGAGATGAATAAAAACTTTTTACTTTTAGAGGATAATGATATATATACTGCCTGAAAACAGTGGAATGGGAAAATCTAATGCTTTATTTAAATTGATTTACTCCATTTTTAATTTATGCTACCACATTTCATTTACATTTTTATAGTTTTACATATGCTTAGCTTAATTGTTAATGAAACGAGCGTCAGTGCCTCAGTTCAACCTTTGTTAAAATAAGGTGTGTGTGGGAGGAAACGATAACAGCATTTTTAATGAAGATGCCATATATATATATATATATATATGCTAAATGTTACAGGCCAGGGGTCCTCAACCTCTGGCCCATGGGCCAAATGTGTCTTGCAGAGCAATTGCATCTAGCTCCCCACGTAGGTCAGGAAAGCGGATGAGCAGTGGTAAGTAATACCGCCACCTCTCTACTGCTGCTTAATTGTGAATCTCTTCAGGGCCTTATTGGGGCCAGGCTCTGCCTTTTTCTCCCTGCCCCAATGTGGCCAGATTGAGGCTGGGCCACCCCCCCCCCCGCCCCAGTCTTCCTCCTGCACAATTGGATTGGGCCCTGCCTCACTGCTCCAAGCATAAGATTTTGCCCATGGACAGATTGAGGAGGGAAACTGTTGCATGCCACTGGTATAGGCCATTCATTTTCCCTTGAATATTTCTAAGGCTCTGGGCAACAGTGCCTAGCTGGTAGTCAAAGGAATGAAATTTCTTAATCTCTCATTTCCAAATTGCTTGGTTGGTGTGAAGAAAGGTGACCCCTAAAATAGACCCTTAGTTCTTAGAGATCTCTGAAAGAGAAACAGTTTGACAGAATAATGACTCATTTAACACTGCTGCCATAATACTCTGATAGTTGTATATGGTCTTTAAATTATTATTAAAACTCTTTTGATTGTTGATTGGGTTTTCTGCAGGAGTATGAATACTTAGTTGATAATATTTTGATGTGTATGAGAATGAATATTGAACCATCAGATTTGTAGGTTAGTTTGCAAATGCAGAATGCCATACACAAAGCTTCTCTTACTTCATGTAGCCAGCTGCCAACTGATGGTACCAGAATCCATCCTTAGCACATTTAATATTACTTTCAGGCATATATTTTTATTTTACAATATCACAGTAAATATTTGTAATCATTGGGATATACTGCTACACCTTGAAAAAGAGTAAAAAAATTTCTCCCCAAACCTCAAACAAACCTGTGGTGAACCACAACTTCTAATCAGGGTTTTTAATTGGATGGTACAAATTTAAAATTACTACTTAGCTTTGGTTTGTTTTACACAACATTTCTTCCATCAGTATAATGATGATAAAGGACTAGAATTCCTTTGATTAATATTTTTGAAAGCTCTTCAAAGGATTTTTTTCCTTTTTACCAAAACACACTGTTGGACATGCAGTAATTATACATTGCTTCATGCCTGGCAGATACGTAGAGCATTCATTTAGGCTTATTCAAAGAATTATAATTATGAGTCAAAGAGGGTTGTTACACCATGTTCTGTAATCAACTTACTTTCTATACTTAAGCACTTCCATAGCTTTTGTTTGTGAACTGACCTAATAACCCTACATGCTTTAAAACAAATGAACTTATTAGAAGCACATTCTAGAAAAAAATGGCTATTTTTAAGGGTTTGGGCAGGCATTTTTTGTAGTGCTAGACAGTCTCAGCACTGTATAACAGAGGTTCTCAACTTATTTGCACCTGGACCCATTTGTAAACATTGATGGCCAGACTCTCTAGCACTTAAAAAAAACGAATCAAAAGCATGTTCTAGAAAAATTGACTATTGTAAGGGTATGGACAGGTATTAATTTGTAGTGCTAGAGAGTCTCAGTATTTTATAGCAGTGGCTCTCAAACTTATTTGTACCAGGACCCATTTCTAAATATTGATGGCCAGTCCTTACCCAGTGCCCCTTGCTCCCAACATGCTGTCCCTCACCCCCATTCACCAGCCCTCAGTGTGTGGAGCAGAGGCATGGGTGTGGGACATGGGAGCACCAAGCAGCCCCTTGCAGGCTTAAACTCTGAGGGCTCATCTACACATGCAAGCACATGTGCTTGCAGCAGCTCAAATAGATGGGGTGCAAATCTGAGCTGGGGCTTTTTGCCTCAGCGCGTGTGCTCAGACATGCACTTTGATGTGAAGCAAATTGTGCCACTTGGGGCAAAATAACCCTACCTGGCTCTTTCTGGAACTGCAGCCAGGGGGAACTACAGCCAAGGGCCAGCACCTGTGCTGTCCTCAGCGGTATAAAAAGCTGCCCTGTCCTGGCCTCAGCAGTACAAAAACCTGTCCTGCTCAGCAGCTCAGGGTTACATGACCTTAGGAGCTTCTGGGACCCAGGCAATTGCTATCTGGGGACACTAGCCCCTTGTGTCAGCTAGACTGCTGTAGCAGCATTCCAAATTCACTTTTTAAAATATCCCAAAATGCACATTCTTCCACAATTAGAAGAAAAGAGAGAGAGAAAGGAGGATTGATCAGATGGCCAATGTTTTATTGTTTATTTACAATGTTAAAAAATGTGGAAGCCTGGAAGCCTATAACTGTCTCTAGCATCATAATAAAACAAATCATAAATATCTATATGTTTTAATGTTTGCTTTGGGTTTCCTTATCACATGGTAAGTGTGTGATGGCAGGATATGGGGTTTGCAGGGGGGGTGAGAAGTGGAGTGGGGGATGTGGGTGGTGTGGAGGGATGTGGGGGAATGTGGGTATGGGGGCTGTTTAGAAGGGATGGGTCCCCTGTAGGAATGCCACATGCACCCAGTGGCTGGTGGGGCATGGTGGCACTGGTGGTGGTGGGAGCATGGTAGCAGTGGTAAGTGCATCCTGCAGATGCCACTGGCACTGTCAACAGTAGGGGTGGGGTAGAGGTGGTGAGTTGCAAGCACTCACAGCAACCACTGGAAGTGACAGCAGTGGCCAGCAGCGATCATTGACTGCCCGCAGACACCATTGGTGTTGAGGGGTGGCAAGCAGCAACCACCTACAGGCACCACCGGCAGTGTTGGCAGCACCTTTTTTGAGGGGGTGCACCGCCATGCTCAGGGAGTGCACATACACCCCTACGCATTGCCAATGGCCCCCTACCCCCACAGAGCAGAGCCCCACCCCCACAGCACATGGACTACCCTGCCTGCAGGGCCCCAGGCCCCTCCAGGGTGACAGCTCTCCACCCCTCCCTGCTGGTGTCCAGCCCCCTGCTCATTCCTTTGCCCTTCTCCAGCCTCTGGAGGATGGAGTTGAGCAGGAGGCTGGATAGAATAGAAGAATGAACAGGAGGCTCATTCCTCCCACCTCCATTGATTCCCCCAGCTCCTCATTCATTCCCCTGCTCCCCATTCATTCCCCCATCCACCATTTATTCCCCTTGCACCATGTTCATTCCCCTCATCCTGTTCATTCCTCCCACCCTCTGTTCATTCGCCAGCTCTCTGTTTGCTCTCCCAGCCCCCCCCCACTCACTGGGAGTAGCAGAGAATAAGTAAGAGGCTGGAGAGAGCAGGAGAAGTCTCCAGCTTATCTCCAGGGGCTTGTCTCCAGCCCCCTGCTCCTTCCTGTACTCCCTTGAGGCTGGAGACAAGCAGGGGAAGGAGCAGGAGGATGGATACAGCCCCAGAGACATTTCCCTGCTGCCTCCAGCCTTGGGAGAGTAGGGAACAGAAGGGGAATGCCTCCAGGGCTTTCTCCAGCCCCCTGCACATTCCCCTGCTGTCCCCAGCCTCCCAAGGTCCCCTCCCCACTCCTCCAGCCCCCCAAACCCCTGTTTACCTGGCAAAAGCTCGGCTTGGGTCCCTGCAGCTTGCACCATGCTGGGCAGGCAGCATGCTTCAGGAAGGGGGAAAGGGCCAGTCATAGAGACACTCTGGCACTCTGCCAGAGCATCTCTGAAGGACTGAGCCTCCAGTTGCCTCAGGGCATGGTCTGGGACCATGTCCTGACCCGGATTTTCCCCCTGGGGATTTGCTTGACTCCTGCACTGCAAGTTTGCAGCACAGGAAACATTTTTTCATTCCTGCACTTGCCTCTTATCCCACATCAAAGGGGTTTGAGATAGGGCAAGAGGCACATATGTGCTCGTCTGCACACGCCCCGACAGTCTGCAAGGGAAAATCCACGGTTTCCCACATTTTTCTCCCTTAGAAGAAACTTCATTTTTAAAATTTGTTGATGCATTTTTTTAAGTTTGTTTGTGACCCTTTCATATATTCTTGTCACCCACTTTTGGGTCTCAACCCACAGGTTGAGAAATGCTGCTTTATAAAACTATAAAAAAAAAGGTATTACTGTGGGGGCATGCACACATTCCAGTTCCCTGGCTTCTGCAGCCCCCCACAGACAAGCTGCATCTTTGTGCCTGCATCCTGGCTGCAGCTGGGACTAGCCTTGAAGCAATAGTAGGGGCCAAGACCCCCCAGGCATGCTTCTTGCCCCTGTCCCACCTGCAGGTGAAATGGGGCTATGAGTGAAGTCTTAGCTACTGTCCTGGGACTAGTCTCAGTGCAGAAGTAGTGACTGGAAGCAGCTCTTGTAGCTGCCTTCCACCCTACAGGAACCAAAACTATTGCCAGGGCCCCTGCAGGCAGAATCCTGGCTATTTATAGTATTGTAGCCATGGGAGATGAGGGGCCAGGGTTTGGGCAGGAGCACTGACACCAAAGCCTTTCACTGCAGCTGTCAGAGCAGAGCCTGTGCTTTAGCAGCTGTGGTAGCAATGCAGAGTGGGAGGGGTCCTGCTCCCATGCCAGAATACTTGGAAGGGACAGTGCATTATCAGCATAGCAGATACCCTGCTAGCCATGCATCCATGAGAGACCTCCCCCCACCTGCCCCAACCCGGTCCTGCCAATCATCTGATCAATGGGACAAGGTAAGGGGAAGCCCTGGGTCTATGACAGAGTCACCCCCTGTCCAGTCCCACAAATTGGCAGGCCTGGGCAGGAGTCAGTGGTGCTGAGCACTCTGGCAGCTCATTTCTTGCTGTGGTATCATGGAGCCAACCACTGTCCAACCTTTCCCCTTTGGGAATGGCAAAAGAGGGAGATCAGAGGACTATGGGATACATGCTATATGTAACTGTATAGATTTCCACAAGGTATTATAAAACTACTTTCTGGAGCAACAGCAAGCATTTTTTTTTGAGTCACCAATTTTTGAGTACTAAAAGGATCTGTTTCTTAGAAACAGAAATGCATAAGTAGAAATGCATAGCCTATTCATAGCCTTATACATGCAGAACTTGCTGTGGGTGACCAAACTGTGGGTGACCAAACTGTCCACTGAAATAGCCCCAATATTTTCTTTTTACTATAACCAAGATGCTGGAATAGTAATATAGCTGAGCATTCCACCAGAGCTCTTGTAGCAGTTTGTTTCTGCAAAAAGTGTCCATCTCTGTTACTTGGGGGGGGGGAAGGGTTCAGCATAATGGCAATCCAACTTCTAGCCTATTTGTAAGTAAAGGTTGTAAAAACAGTTTAAAAATATAATTAATCTTATTTCTTTCTCATCTCAACAGAACACCAGTATATATTGTGATACAGGTTTGAGGTTTTATGCTAAGAGAATGTATTCAATGTTCCTTTGCTTCAAAATGGGGGGGGAGGGGGCACTTTAACTTAAGCTGGAATGAGCTTTAGCTAAAAGTGCCTCCACCACCATTTTGAAGTGTGGGACACTAAATACATGAGAAGCTGAAGGTGCTTTAATTAAAGTGGCTCCTGAGAGCCACTCTAAATCAAGTGCCCACCCCGGACCACAGAGCATGTATAAAGATGCTCTAGGACTTGTTAACCTTAACATAGAATTGGAATTGTTTAGAATTCCTTAGAATTAGCACCTAACTCTAACATGTAATCTCACCCTCACATCTTACACTTAGGCCATACTAAGGGTACTTAAAACATGAGCATCCACATATCAAAGGTCATTAACTTGTGCTAAGTGTCCTTCAAGCACCTCAGTTGTGCCACTTCAGGCAAGAGCTAACTGAACTGGGCCATCTACCTTGTGTTAGGGTAACTTCAGTCTTTTCCATGGAGATTAAATGAGCAATTTGCAGTTCTCCAGCATCCCAGGATGCACTGCTTCCAGAACCTCTCCACCCCACCTCAAAGGAGGAATAAAGCCCAGGTATCCTGGCTTCTAGCCATGCCCCTCATCACCAACCTTATAGTAACAGGTCAGAGCTATGCAGACATTAACCCTTAATGTTTGACTGCTCATGACATGTTTTAACTTTAACATTCCACAAATTTACTATGGTCTAAGTGTATTGCATAACCTAACCCAGAGTTAAATGAAGGTATCACATCTATAATACCTACAAGAAAACATAGTGATATTATTATAACAAATTTCACAAAACTGCTTATAAAATTTAAAGAATGGGTTGGAATCAGTAGGATGCAGAATGCTATGTATCACCTCTTCCTGTCCTATGGATTGGATTCATATCTGCACCAAGAACCTAATCTATATGCAAAGATAGAATTATTTTTCCTCAGCCTAACAATACGGAGGCTTGTAGAGTGGCTTTGCAAACTTAAGCACTTGTGACATTATGAAACTAAAGCTAGAGAAAGTTATAACTATATGTTATATAGTTACATAGTCTATATGTTACAACCTAACTAGCCTTCAGTGAAACAAATAGGTGACCAGCATATGTAAATGTTACAAATCTATTTTTATTTAAAAAGTAATTTAAAAAGTTTTATTTTTCCTCCCCTTCTTTCTACTTTCTTTTTAAACGTCCTCTGTATTTGGGTTTCTGTTGGTTTTTTCTTTGTTTGTTTGGTTTTTTGCTCAGCCAAAGCCCTGCTTCATTTCACTTTGTTTTTTGTCCACTGATTTACTGTGATTCTTATTTTACAGTTTCTCCTAAGTGGCATGCATATTCAGAAAGGATATCTGAGTGGGTCTGAAATTGGTTATTATAACCAATGTTCCTCCCTAATGTAGAAGAAAACTAAGGACTGAAGCTCCAAGTACCGACTTCTTTCTAGAAAAGACCCATTTTCATTCATTCTTTGTAAACCTGCAGCTTGGCTTTTCCAGAATTGCACCCTATCCCCATTAGGGATTTCCCAACAGGTGTACGATAACATTATCAGTGATCAGCATTTCCACTCCTGTTATGTTACTTCTGAGTACAAGCTGCTTGTACAGTGAATCAACTGGAACCATAAGGAATGATGTTACTTCCCAGTAAGACACATAAGATTATAAATTGGAAGATGGAAATGACTGTCCATCTTTAGCTGATCCATCCTCCTCCCCAACCTAGATAATTTTCTCAGCAGATTCTCAAACTCTTTGTCCGCTCTAGACATGAGGCAGTCCTTTGGAAACACATTACAGAGTCTAATAGGACTCACTATTACATTATTTTTCCTGAGAGTCAGCCTAAATTTTCCTTTGCTTGGTGTAATCCCATTACTCATGGCTAGACTCCGTCAGGTCATTCTAAAATACTCTCTTAAAGCTACTATGTGGAAAATACCAGTCGACCAACAAAAATATTTGGCATTTAGCAGCAAACAGAATTTTTCAGAGGCACTCAAAGGACCCCTACTGCTCTGATATATTATGTCATATGCCTGCTTGGTCCTTTACAGTGTACTGAGGAGAATATGCATGTTTGAAATATCCCAGCAATAAGTTTACACAGGGAGCTGGGGAAGGGAAACACACACACACCCACTTTGCAATGAATACAACATTTGTACCTGGGGAAAAAAAAAAGTTAAGTAGACCAGACATATCTCTTTCCAATTTTTTATGGAAATATGAAACCAAGGACTGGGCAATTTGCTCAAATCATCTGCTTCAGACAGACTCAAAATACTTGTCTGGTAAATTATTATTTTATATAATAGTTTGGTCTTTTTATTTTGATTGATGAGTATGCTAGCTCCTGAGTAACAGCAGCACCTACTGCTATTTTGGAGTGAGCACATTTTTTGGAACTGTAATCCCCTGCTGGTAAGAAAATGACTGTCTTACCAGCACATACACTAACTGAATGCAATCGAATCCTATCTTAAAGTATAAAGCTACTGTTGCAGATGTGAAGCAGGTAAAGATTTTAAGCCTCTTTCCTTATTTGATTGCATTGCTTGCTTTCCACTCAAATCTCCAAAAATAATAAGCTTCTTTTTGTTTAAAGTGATTTACTATATAAACATTTTTCTCTCTCTTTCTTTTGGAAACATTGTTTTTTCTTTTCCCCTCTGCCCACCCATCGTTTAGATTTCATTTTTGGATCTTGGGATTACTAAGGCTCAATTCACTTGTAGTACATCATATACTGTATGTCTTTTACCATCTGATCATTTTGGTGTTTATTTACAGTTTGGTCACAGAAGAAAGATGCATTCAAAGATAACTTGGCTTCATGTAGAGATGGGCTGGAGAGGGAGTGGACATATCTTTTTTTTTTTTTTTTGACCAGACACTCATCAGCTGCATCTATAAAAGAATTCAGAAAATTAATGTTTTCCAGTTTCGGATACCATTCAGAAACAAAAAGTTATATATACTTTCATTCAGGGATTGAGATATAAGATTTTCTGAAATATGAAGACAAGCTGGAGATGACTCGCTGGATGGTTCCACTGCTAGGTTCATGTATTTTACATTAGGCTTCATGATTCTTAAATTGTTTTGAAACAATGCAATGACTGCAGACAAGTACAAGATGCCATTATATCCTGCAAAAACACTAGATGGAAAATATAGAGATGAAAACACTAAGGTTTTCCATACTATTTGGAAAGATGCCATGGAATTTTAAGCCTTTCTTTGGACTCCAACAAAGGCAACAAGAGGCAAAAGAAAGCAAACAGAGACAGGAAGAGAGAAGATCTAATCTGAAGGACAGTACCTTTACTAATACAAGAATTATGTGAGTCAATGCTTTCAATCATTATATGGAAAGTTCCCAGAAAGAATAATGCTTTTATTCACAAATAACCCAATCCTACGGGTCATACACAGAAAGATTTTCTTTGAACTAAATACCACAGAGAGAAATTCTTGTGCAAAAGAAAGGAGGTCTCTAAGGATTCACATCCCAGTTACATTTTCAGTGGGCATCTGCCAGTTTTATATTGAATAGTGTGTGAAAAGACATATGGATTAAATCATATATTATGTAAAAATAGCTTGGCTCACTGCAATTAAACTTGTGTAAAGAGCCAAGAGATGTAGAGCAGCCAAAATAAGTCATTTCAGAAGTTTATGCACTCAGAAGTACATGCGCACTGATACCCCTTACAGGATAAGCTGCACAGGTTCTTAAAGGAAGAAATTCAGTGTTTAGTCCCAATATTCCAAAACAACCAAGAATGACAAGTGTTGAAGAAAAGCATATGGAAAAGTTGCTATAAACCAGGATTATTTTTATTCTTGAATTCTAATATTAAGATGCGGGTTGAGGGTTTGTGTGTAAGCACACAGATTACATTTCTTATTAACCAATGCTGAAATGTCTCAGTACAAGCCAGTAAGCGTATGACAGGCACAATGCAGTGCAATGGAGTTCTGAACAAACTGGCTGGTATCAGAAGCAGTAGGATCATAGAAAAGTATTACTGGGGGACCTTATGAGGTCATCTAGTCCAGCCCCCTGCTCAAGAGAGGATCATCCCTAACTAAATCATCACATTGGGTCACAACATCAGTGGATGCAGTCTTGAGAAACAAGGATTTGGGTTTTCCATTTGCTGTGGAAAAATGTGTATTTTCTCCTTTAACAGAGAAAGCTGTAGATTTTCTCTTTTAAAGGAGAAAAAAGTGGGAAAATATGAGTTTCCCTTTGCAGGCTGGTAGAGTTTCAGTCTGTAAGGGTCTTCTTGGTGCTGAGGGGGTGGAGAGCAGAGGAGGGTGGTTGGTGGCAGGGGATGCCGTGGGGATATGTGCGCAAACAGGCATGTGGCAGCCAAGCAGCGGTGGAGAACAGCTCCTGCAGCTCCCTTCAGGTAAGTCTATGGGGGCAAGGAAGGACGGGGGCATGGGCAATGCACTGGAGGAGTGGGGGAACACAGGCAATGTGGTGGAGGAGCACTGGTGATGTGGTGGTAGGGGGTGAGGAGGGGCAAGGCATCATAGCAGGGGGCTTATGTGCCCCCGGGATTTCTGTACCCACAGTGGGGTATGGGGCAGCAGTCAAGTCAGACCAGCTCTGGGAAGGAGCCACAGTGCTAGGAGCCCAGTGAGTGGGACCTAGCATGGGAGGAAGTGCCATGCCACAATGGCAAACAAGAGGAAGCATGGCAGCAGTGGCAGTGCAGAGTTGTGCCCCCACTGCTGCTGCGTGGGCAGGAGGTACCTCAGCATGGTGGCCCTGGCACCGTGATACTTCTTCCCATGCTGGGTCCTGCCCACTGGCCTGTGAAGCCCCCAGGGGAGGACAGCAGGGCAGGGAGCCCTGAGCTCGCAGGAGGCAGCCCATACCCTGCCCCCCCAACAGGTTCTGTTTGTGTCCTGCTTTCCATGGGGGAGGAAACAAGGGACTTGCGGGGAGCGGGGCTCTGCTCCCACCACAGTAGCCACCATTTCCTATGGGTGGCATCTGTGGCTCATGTGCTGGTGTGGGGGCAAGGGACTGAAGGCACTGCCCCTGGGGGGGCAGGGAGTTGGAGGTTGCATGTTGGGAGCAGTGGGCACCAGCAGAGCCAGGGGGCTGTGGAAGGGGACTGAGGGACACTGTCAGGGCCAGGGGACTGTGGCTGGGGAGTTAGGGGCACTGGGGGTGGGGGATGAAGGGCTGTCAACTGGGAGTGAGAGGCCATGCTGAAGAAATGGGGTCATAAATTGGGTTTATCTGAGAAAACAGTTTGGGAAGCTCTAGGTATTCTGTTTCAATTCTGGACCACTCTCAGGCCACTTCTACACACGATGCTGACTGCACAGTAGTCCTGACTACTACGCACTAGTGTCACGTGGCAGAAAGCATGGCGTGATTTTACTACGGAGTAGTCTTAAGCTACTATATAGTCAGCAGTGTGAAAAAGCCATTCCTCACCACTACTGCACAATAACTCCAGTTACTACAGTCATTTTGTACTTGTTTATATAAGTACTAAATGATTAAACAGTAACAACTGCCCATGAAAGATGCATTCAAAGATAACTTGGCTTCATGTAGAGATGGGCTGGAGAGGGAGTGGACATATCTTTTTTTTTTTTTGACTAGACACTCACCAACTCCATCTATAAAAGAATAGATGTGTCTTGTCAACGTCCTGTGTAGATGTGGTCTCATGGTCAGAAAGTTCCTCCTAATCTCCAACCTAAAGTTCAGTTTGAGGCCATTGCTCCAATCCTGTCTGCTACAGCCTCGGACAAAAGCCCACTTCCATCTCTCTGTAAATTGCCTATCACCCTTCAGCTATTTGAAGACTGATACCAAATCCCCCTCAGTCTTCTCTACTCCATTTATTTAGACTAAATAACTAATCAACTACTCATGGGCCCGTAATCATTTCTGTTGCTCTCTGATGGACTCATTCCAAATTGTCCACATCCTTTTTGAAGTGTGGGACTCAAAACTGGACACAATACTCCACATGAGGACTCACCAGTGCTGAACAGAGGAGAAGAATCACTTCCTTTGATTCGCAAGTGACACTCCTGTTAATACAACCCAGCATGCCTTGGCTTTTTCTGTAACAAAAGCAGGCTGTTGGCTCAAATTCAGCTTAAGGTCTACCGTAACCATCAGTTTTGCTGCATTTGTGAATATTTGCTAGGGCTATATATATCCCAGTTCCCAGCAGGACTACAGACTGGGCAGAGTAGTGTGCCAATCTAGCTATAATGCTTTTGGTACCTGAGCTAACTTGGGTGGCATTACATGGTGCCATGTAAGCATGCTTTAAAATAATCAACTGAAAAGTAAATGGCTTGTGAAATGAAATACACAAAGGAGAGATGGAAATTTGGCAGTTGCTCAGGAAACTGTTCTATATCCAATTGACAACAGTGGAGGAGAAGACAAAATATGATTACAGAACAATTTCCCACCAATTCCAAGTAAGCAAGTAATGCTTAGTTACTTAAATTATTTACACAATTTAAGAAATGCTCAAATTAGCAGAAGGTAGGGTGACTGGCTTGAGTTTGAGGACCTTTAGTTCAATGCTTCTTCTATAGAAAAAGGGGACATAGACCAATCATTTATGTAAGACAACTACTGCATGAAAGGGCCAAACCATCTTATGGAAAGATGTTTTGTTTTTACCATAAATGCATAGTACTGTAAAACAAGAAACATGATACAAAATTTAATATACCAATTCTGATCAACCTGTTTAGTTAATAAAATATATTTTGCTCATTTCTTCAAGACACACAACCTGGTTTTAACTCTATTACATGCACTATTTATTGTGAGTGGTTTGATGGACTAGTATCATAAAATATTAATTGCATTACTACTAGTGCTACAAGCGTCTCACAAAGTAAACTGAACCATGGGAAAATAAATAGTTTAAGTCCGGGTAGAGAAATGAGATTCATATTTATTTAGTTTTGTATTAACATAAGACCTTTTCATCCATGCAGGAGTTTGAATGTCATCTCAGACAGCAAAGAGCCAAATTACCACACCTCTGAGCCATGGTTCAAAATAAAAGATTGGGAGAAGGGAAATCACCAAGGTTTAGTTAGAATATGCGGTAACAAGCCTGTCCTTGCTTTCCTAAGCTATTGGGACATGGAGAGAAATGAGAATCATTCCAGACGGTCTTCACTGCATACTTATGGGTTCTCATTTGCAGGGTGCCTGAAAATACCCAGGAGGAAAGCCCGGGGGGGGGGGAACATTCTTTCTTGGCCACAGTCTCTATGCTAGATCTGCTTAATTTAGACGTGATTTAGGAGCCATTTGGCATGTTTCAGTTATGGAAAGAGAAATAAAGTTCCAAACCTTTCTTCTTCCACCATGAATAATTAATAGTGAGAGCATATGATAGTGAGGAAATTCATAAGACTTGATACCAGACACTGGAGGCCTTTTCAGCATACAGAGAGTATACACTTTTCCCAGTAGGTAGTCAGCTACCACTAGCTGTCTCTTCATAACCCTATTTCAGACGAGGCACGATATGTAGGGAGTCTATGTTCCACTACCATCCCTTGCTTGCCCTTTTGTCTTCTGTTTTCTCTTTCTCAGGCTTCCTGCTGTTGCACAGAGGGTGTTTGTTACAGCTAACTTGCTTAGATCTTGCTTGTTGCCAGAGGGAGATTGCTTAGCTATATTTCAGCCCCTATTGTACAACCCTTGGCATCCATTATTTCAAAATACTTATATCTTCACTGAGAGATTTAAGACTGCTTTGAGATTCCAATTCTAGTTATCTTTCTAGCCCCTAGTAAGTAAACTTGAATTAGTAATTTTCATTCCACATAGTCTCTTGGTGCTACTAGATGAGATAATGTTTATAGACAATGACTTTCACTCATGCATTAAGTCAATTTGCTGTGATAAAATGGTAGAGTTTCTTCTTTTCTATTTCAATATACCCTAAGATGATTTCTCCCCTCAGTTACATTGATCTGTGCCATGTTAGTCTCACAATCTTAATGGAGATCTTGAAAAATACAATAATAATACTGGGAGGTCTTTAGGACATAAGACCACAGTGTATACAGTACAATGTACAGTTTGCACTGTGACCAAATCCTAAATGTTGCTGAAACACATGCACCTCCTGGTTTACCTAAACCTTGCAAGGCACTGAATAATTAGGTGCTAACCTCCTTCAAGTTTGGTCTCAGAATCATTCGAGATCAAGGACTCTAACTTTAATGGGAGTTGCAGATACTTAATAATTCTTGAATATATCTTGTCTTTCTGGATTCATGTAAAAAAACAGCAGCATTTTTAATAAAAATGGCAGTTTCCTAGTGGACAAGAAACCCAAGAAAGTCAGAAAGGTACTTAGTTCCCTGCTTGATGATTTCAGCTCAGCTGAATATAAAAAAAAAACTTTGGTTTAATTAGAAGTCTAAAATATCTTCAGTTTTGTATTATTTATTCATGATGCAGCTGCAGATTCAGAACTTCTAAATAAACACAGCACCCCTGCCTTCCTAAATTGAAACGTTGAGATTTTGATAAAAACAACAAACAGGACTAGTGACACGCAGGGTACATCTGATGGGTTTGTGATGCACCACAGGAAAACTACCAAGTGACTGCCCAAACCCATGTTTGCCTGTTACTTATTTTCCTTGTAATTATAGTGATTTTCTTTCACATTACTGTGGCTTTTCAAAATTGATCTGCACTTTCCAAGCTTTCTCTTATTTTTTTTTAAACAAGAAAAGTAAGTCCAGTTATGTTGTAAGTGAAAGGCATACTAGTGTTAGACATAGTAAAATCCCTAACCGCATAAGCTAAGTACAGATACTCAAAAAGCCCAATTTGGAATCAATTCAATCTATGCAGGTTTTTTCTAAGCTGCGTAGATTGAACTGGTATCAAACATAACAGACATTTACATTTCAGTTGGGAAAAGCAGGCAGAGGCCTGCACTAGCCTAGGCCAAAAGGCACGTCTCCCAGCCTTCTAGCCAGCAGGGCCATCCCTGATTGGGTGCTGGCAGAAGTCCCCAACCCCCTGCTGTCACCCTCAGCTGGGTCTGAGTAGGGCATCTGCCAGCATGGAGGGGGAGGAGTGGGAGGGGGGGAGGCCCAGGCCTCCAGGGGGTTTCCATCAACTGCCCTGGGATCTCCCTGGTTCCTGGCCTGTCCAGCAGCAGGAGGGTGGTGACTGCCCCCTGTGCAGCCAGGTTGGCATGTCACTGACATGCAAAGAGGAGGGGAAACCCACTACCCCACACTTCACGGCCCAAGCTGAGGTCTTCTTAGCTGGGGGAAAGCGAGGCTCCAGTGGTTTCCCCATCCTGCACAGCAGGTAGGGATCCATAAAACGGATTTGTTTCCATAACCCAGCATAAGCCCCTGGGGTTGCCCGCTGCATCCTGCCAGCTGCTGCTGGTGCCGGGCTCTGGCAGGATGTGTCAGGCAGCTCAGGGGACTTCCACTGGGTAGCAGGGACAGGAGCACTCCATAGAGGGCAGGATCAAGCCCTGCCACCTGCCACAAGACCACAGCCTGCCTGGCATGTCTCACAGGTGCCTAGCATCAGTACAGCCAGCAGGCTGCAGCAGACATCCAGCAGCAGGGCTGGGCTGGGCTGGGCTGGGCTGGGGGGAAGTACCCCCTGCTTTAGACCCCTATGGCTGACCCAGTGAGGGGGCCTGGGGCAAGGGCAAGGGTCTATTCTCCCTCCTCCCCGCTGAGCTCCAGCACCTGACAGGTGGGTCGAGCTGGGCTAAGGGCTCCTGGGAGGGATGGGACCCCGGCCACAACTTCTCCCTCATGGCAGACCTCATGGAGGGGCTAGGTTCCTGATGGGGTTTCATTTCTCTTGCCTACCCACTCACTCCCATGATTGAGACATAGGGTGGGTGGGGAGCAGGGCTCCAGTGAGCCCAAGCCAGGCAGGGCTAGGCTTGGGTGCAGGGAGGGCAAATCCCCCGCTGCAGCTTTCCCCCAGCAGACTCCAGCAGGGGAACCAGGGCTGGGGCAGTGGTCCATTTCCCCCTACCCTGCCCAGCACTGGAGTCTGGCCTCAGGGGAAAGCCCTGCCTCTCTTCTCTCCCCTGCTATACTGGGGCTGCTTGCTTATGGGCTGGGGCCTGGGCAGGGAGCAGTGAAGGGGTCCTATCCCTGGGGAAAGCCCTGCCTTTGTTCCCCCCACCCCACCTCTGTGCTGGCCTGCTTTCTCTCTGGCCAGATCTGAGCCCATTTCCATCTCCGTGGGAGCTCAGGGATGGGGCCAGCTAGGCACAGAGCACAGGCACTGGGCTTGAGCAGTGAGCTGTGTTCTAGCACATCTCCCACAAAGGAGCTTGGGATTGTCGGGGCACTGTGAGGTACCCTGAGTCAGGAGGGGATCCGGGACAGAAGTTCCTTAGACCACTTTAACCTAAATCAGTTAAGTCTGGTACTAGATCAAGCCAAGACTATCTTAAATCAGTTTCAGTCATTCTGAAAGTGGTTTATGCACACTGAACTTCTGTTGTGTTACAGGTTTGGATTAGTTTCTAACCACTTGTACTGGTATATGTATAATTTCTGTCTCTACTCCTAGTGCTTCCATTTCCGAGCAAATATCACAATATTTCTGTGTGAACTTCAGCAAATGTTATGGATGCCTGTAGGAAAAAACTAAAATCAGCCATTTTTTGTTCTGTGCAGTGAAACATTGCTAAACTAAAAATATTGCTAATTGTATGTGTATTAACTATATTAAGGAAGTCTCATATTATTTAAAACAAAATGTAAGCAATTAAATTGTGTCCCCATCATTTCATTTGGGAAAAAAAAAGGCTAGGTACAATTCCTAGAGGTAAATGCTCCCACTAGGGGAAATGCCTTACTAGACTTAGTGTTGGCCACAGGAGACGACTTAGCTGGGGATCTGCAGGTGCAAGGTAACCTATGGAATAGTGACTACCTATTGATAGAGTTCACTGTCTGGCGAAAGGAGGGAAAGATAACTAGTAGGGCTGAAGTGCTAACTTCAGGAAGGCTAACTTCAACAAGCTTTGGAGATTAGTAAGGGAGGGACTGACGGGCAAAAGAATGGGGAGATGGGCGTCCAAAAAAGGTGGGAGTTTCTCAAGGGACTAATCCTGCAGGCACAGAAAGGGACCATCCCAGTACACATAAAGGGGACACAAGAGGAAAGAAACCTTCTTCATTGAGCAGAAAAATCCAGGAGAGCTGGGAGGAGACAAGAGAAGCCTATAGGCTGTGGAAGCAGGGGGCAGCCACCAAGGAGGAGCATACCTGCTTGGCTCAAGCTTGCAAGGAAGCAGTGAGGAGAGCCAAAGCAGAAATGGAGGTTAGGCTGGCAGCAAAAGTTAAGGATAACAAAAAGTAATTCTTTAAATACATAGGAAGCAAAAAGAAAGTGCAGGGTAACATAGGGCCCCTTCAAGATGGACTAGTGCAACTGGTAACAGATAGGATGGTCAAATGTAGCTCCTAAATGATTTCTTTGCATCTCTGTTCCTGGACACGGATACAAGCATGTATCCCAATGGGACTTTAGGTAAGCATGAGATAGATACCAACCCACCAACTGTTAGCACTGACCTAGTAAAGGAGTACTTGGAGTGGATGAATGTATTTAAGTCAACAGGCCCTGATGATCTTTGCCTTAGGGTACTTAGGGCATTAGATGGAGTTGTAGCGGAACCACTGATGTAACTGTTTGAGCACTCATGGCAGTCAAGACAGGTCCCGGAGGACTGAAAAAGGGCCAATGTGATTCCTATTTTCAAGAAGGGGAGGAAGGAGGAAGCAGGTAACTATAAGCTGGTTAGCCTCACCTCCATCTTTGGCAAGACTTTTGAGAAAATTGTTAAGGATAACATTTGTGGGAGACCAGCAGGTAAAATAATGCTAAAGGGAAACCAGCATGGGTTCACAGCAGGCAGATCCTGCCTGACTAACCTAGTTCCTTTTTATGTCTGGGTCACAAAATAATTTGAATAGAGGTAGATGCCATTTACTTAGATTTTAAAAAGACCGATAACACAGTGTCACATCCCATTCTTATAAATAAATGAAATAGTTGCAATGTGGATTATTACACAGTCTGGTGGGTGGAAAATTGGCTTATGGGATGCACCCAGAGAGTGGTGGTGAATGAGGTGGTTTCTACATGGAGAAATGTGGGCAGTGCTGTCCTCCAAGGTTCTGTCCTGGGACCATAACTGTTCAATATCTTCATTAGAAACTTGGATGAGGGAGTAGAAAGCACTTTGTCCAAGTTGCAGACAACACCAAACTATGGGATGAGGTAGACAAACTAGAGGGCAGGTAGAAAATCCAGGTAGATTTGGACAGGCTGGGGAAGTGGGCGGAACAGAATAGGATGCAGTTTAACAAGGATAAGTGTCACGTGTTGCACCCAGGGAGGAAGAATCATCAACACTCCTACAGCCTGGGAGGTACCACTCTAAGGAGCACAACTGTGGAAAGGGATCTCGGAGTCAGTCACCTCCAAAATGAACATGAGTTGCCAATGCGATGAAGAAATAAGTAAAGGTAAGTGCACCCTTTCTTGCATAAGTAGGTGCAGCACAAACAGGTATAAGGAGGTGATACCTCCTCTCTGTGTGGCATTGGTTAGGCTGCAGCTGGAGTACTGTGTCCAGTTTTGGGTGCTGCACTTCAAGAGGGATGTAAATAACCTGGAAAAGGTTCAGAGGAGGGCCACCCATTTGATTAAAGGCCTACAGGAAAAACCTTACAAGGACCAACTGAAGGACCTGAATCTCTTCAGCCTCTGCAAGAAAAGTCTGAGAGGTGATCTCGTGGCTGTCTACAAACTCACCAGGGAGGGAGAGCTGGAAATAGGGGATACAATGTTTACCAGAGCACCAGTCAGGGTAACTAGAAACAATGGCCACAAACTGAAGGAGAGCAAATTTAAATTGGACATCAGGAAAAAGTTATTTACAGCGAGGGTTACCAAAATAGGAATATGTTTCCAAGGGAGATGGTGCTATCCCCTTCCTTGGAGTTATTTAAGAGGAGATTGGACAAACACCTGGCTGGGGTCATCTGACCTCAGCACTTTTTCCTGCCCAGGGCAGGGGGTTGGACTTGATGATCTAATCGGTCCCTTCAGACCCTCAAATCTATGAATCTATTAATTTTCAAAAGCATCCAAGAGACTTAAACATGCAATTCCCATTACATGTTTTAGGCCCCTACAAGTCTAAGTCTCATGGAATGCCAATAGAATTTAGGCTCCCAAGTGCCTAGCATATTTTTTACTGGAAATCAGTGAGACTCCATATGTAAAATAGCAGTGCTTTTCTAGCAAGAGTATAAAAATGTAAGTTGACTGGAATAATGCAAAGATCAAGTAAAACTGTATTTGCTAAATGGCTTATAAAATGAGGCATATAATACTTTTCACCCATTCCACAACATGGGGCATTTTTACACATGTATGTACTGTGATGCATGCAGTTGTATAAGTGGTGAAATGCACATCAGCACACAGAAAATGTTGGTGGCCCGCTTTTGAACTAAAACACATCCAAAGGTGTTGTAGTTCAAAAGCACACTGCCACCATTTTCTCCACGCTAACATGCATTTTGCCACGTATACAACTGCAAGCGATGCAGTATGGCGAGCATCAGCTTGTGGCAAAGCAGACTCAATGAACTGAGTCTGCTCCAACATGCCAGATTTCCAGCACATTCCAGCACAAAAAAGTATGTGTATAAATACCCGCGGTATCCAGGCATGATATCAGAGAATTATATGTGTAACCTAGGTGGTACATTGAAGGTACCCCCTCTTCACATGAAAGAGATGTTAGCGGGAGTGTATATGCTGGGGGCAGCATGGCTGCCTAGATGTAGGTCAGCTCACCTCCTCCCCTACACAGTAGAGCAGGAGTCACAGTGATTCTTAACTATGTATAGGTTTAATGTTATACAATCATAGATAAGTTACAGGCATAAATCTACATACATACATATACATACACACACACACACACACACACACAAATGCTATTTACAGGTAAAAATACACCCAGATAAAACTCTAATTAACCCTAAACTCCAGCATAGGTCTAATGCCCTGTGGCTTTCTGGTCAGCCTGAAGTCCCTGCCCCTTGCTGGGGCCCTCCAGCCCATGGGGGAAGAGGGGTACTCAATGACAAAATGGAGGTAAATTTACAGACCAATGACAAAAATAACAGACAATAATGGGTCAATACTTAAACAAACATAATAAAGATTACATAAAATAAAACATACATACCTAAAGATAATCAGTACAATCCCATGGCAAAAATACCTGACAGTGATAGGAAAATATATATATCATACACAATAAGGTTACACCAAATAGAACATATATGCATAAGAATCAAAACAATAATACAAATATAGGACAGGTGATAATCCTTTTCTAATACAACCATGAAGACGCAGGGTAATAACAGAATCCCAGCAGCATGGGGAAAAAAGAAACAGACCCCAACAGAGGCACAGCAGCTGTGCCCAAAAAAGAGATAACAATCCAAGCAGGGCCCTGTCACCTAATAGAACGCCAGTACCCTCTCGAGGTTACTCAGCTAGGCAGAGCCCTATACCAGGGAACTCCCCATACCAAACAGGACCCCTGGATCCCCCTTTATGTCCCTGGGTGAATTGTCCTCTCCCGTCAGGGGCTTCCCTTCAACCACCTGCAGTGGGGAGGGACCCCTCCTCCCCTGTGAGAATCCCCTTCCTGGGTGATTCGTGACTCCTCAGCTTTTGAAGGGTTGGACTTGTCTTCAGTGTTGTGCTGAGATGAGCTGTCCCCCCTTGCTGATATGGTTGACCCAAGCTGCCTCGTGCAGTTCTGCTGGCCTGTTGGCCCACTCTCTGCTCCATGCACTAAAGGGGCACCTGCCTTGGGCAGGGGGAAAGGCCTATGCTGCCTTGTCAGCTCTAGACAGCCCTGTCAGCTCTAGGGCCCTGTATACCACTCTGTGCACTGGTGACCCAGGTCCTGCCTTGTGCGGGGTTGGGGACCTGCACTGCCTTGTGCAGCTGTTGCAGTCCTGTCTGCTCCTGGACCCTTTGTGCACCATTCTATGCACTGGCTCTCCAGCTGTGTGCATCAGCCCATGCACTGAGGGCTCTTGCCTCTGCCTCATGCAGGACTGAGGACCTGCACAGCCTTGTGCAGCTGCCTCAGTCCTGTCTGCTCCCAGACCTTCCATGCACTGACCTGTTCACTGTTGTCACAGCTGTCTCCATGGTAGGGCTGGGATGGAGCCACTTGCTGCTCCTGTTTGAAGACATCTTCTGGGCACTTCTCGGACAACTGCTCCACCCCGATGGCCAGCACTTTATCTGCTATCTTCATCCTATGTTGAAGCTGCCTGTGTGGTCAGCTTCCAAGCTTTTATTCTTTTTAGTCCATCCCAGATGGAAAATGGGGCAATGAGCCTGAGGAGTTAGTTCTCTTTCAGATCCCCTCTTTCACCTCACCCCTGGTTCAGGGAGGGGCTGCCTTCCTTCTGCCTTCCTCTGATTGTTGAAGAAGGAAAAACTGTTTCCAACAACAGAGCCCGAGCCCTTCAGGCTCAAGCTAACAGTCCGGGATGCCAGTGAGCCGACTGGCCAGCCTGCCACATATAGAAATTTTAACTAATGCAGGCATCTGTTTTAAAGTTCTAGGCTTTTCTCTTGTTCAGACTTAGGGGCTTTTTTACTAGTGTAACTCTACTGACTTTGAAAACAGACGCTTTCAACTGTGCCTACCATCAAGACCATTTGTAAGTAGAAAGATACACTGACGGGCCTAGCAAATGGCCTTGAACACAGAAAACATCTGGCAAGTATCACTTTCCAGTCCAGCATGTGTAAAAATACTTTTGGTAGTGATGAAATTTACAGCAACATTGGAATCGTATGCTTTTATTACATGAGAAAATGGCAGCAACTCGGTTTCTTACATGGGCCAACAACATGTTTCTTGAGGAAAAAAATGTTCCTATATTCGGTGCTTAGAAAAATAGAATATATGAATATGGTACTGAGACCTCCAACAGAGGACAAATCCCAGTTATGAGTATAGAAAAAAGTGCAATATTTATACTTGGCCCCAGGGCAGATTTTATTAAAATGAGAAACAAGAAAATATCTCACCTGTATTTCTGCTTTCCCATGCCTGACGTCACAGTTCCAGCTGGAGAAAAGAGTGTTCTCCATCAGAAGTGGTTTTAGCTCCCAAACAATGTTTATGGGTTCCGCTATCTTTCTCAGCTTATTAACTGGCAGGGTTTTATTGAGGGGAGGGGTGATGCTTGTTTTTAAATACAGGGCTATAAAAATACATGAAAAAACTAAGATGAAAGTTTCAATCTGGAATCTGGTAACTTCCAGAAAAGATTATTTCTATCTATATGCTTATACACTTCCATGTACTAGGTAAAGCTTATAGCACAAAGACAGTAATAATCATCCGATTGCTTCTGAAGGTGAATCTAGTGCTTATCTTAATAGGAATAGTAATTCAGAACTATACTGCTAACTCAGATATTTGCTGGTCTGAAGTCTGATTTTTCCAAGTGTCAATGGACACAAATCAGTAGAAATCTGTGTATGTAATAATTTACATATAAATACACATACACACTCACTCAGACAAACAGACAGACACTTTCACTGTTCACCTCAGTGAGTCATTATTACATTCATAGCTTTCTATCTATCTATTTAGCTACGTGATTCAACCCTCTGCAGTTTAGCGCAAGGCCCATGGACTGCTTCAGACATCAAAATAGGACATGAGTAAACATACCTTCTACATGAGTACTGAATAAGGATGAAAGGGATAGTTATAATAGGAACAGTCAATGTGAGCTGTTTTGCTGGCCTAACACCTTTATTAACACAATCTATTTTTACTATAGTCATAGAACCATGGAAAATGAGGGTTGGAAGGGACCTCAGGAGGTCATGTAGTCCAACCCCCTAATTAATGCAGGACCATCCCCAACTAGATCACCCCAGCCAAAGCTTTGTCTAGCTGTGTCTCAAAAACCTCCAAGGATAGAGGATCCACAACCTCTTTGGGTAACCTGGTGCAGGTAACCTCCTGGTGAAAAAGTTTTCCTAATATCTAACCTAAACTCCCCTTTTTGCAACTTAAGACGATTGCTCCTTGTTCTGTCATTTGCTGCCACTGAGAACAGTCTAGCTCCATCCTCTTTAGAACCACTCTTCAGGTAGTTGAAGGCTGTTACAAAGTCTCTTCAGTTTTCTCTTCTCCAGAATAAATAACCCCAGTTCCCTCCGCCTCTTGTCATGTGTTCTAGCCCCTTAACCATTTTCCTTGCCCTCTGCTGGACTTCCTTCAATTTGTCTGCATTCTTTCTGTAGTGGGAGGCCCAAAACTGGATACAATACTCCAGATCTGGCCTCGCCAGTGTCAAATACAGGAGCTGAATCATTCCCTTCTGAAGGTGAATCTAGTGCTTATCTTACCTTAACATCCCTCAGTCTGCTGTCAACACTCCTACCAATGTAGCCCAATATGTCATTAGCCTTCTTCACAACAAAGGCACACTGTTGTCTTTTTCTGGAGAGCTGCTGCAGAAGTCAGCCCCAACTCTGTACCAACACATAGACTGTTCCATCCTAAGAATAGGACTTTGCACTTGCCCTTATTGAACCTCATCAGATTTCTTTTGGTCCAATCCTTCAATTTGTTGAGGTCTTTCTGCATTCTAGCTCCACCCTGTAGTGCAGTGATTCCCAAACTGTGGGTCAGGATCCCAAATGGGGTTGCAACATCAGTGAATGGGGCCGTGGGGGTGGAGGGCTGTGAGTTGGGAGCAGCAGCATAATGATGGGTGGTGCAAGGGGAGGCCATGGTCCCCAGGTGCCAGCCTGGAGTGGGGGGCAGAGAGGGGTGCCGGCCAGGCCAAGAGGCCACAGCACCTCCTGTGTTTAGTGTGTGGCCCACCCACGTGTCCGGTGGGTTGGATATTTGTTTACCTATTACAGCCAGAAATTCTGGCCAATGCCCTTCCCCCAATGTCTGGTGTGCCGCAGTATCAATTTCCCCGTGGAAGTGCTGTGAGGCAGGAGGGTGGGCACTGCATCCTGCTCAGATCAGCCCCAGGGTGGGCACACAAATGCAGGCATTGGCCCCGGATACTGGATGCTCATGGTACACCACTGGTTGGGAGTGAGGGGCTATGCTGAGGAAATGGGGCCATAAATGGGTCATGCTGAACAAAAGTTTGGGAAGCACTGCTCTAGTATATCTATTACTCCCCTCAGTTTGTTGTCATATGCAGATTTGCTCAGGGCGCACTCCATCTCAACTTCCAGGTGGCTGATGAAGATACTGAACAAAACTGGCCCCAGGACTGACCTCTGGGTCAGTTCTTGATACTGGCTGCCAACTAGACAGCTATCCTTTATACCAGGGGTGGGCAAAATAGAAAAAAAATTCTATTCAAAAGAAAAAAAACATTCTATTCAGCCCACAGGGCCCCTAAAAAAATTTAGAAAATGTAATATTTATTTGCACCTGGCTGCCTGTCAAAGATGACAGGAGACAAGGGCAGTAGGACTCAGAGGAAGCTGTCAGTAGGACCCAGCAGCAAGGCTTCCCCAGCCCTGCCCCCCCAACCAGAAGCCCCTGCCTAGTAGAGGCTTCTGGCCTGGGACCATGGAGCTGTTCCTGCTGCCCTATACTACAGAGGAAAATGTGACCCTTGACGGCTTGCCAAAACTTGATAAGTGCCCCTCCACTCAAAATAATTGCCAGCATCTGCATTATACCCAACAACCAGCCAGTTTGCTAGCCACCTTACAGTCCATTCATTCAGCCCATACTTTTTAAAGCATCCTGCATCTCCTCATCCTTAAACAGATTCTTTTACATACTGTTCAAAACAAGAAATACTGTTTTCCTCTGGCTGTCTAACTGCCTTGCAGTCATAAATTTCAAGCCTGTATGAAGACATTCCCAGTGTTCTCTCGTTATCGTAGATTGAGGTTTTGCCATAAGTCCTGTCCAAGACACAGATTAGCATGGCTGTGCCCCAAGAACAAATCAGAGGCCAACTCTTGGGGATTTAGAATTGAAGCTAATACAAAACAACGACTTTCCTACATAGCACGTCTTGACTTAACACTGCATGCAATAAACTACGCTTAACACTGGGACTAGAGAATCATTGTATATTTGATGATGTAGTCTGAAAATTTGTGGTACAGAAAATAATTAGCTTTCCCAAACAAGTAAAATATAAAAGTAAATGGTGGTATTGAGCATGTGGTGTATCAAACTGCCCTTCTACAAAGGTATATATGTCCCAGTACAAGACGACAGAGAACGTGCTCATTGGCTAAAAAGGTGGCACTTACATCCACGTCTAAATTTCACATTTGGGTTTGTGACATTTATATCCTATAGTTTTTGGAAGAACCAAACAACAGAAGTTAGTTGATATTTCATAAACTTTCATTGTCTTGAGCAGAGACTATTCTGAAAGATCAAATCACAAAATGTCAATTTTGTTTAAGTCTGAAGTGGTAACTAGGTGCTTTCCAGGTTTTTGTTTTTTTTTTTAATCCAGTCTTAGAGAGATATAAGGAGGGCTGAGTGGTTCAGAAAGGTTTTAATCCAAATACTGGCCCAGTGAAGAATTCCTCTGGAATTCTTTGCTAGCACATTTGCACCCACACTTCATCCCACTCTATCCTTCCCAGGAAAGATCATGTCAAAAGAGAGCAGGGGCATGTTAGAGACGGAAGAGGGAATGATAGAATTTTGCTTTTGATGAGCAAGCTATTCGTGGAGGGTCTAGTAAAGGTACTAAGCCAATGGCACAGTTCAGAAATTCCCTACCTAAGAGAACTTTTAAACACCCTTCTTGTCATGATCAGCAGTCACAAGAGGAAAAAAAGAAAGCACCCGAAATAATAGTTAGTCAATGTCAGCATGTTGGCTACATCAGTTATATGACTTATAATGAAAGTGAAGACTCAGTGTAAAGCTTACTGAAATCCATGGAAAGATCCTCACTGACATCACTGGTATTGTATTTAGGACCTACATGCATTATGTGACATGCCCAGGCCCTAGATGTAGCCTGGGTGTGCCTTTGAAACATACTCCTGCAGTGATTCCATACCTTTGTGAATAAGTGTAGGCTGTTTAAGTAAGCCAGGGCTGTTTTAGTAAGGCAATGAGAGATAGAGATATATCAAAATTACACCGATACAAAATACTACAATCTATACAATCAAGATTAATTAGGCTGACCATAGCCTGATGTTACCTAAATGTAGAGGCTGCACTCGCCACATTAGTAAAATAAATTCCAGAACACCTACATCCCCCCCCACAAAAACCTTAGTTTGTGGCACAATGTATTCATGGTTTTTATTGTATGCAGAGTATAAAAAATGTGGCATTTTAAATACCATTTCAAGCTCCTGCTTGCTTTTGTGTGCTGTTTACAACTTACATGAGGGCAGAGGAAAAAAGGAATAAAATGTTCTGCAATAGTGGCTAGGATTTTTTCCCCAGGTATTATTCTAGTGTAGTGGTTCTCAATCCTATTTGACTCCAGATACCCATAATAACTTCTGTAAATTGAGTAGTACCCAATTCCAGAAACTAATTTTTCTTAATACAGTGTTTACCAGCTTGTACAGGAGCCATGTGGTGGGGAGTAAGGGGCAGGCAAAGTGGGTTGAGGAGAGAAGGAATGATAGGGCAGGAACAAGTCTGCAGTTATCTCCTGGCAGAAGGACAGGGAATTAGGGGGAGAAGGGGGATCAGCTGGTCAGGGACAGGCCTGTCTCTGCCTCTTTGCTGATGGGTCAGGCAGTTGGGGGATGGGGAGAGCATTTTGGGGTTGTCAAAATTCTGGGACCATTAGGTTGTCACTACACTCATCACTGGATAGGAACTTAACTGGAGTTCCTCTTTTCTAAAACAGGTCTGTGTTTCTGAAAAAGACCTAAGCAATGTGCATTCCTTTCACACCTCCATCTCAAAGCCCTTCATTTTCCCAGTCCCTAGTGGAGGAACAAGACTGCTGTCTCTAGTTGTGCTCCTGGCATGTTAAGCCAGCAGGGATGCCTTCTTATGCAAACAGTACTTCCCTGGAGCTGTTTCTGCCTTTTTAATATGCCTCTATGGCACAAAAGTAGCATAAAGAGAACTTAAAGAAACAGAAAAATGAACCTCTTTGGAATACATTTTCCTAATTAACAAATCCAATTTTGCTTTAATTTGACAATCATTATTCAAATAAACCTTTAGAAACTACGCTTGTTTCCCTGAAGGTTTGCAGGGTACTAAGTAACAGAGCCAGAAATAAATATGGAAAGAGAGTGATAATATAAAACCAACATCTGGAATTGCTAACTGCAGGCAAGGTAAGAGAGATAATTTATTAGCTGTCTCTCTCTCTCCAACAAGGAAGTACATTTTTGCATCATCCCAGGTCCTACTGCTTCATTTTCATGACACAAGAAAGAAAGTAGTTCTATCCATTACCAGTCAGTGCAGTCTAACATAACATCCATTTGTGATTTTTCTACAATGGCTTTGAAACATTTTTTGTAACTTTTACCTAATATCTCCTGGCCCCTTTATAAACTAAGTTTCACAGCTGCTACATAAAGCAACTGGCAGGCCACTTGCCATGTGCACATTTAGTTTCTTTTGAAGACATACACATCAAATCTCTTCCACGAATAGGTCTACTTGAAGGTATTTGAGGTCAGTTCAATTCTATTTTTTTACAACCCCATCATAGTCCCACTCTTGGTAGGCTCGTACCAATGTAGATGAACACTTCAACGCATTACCATTCTCTTTGGTATATTGACTTTCAATAATCCTGTAATTCCAGCTTCTTGTGTAGTTTTTAGGGCTGTGCGAGGCTTTGGACAGAGCTTCAGATCCAGAGAAGCTTCAAATGCTTTGGGGGTCCAAAGCAGCGCATTTGAGCTGAAGCGCTGGCCTCATTTGGCTTCCCAAAGCTGTTCAGAGCTGCTTTGGAGCCACCTCCTAGATCCAGCCATAGGGTATAATGGGGAAACAATAAAATATCTATAACTTTGTTGTTTCTTGTATGATTTGGATGAAATTGTCAGAGATGGTAGACTCTGAAGACAGGATAAACCCTATCAAGTTTCAAGGGGATTGGAATAGGGCTTTGGGGGTTACAGTACCCCAAATTCTTGAAAGTAAAACTCATGTCACGTCTAGATGTTACAACACTGCAGGGTGAAAACTGTAGGAGTGGTAGCCTATGCTGAGACCACAAAGCCTGCCAAATTTCAAGAAGATCAATACAGGGGTTTTGGGGCAACTGTACCCCAAATTCTTTAAAGCAAAACTCCTGTCACGTCTATGTGTTATGACACAAGGGGATCAAAGCTGCAGGGCTGGTAGCTCTTACTGAGGTCACAAAGCCAGACAAGTTTCAAAAAGATAGGTTCAGGGGTTTGGGGGGGAACTGCCCCTCAAGCTGCAGATGAGCAAAACTGGTGCCATAAGTGCTGTGGGACTGACTGTGTCTGTCTTGGGGCGGGGAGGGGAGACACTGCTGCAAGCCTGGCTGCTAAGCTGCTGTATTACCATTTACCAATCAATTAATCATGATTCACTCAGGGACCAGGGACTAGCTCAATACACAGGACTTAGCTACTACATAATAACTTAACGAGCATCAATTAGCACCTACAAAACCAGGCTAAGTAGAGGAAAGACTCAGTACAGACAATCAACTGCCCCAAGACAGACACAGTCTTGGCATGAGTTTTGCTGGTCAGTAGCTAGGGGTCCAGGGCCCCAGGACTCCCCTGCACCAATCTCCTCCACAGCTGGCAGGCATCACCACCATTGCTGCAGCTGTCACCCCCACTGCGCCTTAACACATGCAGGGTCACCCATGGCACCAGTTTTGCTTCTCCGCAACTTGAGGTGCAGTTCCCCCCAAGCCCCTGTACCAATCTCCTTGAAACTTGGCAAGCTTTGTGGCCTCAGAAAAAGCAGTTTTCACCCTGCTGTGGTGTAACACACAGCTGTGACATGAGTTTGGCTTTCAAGGTTTGGGGTATATATTCTGCCTAATCCCTGCACCGATCTTCTTGAAACTTGGCCAGTTTAATGTTCTCAGCAGAGGCTACCATCCTGAAAAGTTTCATCCAAATTGGACAACACCCAACAAAGTTATAGATTTTTCATTGATTCCCCCATTATACCCTATGGCTGGGTCTCCGAGGTGGCTCCGAATCTATGGCTGGCTGGAGGCGGAAACCCAGTTTGGAGCTCCTTCCCCTCCTTCTGGAACTCTTTGACCCTTGATTCCCCCTCCCATAATCACCAAGCACCTTAGGTATCCCAAGTATCTCAAGCACACACATATACACCACACCACCCAAGTTAGGAAATCACCTGTGTGTACATATGTGTGTAGGTGTGCGGTGTATGTGTGAACAGGCAAATATATATATATATATCTCATTGTGTGTGCGATATACAAATTAGTGATCCGTGTATATGTATTGGGCATGTGTGTATTGACAATTGATTTTGTCTAATTATTGGTGTGCATGTGGTTGAATTGGTGATAGGTGTGCATGTGCTTAAACTGGTAATCTTGGATGTGTATGTGCCTGCGTTGGTAGTGTGTGTGTATATGCACCCAATTGATTTGTGTGTGTGTGTGTGTGTGTGTGTGTGCAATTGCCTCATGCCGTCCCATCTAACAGCGCAATTTTGAGCTCCTGAGACTTGGCCTGGCTCCACAGGACAATACCTCAGCTGTTTCTGTTCCTGAAATATCCTATAAGCAGGTTTTGCTGCCTGCAGCTGGGCTGTAGTCCCTGCCAACCTGCAGGCTCCTACATCTGGGAGTGTGCAGGCTGCTACAAGCTTCTACCAGTCTACCTGCTACAATAATTTCACTTTTTGGTGCAGAAGGAACTCAGTTTAAGTCCTTTGATGCTTCTTATAATGTTCACACAATCATATGCTCAATCATAAAAGTATGTGAGAATTTCATCAACGCTGGATTTCTATACGTAGATATCAGGTAAACAATATAGAGGGGGCTAACTGTGAATAGACCAATTCTTTTAAGGAAACTTAAGTGATCAGACCCTGCCAGATTACACAACTGTTATCCATTCTAGATTATCAATTTTTCTTTGTAGTATAATAAATTTCAGCTATATTTGTAGGTTGGCATTATGTTGCTGTAATGCTTTGAGACAAGTTCTATTGTGTTAGTTATGAGGATAAGACTGTATATAGGCAAGTCCTGACCAGTGTTAACGAGCTATTTGTCTAACATTTGCACTCAACTAAAAGGAGTATAAGCGTAAGCTTGAGGTTCATTACATGGATGTTGTAAATTTCTGAGACTGACTGAGTTTGAAGATATCCACCTCCTCTCTCTATGTGTATAAGAAGCAACAGTCCACTAGCAATGCTTCAAAAATAAACTATGGTTTATTAAAGAACCTCCATCCACGTAAAACAAAAATAGGTTTACATGTGAGTAACATGTATTACATATCCTCAGATGTGTACACAGTATCAGATATCTTGTTCGTAAGTGTAAATCAAAATGAAGTGATACAATCCTGCAAAATTTTCTGTATGTGTTGAACTTGAAGCCAACTGGAGGGATGCCTTCAATACTACTGCTCTCATATACCTAAATGTAAAACACATAGATATATCATTCTAGGAAAAGATCTAATGATCATCCTTTTGGAAAGCTCAAGATTTCAGTAGAAAAACTTCATATGAACATTGATTTCTAGAAAGAGAGGAGAAAAGAAAGTCCTTCTTTCAGGAAAAGAACATGAAGGTCTAAGATGTCTTGTGTAGAGCAACTTGCTTGGTTTTCTGCTGAATTCAGATATCCAAATTGCACTTATGAACCAAATTCTCATTTGCTATACCTAGGAGTTTGTACAAATGCAATATTTCAGCAGAATTGTCTTGTTCTGTAGCTTCTCTATAAAGGATAGAAGGCAACTAGTGGTACTGTGGTTTTTAGGCCTTAAGGCTTCTTATTACTTTTTCATTTGGGTGGAGTTTCACTTCAGGATGGAAGAATACTTCCAGGAGAAAGAGCTCTTGTGTCAGAAAAGAGAAGGACTGGAGAAGCTTGAGGCATCTATGATCTTGAGAAAGAAAAAAAGACAGGGAAAGAGGAATGGAACTTAAACTCAGACTACTAGTTACACATTTCTAGCTCAAATTGCTATCTAGCAAGTCACTCAGTTTACCCTGTATTCCACATTCTAACCTATAAAGTGGTGTTGCCCTGTGGGGTCAGGCCAATGCTCAGGATCTCAATATCATGCTGTTAGACAGGAGGGTGTGGTGTACAACTACAGATGCACACATCCACAAATCAATTAGGCATGCACACACACACATGCGCGCGCGCGCGCACACACACACACACACACACACACACACACACTGCCAACTCAGGCACATACACATCCAATATTACCAGCCTAGACACATGCATACTTATCATCAATTCAAGAACTTACTTAGTACACACATCAAAAATTAGACAAAAATCAGTTACCAACACCCACACATCCAACACACATACATGGATAACTAATTCATATATCATGCACATGATCACATATATATATTCACCAATTCTCACACATAATACCCACCTACACATACTCACTGGTGAGTTCCTAACTTGGATGGTAGGGTATGTATGTATGTGTTTGGGGTACTTGGGATATCTAGGGTGCTTGGTGACTATGGGAGGGGGAATCAAGGGTCAAAGATCTCCAGAAGGTGGGGAAGGAGGGAGATGGATGGGGGTTAAAATGAGAGAGTGAAATTTGCTGGGGCAAGGATTAGAACTGGCAGACTGGAGGAGGCAAGGAGGAAACAGTCAGGAAACAGACAGAACCCCAATTAAGGATCAAAATAACAGGTTTATTAAACAGACAAAACACTACACAGCCTCTTGAAGTTATTGGTTCCTACACACACATGCACTCACAATGGTAGCAGGAGAAAGAAAGGTGGAAGAGTTGGAGGCTAGGTAGGGAAGAAAAACAGAGTCCAAGTCCTTGGCTGAAGAGGAGGCAAGGGGTGATAGCTACCTATCCAGGCTGGAAAGGGGTCTTTGTCTAGTAGGTATTGTCCAGAGGGGGTCATTGGCAGGGCCTCTGGGTAGATAGGTGGTGTGGCATAGCATTGGTCCAGACGGAGAGGGTGTCCGCCTGTCCCCTTATAGGGGCAGACCTTCTAGGACCCTAGTGGCAGGGCACATGCCCAGGAAAGGGTTAGCCCCTGGTATACTGAGCATGTGCATTCCAGGTAAGGACATGCAGTTTCAGGTGTCTGTAATGGAAGGTCAATGCAGGGTGATGGTTGGGTCATTGACTCGATGGTTTGGTCATTCAGAGGGAGCTATTTTTAAACCTACTACCATTATCTCTCGCGCACCCTCATTCAGAAACCAATTTACATAGGAGGGGTATGTATGAGTCACACAGTTGCAACATCTTACATAACAAGGCATGGGGACAAAATGGGAACAAGATGGGAACCTGACACACAAAATGGATACTTGACATCACTCACGCCAATCCACATTGCAGGCCTAAATCATACAATGTTAATATGAAACAATAAAAATCAATGCACAAATGATAGGAATACAATATAAAACAGTAAACATCAATACAAACATAACAAAACACTATTTACAATATAAAAAGGGGCTTATTATAATAATAGCATACAAGAACTTAGTTTAGCTTACCTAGTATTACTTGTAATCACTTGTAAGGGATAGAGAGGGCAGAGAGAATGTCATAATGGTTGGGGAAGGGGAAGGAATGCATTTTAAAATAAACAAAAGAAAAACTGGGAGTTTTGTTATAGTGGAATGTTGGAAAGATAACGTGTTAAATAACTGTGAGATACTTGGACACTACCCAAGACCACATTAATGCTGAGACAAAGAACTTATTTAATACAGCCCTTTTTGTAATCTTTTAAAATAAGGCTGCAGTTGAAAGCCAAAAGTATAGCAGGCAAAGATTCCCATGGGTAAGTGATAAGGGTAGTCCTTTCTGCGGGGGAAAAGACCCTAACTCTGGTTTAGGGAAGTGCAGTGTGTGAACATCTTATGCCAGTAAATCAGGTAAATGACCTATAGGAATGGAACGTGATATACACCATTCAACTCTCCCTTGATGGCTGGCAACATGCAGTTAAAGAATTTAATTTTCCTGTAATTATTTTTTACTCTTTTTCTAGAAGTAGGTGTGTAGAAGGCTGGAAGATATAGAAAGGAATAAAATGCAGGTATTACCAATATGCACAATATAGCAAAACAAGCCTCTGGCATTTTGTTGTTAGCTAGCCCCAAAAGAGCCAGAACACAGGTATAGGCAGGGCCAAAGTGTTGCCAGTACACATACAGGAAGGCATAACACGCAGTAAACAATATTCCAACATTAATGAAGACCATAGAGAAGTCTACCCCTAGCATTAGCAAAAATTTTTGCTAAGCTGGAACTGGTTTCCTTCCCAAGTTCATATGATATTTTAGCTTTAGAAAACTAATCCCGTCATTTCATCTTGATTGAATAATATTTTCCTCATGTTTCTCTATATATGATGAGAAAGTCATATGGTTTCATTAAAAATGCTTACACACTTGGATGGAGAGATGAGAATTTAAAATTAGATTGATTCCCAAGAATAAAATGCTCACAATTGCCGATTCTTCACTGCTTTGTTTTTTTGCCTAAACATGAGCACAAAGTAATATGTGTGGAACTACTAATCTGATATAATTGGGTTTTACTCTTCCCATTACCATTGTTGGAAATTGTAGAGCAATGGAAAAAATCAAGTCCTTACTGCCAAAAGCATGAGCAGAGTTATATGTCAAATCAAATTACCTTTTTTGGGGAAATAATCTTGTTACTTTCCTTTATGTATTTATTTTTTCTGAGAACAAAATTAAAAAAAGGAATAAGAGAAGATTTAAGAATTGTTGGGCCATACCAGTTTAACTATCAATGGGAAAGCAAAAAAATAAAAATAAAATAAATAATAATAATCTCATATGCCTGAGAATAAAATAATTTAACCTGGCTGATTTTAGTTATCATGTTCCTATGTTGTGAACTAACAGAATTTAAAATTTTAATGTTGCAAGAAGTTTTAATAGCTAGAGGAAGCATTAATACCACCCTGACAGTAGTTTTAGGTTGGAAGAAAAGTGCTATTCATGAGGGGCACTTTTCTAAACTAGCAAAGAGCTCCACTTACTGGCAGATGGCAGCATCAGTTACTGTTTCTCAATTATTGTTCCAAATGTAGACAGGGAGTAAATTTATTACACATATTATCAAACAAGAATAAAAATGTTGATGTGGCAGCCTAGCAGATAAAATGATGGATGCAATTCCTGTGATGAAAGAATATAAGCTTATACAAGGTGACAAAATAAAGTAAAGAGAAAAAGGGCCCCATTTAAGGCAAATTGGACTCTTTCTATTGATCTTAATGGGCTTTGGTCCAGGCCCAGAATGGAAAAGGAGTTAAATTTCAAAACAGTGATTGCTTAAACCCTTTCATTGAACTTCAGAATTTCAAAGTTAGAACATCAAATACCTCACAGTGAGAAACTACAAGTCCAGGTCATAGCTAATGTGTCTATAGATGGACATTGTAACACATAATGAATGGGTATTGCAGAAATTATCCCAAGGCAACATAATATTATGCATAAAAACATGCTGCTCTTTGTAAATTGCTTTGTAAAATGCCTTTGTAAGTGTTCTCCCACATCTTTATCACTCATCATAACATCATTCTTTTCACCTTTACAGCAAAGTTGAATATGGTCTGAAATTTTATCCAAGGCTTCTTCAAATGCACATAATCAGTGTTCAGTCATGTGGATTAAATTACATTTCACGGTGTATAACAGGATATTTTGGATGTAATTAATGAACAAAAACATTTTTATTCTATGCCAGAACTAAGTTAGTTAGTCTTCACATTCATTTCATTACAAAAAATATAAAATTGATTTTCTAATACCTAGCAAGATCTTATGGAACAATATAGTGGGAAAGGGCATTAAAACTTTGTAAAGAAAGAAACAGTTTAAGGACTAGTGGGAATGGAACTGGATTAGAAAAAGAAAAAAAGAAACCAAGTTCTAATGCTGATTTTATTAATCCCGATTATGCCATGGTCCCCGTCAGCACTGCCAGGCTGCCATTGCCCCTGTGATGTCACTGTGACTACAGTGTTGTTATCAATATCAACACGGCAAGACAGAATCAGCACTAATGTAACTGCACGTGATCGAATGTACCTCAGAGTGGAATTTCTCAGTTCCTTATATGGTTTCATTTTGACTAGGGACAGAATTTACACGTAAACCAGTATAAGTGATCAGAAACTGGTCGAAACCTGTAACAGAACAGAAGTTCAGTGCACATAGACTGGTTTCAAAATGGCAAAATCCATCCGGGCCCTGGCTGAAAGTAGTATAAGAATGAATATTTTTAGGTTAGACCAGTCTATGGAACTTCTGTTCCAGAGCCCTCCCTGACACAAGTTGTCACAGTCTCTCAGCATCCCAGAATGCTTTGCGATCCTCCGCTCACCCTCTGCCACAGGGCAGGAAAGCTAGCCTCTGTCCCAGCTCCTCTGTTTCAGCCAAGCCAGGCCGCCCCACCCCCAGGCGGTCATATAGCTGAGGCAAAAAACATCTGCTCCCCAGCCCAACTGGTGGTGGCACGAGGGGTGGGAAAGTGGGGGAATGGACCCCTGCCCTGGCCCTGCCCCTACCCTTGCCCCGCTCAGCTGGGGTCTGCATGGTGGAGAAGCTCTCAGGGTATGGCCTCCTCCCCCTGCTGCAGGCTGACTTTGCCAGGATACCATTGTCCCATCCTCATCCCCTCACCAGCCCCCAGCCTCTGAACTGTGAGGAACAGGTGAGGTGGGGGGAATGCCCTCTCCTACTCTGGCCCCTGCCTCAGCGCCCCCAGCCAGGGTTAGAGTGGGGGAGTCCATCTCCCCCCATCCCCCCATGGCTGAAAGGTGGGAGGCTGGCAAGTGGGCAGGCCTGCAAGGAAGGAAGGCCCCCACCTCAAGAGCTTCCTCCCCACCCAATATGCAGACCCCAGCTGAGGGAGGGGGAGCAGGGGCAGAGATATCTATTCCCCTCTGCCTACCCCCTCACAGCTGACAGGTTGGAGGCCAAAGGTTGGGGGCCAATTGGAGAGCAGGGCTTGGGTGATCATAGCCTGGTGGAGGTAGTGCACCAGGTGTGTGGGAGCACCCCACACCTTCTGGCCTTGGCCAATGCAGGCATCTGACTGCCTTGGTCAATGAAAGAGTGAACGTGAGTTCTGTTCATTAATGGTCCAATCTATAGAGCTGAGAGAAACCTGTGTATATTGGATCGATTCCACCCTGGGCTTTTTGACTGTGCAATTAGCCTCTGTTTGGCGTGTTTAAGCAGCTCCTTGGCCACAGTAACTAGGGAAAGCTCTCCTTCTGCTGCATCAGTTAGTGTCTCATCCCATGAGAAAGACAGCTGTGCTCACAGAAAACTAGCAAGAAATATCGTGCCATGGATATTGTAGTGCACTTAAACTTAAAAATGAACACTCAAGAAAATATTTTGCCTTATTCAACCTGTTCTAAGTAAGAATAGCTCCAAGGACGAGGGAACTGCAATTAGGCAGTATTTATCACTCCATCTCTAAGAATTACAGAACAATGTTTTCGGTATAATAAGCATGGAGACGAGATAATTAAGCCACCTTTATCTGTAGGTCGAGAAAAGGGAAACAAATTCTTTTTTTCACTAGTACAAGTAACATAAATGGCCTCTAGAGGGATCCAGTTTATTGCTTTTTTTGCTGAAATCTCTTTAACAAAGAAAAAAAAAAGCAGCCTTTTCTTGTTAAGCAGATGAATCATTCAACTGAGGATAATGACAGAAAAATGTTTTACATCAGTGGTTGGTAGAGCTGAGCCACAAAGTTCAGGTTCAGGGGCAAGCTCTCTTAAAGTTCAGGTCTGTTAAATTCTAGAAATAAAGGTTCAGATTTGTGTCTACTGGTGGTCAAACCTCAAACAAATCAATTTTTCTCAGACAACCCCCCGCAAAGATGCCCACCTGAATCTAGGCTGCTCTAGTGAATCTGCACAATTAGGCTGGGAGTCTGATAAGGATTAGGCTTTGGGATACTTTATTTTTGGGGGGGGGGAGTGGTTGAGATCCACCTTTTTCTCCTATGCATGTTATCCACAGGCAGGAGAGGGAATGCACTGCTTTTTCCTGAATGATCACTTCCAGTTTCAATTTGGTTTTATTTTACCTGAGTCATTTCACCCACTCCTAGTTTAAATCTGTTGTTCACACAGAATTAAAATATTTAGATGGTCCAATCAAAAAAAATGACAAATGGTTTTCTTTTTCTAGTTATCCAGTATTAGCACCCTGAGTGTCAGGAGGACTGGACTTTTGTGAATTTATAGAAATATTTATAAAATGGCCTGAACTCACACTCTAAATTTGAGTCAGTCATGTTGCTAAAGCAAGCATCTAACTTTCATATGTGAACAAATTCAAGTGCAAATTTATGAGTGTGTTTTTATTTAGGCCTATCCTAAGTGAAAACATAATCAGCGCTGGCCCCAAACACAGGCTACGGAAGGCATCAACTTGTACCAGGAGGAGAAAATTTCCTAGTACTAACCAAGACTAGATAATTTTCTCTTTTACTCAGGTTCAGTGGAATTGGTCACTGCAACAGAGCTAGTTTGGAGTGGGAAAGCCTGTATACTCCCAAATATTTGAAAACAAAAGTACATCAGTGCTGTAACCACTTCCCTATTCCTTAACATCATGTAGCAAGGGCAAAGCTTATTTGTTTAAAATTTGGTCCATGGAGCTAATTTTACCCTGCAATCCATTGACTCCTGTAGAAGTGCACAGGGTACAAGCCCAAATGAAATTTGCTTTACTCAGCTCAACATTTATTTTGTCTCCCACCCCCGCCTCCCTTTACCAGTGTAAATGACTAAACTGGATCTAATACATAAATGCATTGCCTAGTGTTTTACTGTATTTACTTGAATACAAGATGAGGTTTCTCCCCTAATCAGCATGGTGGAAAATGCCCCTCATCTTTGCATACAAAGCAGAGGGGGAGATCAGGCAACTGCTATGGCTCTGATTGGCACTAAGCCTGGGTTGGAGCCAGAGTCAGACTCACAGCATCCTCCTCCACTTCTGCTCTGCAGCTTCTTCTCCTCTCCCCTTACTGTCAGGTGAAGCTTAACTATGTGTTGGGCTGGGGTCTCTTCCAGGCATGGAGCACATAGAAACTCTTTCCATTGGCTGCCCAATCAGCACACTACTGTATTGTCTGTGTGGCCAATCAGCAGCATCAATTCTGCTGCATGAATAGGCAAGGGCTAAGCTTCTATGTGCTGTGTTCGATCCTGAGCAGCATCTGACAGGAAGGTGGAGGGTATAGGGCAGGGGAAGCAACTGGGGTGGAGGTGGGGAGTGGTGCAAGTAGCAGGAGGGGTAGGCAGGCTACAGGGGAAAGAAGTGGGTGGGGTTGAGGTCAAGGGGCCACTTAATTTCCTCTTCATGACTCCTTTAGCCACTGCTTTCCATGCTGTAGCAATGGAGGGGGAATTCAAGACAATACTTAGATTCTATACCTGGAAAATTATAACAAATCTTTACATTTTCCATATATAGAATCTAATTATTGAGATGTCTTATATTCAGGGTCATCTTGTATTTGAGTAAATATGGTAACAGTCAGCTGGTGATAAAATTCAGCACCTTGAGAGGGAATCACTGGTCTTGTGACAAAAACACTGAGCACAGCTTCAGAAAATGCCAGGTTAGATCCAAATTCTACAAACAACAGACTTCCTCCATGAGATGGGGTTAGTCATTAAAGTCCCAAATTCATGGAGGCATCTGAGGCCCCTGTTACATATTACATATATTATGGAATTAACTGGTTAGCTGCACAATAAATTTAGATCAGCCATATGTACAAAGTAAGACTGGCCAGAAGTACAAAGTAATTATCACACATGTATCTGGTTAATTGCACAATAAATTTAGACTGTCCACAGGTGCAAAATAATTATTATTACACTATAAAAGTGACTATCCAGCTATAAAAGGAGCCAACCAGCTATAAAGCTAGTGCTTAAAATGTGTGACAACTCCATAGGTGGTCTGTATTCTGCTTTAATTTGAACGTGTAGCAGGGTCCTGGGTACTTATCTCCTCTGTACCTCCATGCCCAGTATGTACAATGCAGACAATGATCTTTCCTTACCTCATAAAGCCTTGAGCGTTATAAGCATTATAAGCCTTGAGCATCATAAAGATAAAGACTTGAGCATTTGAGAGTTGTTCAGATGCAGCAAGCACTTAAACAAAAACAATGAGAAAAAAAGGGCTTTAAGCATGAAAAGGATGATGCACAGCTGTATGAGAATGTGGCAGTTTCTGTCTCTGACTGCAGTAGGTGTTTGAAGAGTTTCAACCTGTTGACAATTATTTTTTTCCCCGTTTCAGTTTGCAATGAAAAATAAAAGCATTTAATTAAAAATCCCAATATAAACCAGGCAGTGCATGCTTAAGGTTTATTGTACACTTTGTATAATATTAGAAAAGCTTCAGAGTTAAACAATTTAAACTCCATCCTCAGGGTAAAATAATAAAACAAATGGCCATAAATTGGAGTCTAAACAAACATTTCTCAAGGTATCAGACATGCTGCTAGCTGAGTTACTTGATTAAACCTTTTGCAGTCTAATAATCTGGGCTACAGAATCTCTTTTGTACCAACCAGCTGCATAAGACCATTATTAAAAGGTTTCTAGAACTAAATAGTATAAAGCAGTTTCTATGCAAGAGATTAATTATTATGGCACTTTATTAATCTAATAGTATGTCATGGCATTGTCCCAAAATTGCTTCTATACTTTAATTTCCAGATTAAATGTTCCCTCTCTCTCTCTCTTTGGGTTTTGGATATTACCACATGAAAACAAAACATGTTTTGTTTTTGTCTCTCATTGGCATTCACAGAAACAGCAAATAGGTCAGAATATTGTTGTTGTTAGAAGCTAGAGCTCTTTTAGTACATTCTAGTGTCTAAATTAGTATCTTGCATTATCATCATAGGACCTTTTAATCTGCTATACACAAATATGAAAGCTCCTTTCTTACCTGACTAATCTCTACATTCACAAGAAGTCCACCTGGGCATTTCGCTGGGATTTTTCACATGAGTAAGCGCCATCTGCTGAAATTTTAGCCGATTTTGAATTTTAAACTTCACTGTAGAACAAGGAGGACATTTTTTTACCTCCCTGCCTGCCATGTGACACCTCCAGGGAAGGAATTCTACCTGATCAATATACCAAAGAGCTACTCAACACAGCTCACAAAGACCCTCTTATCGACCCAGAGGAACAGCCTTCCATCTTCAGCTCTCTCTGTGCAAAAATGAAGTTTATTTCCGACCTATGGGGACTTTTTACCATCTTGTACCATCTACACTTTCCCGGAGCCTGATGAAGGGAATTTGATCCTGAAACCTTGTAGAAAAGGACAGTTTTCTTGCCATTTTCCAGTTGGTCTAATATAAGGTATCATTTTGGAACCAAGAGTTCTAGTTTTTTGTATATCTGTTGAAATAAATAGCCAAAGTATTGCAAACCCACAATGCAGAAGTTAAACTTTTAGCACAGCCAGCTGCTTTCTAAGGCTGCTTCAAGAAATTTTTCTCTCTTCTTCTCTTCTTGCTGCCTTTTGGTGGGTTTTACTTCCAGGTGCATTCAATAAAAACTATCAATCAGTCAGTCCCTCAAGTGGCTGTTCAACATGCATAAAATTTCAATACAGTTGCCTCTTACCTAGAAACATATCTGCTATTGTCCAGTTTCAAACTAGCTGCTCATCTGCCCTTTTCTGTAGACTGAGAATCAGCACTAGAGAATGAAGGAAGAAAAGAAGCCACCATTTTTAATTACCTCCCACTTGAGGCTGTTTAAAAAAGCTTATACTTAGGTTTGTATTAGGTTAGAATGATGCTTGAGAACTGACTCTCTCCACTTGTGGGCAGTTGTCTTCTCAAATACTTAACATCATCCTGTCACATAATATAGCTATACTCTGATGAAAACTAATTTTATTCCTATTTTTAACAATTCAATTTGATTTATTTGATAATATAATCTCTTTGCCCTTGCAACCCACATTTCATTTTTCACTTTTTTCTCCCCTAAAAGAATAAAGGCGACTGAAAAAAAAAGTGTTAGCTCAGCTTAGCAAATTGCAATTTTCTTTTAATTTGGTGTTATGCCCTATCAAATCTGCCATGCGTGTTCCTTTTACCTATACTCTTTTTAACTTCACTATGTGAGGAATTAAGTTCAGGTTTGAAGACTAAAAATTAATTATGGACATCTGATTTTGAAACAGGTAAATGTATTCAAACTTTATTTTAAGAAAGTAGCTAAATTGCTCTTTAGGGCTATATTCATAAAGAGATCTATAGTCACAGGACACCTAACTGCAGGCAGCAAATTCCACAAACCTCCCATGCAACCCTGAAGGTGCCTAAATTCCACTCTTAAGTTTCTTCATTAAGGTTGCCATTAATAGTGCCTAAATTCCTCTTGGTAGCCGTGTTGAGCCGTTTCAGTCTTGGCAGCACTGAGTAACTTGGTGTCCCTGTGGCCCATTCCTAGAATGGTTCCCCAAGGGAATGTGAGGTATAGGCTTAGTGCCATATTTGGGAAATAAGAAACACAGGGCACATCTACACATGGCCATATGGTACATTTGTTACTGCGCCATCATTTAGTACTTCCTTTTGGACATACTAAATGATGGCACAGTAACAGCTCAGACTGTGCCATGCTGGCCATGCACGGTTATTTTTGGCTGCTATGTCACCGTAGCAACATGCTAGAATGAGAGAGCAGGTAGGCCATGTTTTTGTCAGAGGTCTTTGGTTTACTGTAGACATAGTATAGATAAACTCGAAAAGAAGTGGAACTTGTTTCACTTTTTATTGTCTCCAACTTGATATGGCATTTTGTTGTACTAGTAAATACATGAGGTAATATAAGCAAATTAAATCTGTGTTTTTTGGGAGAATAGGATGATGGTATACTAAAACCCTGTATAGTGCTAAAATTCCTTCTAAAGTATCAGGATAAATATTATTATGTTGACATGCATGCTAGTGACAATGAGTCACAACTGTAAAATCTTGGTAGTCTTTCCTACATGGGCCGAATGTTTGTTTTTATTGTATTATTATTTGTTATTGTTAGTTATCAGTAATGCTTATCATGAACTAAAAGAAGTCATTGCTAGCTCTTATAAATATTCAGATATGCAGTCTTTTATTGTTACTAGAAAGATAGATATACAGGGCTAGGTATATCTGTGATACATTCTTAACGTTGTTGATATCATTAAGTATTGGCATTGGAAATGCATAAGATAAAATGTTGCCACAGATTACAAATTTAAAGATAACATTTTGATTAGGATACATAACAATTACAACATTTATGACAATGCTAAATGTAACAAGTTGAAATGTAAATGTGTCTGTTGGATTTGCAGAGTAAATAGATTGCTTACATTTATGTATTCATTGAAGGATGAATAGAAAGATTCTGGATATTATGGTTTCTAATCATCCTAAGAATCCTTTAAAATATCTGTTGTGGTTACTCTCTTTTGATTGTTTTTGTTCTAAAGGAGGCATTCGGTTTAATTCTTGTGAAGACAGGCTGTTTACATCTTTAGTATCGACTACATGGGCAGGCAAAATATGGCCTATGGGCTGGATCTGGCTCACCTGGCAATTTCATCTGGACCATGGGTGCACACCAACTAATTGTACCCCACCCACCTCTTCTGCCCATGAGGGTGGGATGGAGGCACCCACATATAAACCCCTCCCCAACATACTCTATTGTGCCTCACTTCTACTCTTGTGTGCAGAAGGGCCTGGCCCAGCCAGGGCTACTGTTGCCACTGCTGCAGCTGCTGGGGGACCTGCTTGGCTTCCCAGGCATCCAGCTCACTCCAGGGAGCAGGTATGGAAGTAGGGTGGCCATCATAGAGGACATTCTAGTTTTCTGCTACTTTGTCCTCTGTCTTCTATTGATTTGAAACCCAATGCCTTTATGTTCTCTATTTTTCTCTGGAGAAGGCCAGCAGCAGGAGCAGGTGGGGGTGCTCAGGGCACTCATACTTGGCACAGGTGCTGCTGCCGGTAGCGCGCAACCCTAGCCAGCGCTGTATGTGGCAGCAAAGAGTGCAGCCCAGGCAGCCTGCCTCAATTGCCCCATGCGATGGAGCCAGATGTCTTCCCTGCCACTCAGGTCCTGGCACTCTGTGGGGAAGTAGGTAAAGTCCTGGGACCTGCATAGCAGGGAGTGGGGAAGGGAGCCTGCTTCATTGTAGGGCTTCCTCTGGTGGAACACAGCCATAGGAGCTGCACGTGTGCTGCAGGGAGCCCCGCACGATAGAGGCAGGTTGGCCTGGTTGTGCTCCTTACCACCACATACAGTGCGGGCCAGAGCTGTGCACTGCCAGTGGAAGCACCTGAGCCAGGCACAAAAGCCCTGAGCACTCCTGCCTGCTCCTGCTGTTGCAGCTGCCACAGCTGAGGGACTGTGCAGCATGGGGATAGCTTGGGGTCCTCACACCCACATCCTGCTCCCACAACTCCCCACAGATACATCGGCCTCCCCACTCAATACCCAGTTGGCCCCCATATACACAGTCATTCAGAATTGGACTCAGAATTGACTGGTTTGTTCCTCTCTAATTGCAGAGTGCATGCAAAAATAAACAGAACATATCTAATTAGGTTCATCTGAAGTGAGTACCTTCTAAGCACATCTTCCTGCATTCTGTTTACAATTGTAAAGTTGTCTTGCTGAGGGCAACAACATAGCTGTTTTCATGCTTCTGCTGTTCAGTCTTAATCTAATGCTTCTGCCCTTGGACTTGTTCATTAACATATTTTATTCTTGTCATATAAGAAGCTTGTTCACTCAGCATGTCCAGGGCTCCAATTATTAGTCAGAATCAAGTATAAATTGTTGTTCTTTTCCATTGCTGTATGTGGATGGGATTCATACTGTTAAGTGTTTAACTTAAAAATAATGCATTATGCTCATTGGTTTCTAATCAAGCATTACACTATTTTATATTAGTTGGTAAACTCAATGAATTCTTCATACAATGATCTCTTACTGCTCTAAAATAGGGCCTGCTTTTTCCAAACCATCATAACTATTGCCTCTGTTTATACTGATCATGTAGGTGAAACATACAATTTCCTGGTAACAGATTTAATTATTTCCCACCTCTAGAGCAACCTGCAGCACATATGCAACAAGTGACACCGGAAGCCTCTGTGTGTGGGACACAGCAGCATAGGGAGGAAACAGGCAGTTCAAGGGTGGATAGGACAGGAATCAGAAAGCAGACTAGCTGATTGAGCAAGAGAAAGGATTGAAACAGCACTCAGGGTGGATACAAGGCTATTTTGTGGCATGCTTACTAAAAAGGGTGCCCCCCCTCTGAATTTAGTGGGAGCCATTATAGTATCTCACCATTAAGCCATGCTGAGGCAACTCATGGTGTCCAATACCATCAGATGGTTTAGAGATATCTAAGTTGAACATATCATGGACAAGCACCACTATGTGGGCCCCAGAAGAACACCAGCTGGAAGGAAACCAGAGGGGAATGCCTGTGCACCCCCACTCCATCGGACTGTGACTGAGAGCCCTCAGACCTGTGCTCTCCCCCACCCCTGCAGTGGTACCCCCACAGGGCCCCACCACTCTGTAACAATGCGGCTTCTTGTGCCAGACATTGTGTATTGTTTCTCCTGTAGCCTTTTTCCTTTGCACCCCTAGTTCCCCTGTCCCCTACCCCAACCCAAGCCACCCCTGGGACAAATAGGCTACATCATTTCTATGTAACTTAGTTGTATTCCTTGCTTCTTTTCCCATCCCATACTACGTAGCCATCCTCATCTGGGTCTTTGTATTCCCTTCTACCCCTCTAACTTTGTAAATCCCCTTCTTAACACTCAATAATAAAGTTAAATCTGTTCCTGAACTGAAGTAATAACTGTTAATTTTACTTTTAGAAGGAAACAATATATAAAACCAAGTTGGGGGTAAAAAGCGACTAGCGATAAAATAGATGCAAAGTTGTGACAAAAAGGGAAACATTGTAAAACATTCCTTGTAGTCTTCACTAGCAACTCAACATTCAGACCAGATGGGTCAAAAGATTTTGTGACATCCACAGGTTGCAGTGAACTTCAGATCAGCCCCATTGTCAGTAAGAATACCAGAATCAGGCACTGTATTTGTCATAGCAGTGATCATTCTATATCAACAGCTAAGGTAATTTTCTATTAAACAGCAGATCTGCTAATCCACTTATAAAAGTGCATCTATGGTAGCAGCCATCTCACTGAGCCTTAAACCTTCTAACCTGCTTCCTGCCTCCTGGCCCCACTAGTGGTTAGAACTCAGTTTTCTAGCTTTCTACGCAAGTCTTCTAGCCACTCAGGTATAGGAGCTAAATCACGGGCTGCTCAGTCTATGTATATAATGTGCGCACACGCTCACATGTCCATCTGCTGGGAAATAGAATTGCTACCTCTGGATTAGTGCCAAAAGTGCCACTTAGATGACCAAATGGTAATAGACTTCTACTTTTTTTGTATATTATAAGCATTTGAAAAAGTTTAAACACCCAATGCTTATAGTTAAACTGAAATGCCAGAATTTCTGAATAAGTTTTAAACATTGCATATAAAACTAAACCAACATATATAAGCAATGAGAAAAAATAATTTAAAACTATGAAACATATTTTGGTTGACAGTCTAATTTTTTTTCAGTATGATGCAATGATTTCTCATAAAAATCAAATCAGTGTAAAACTGTATTTGTATAGCATTAGCCTGCTGATCAATATCAAATTACCTTGAATGAAGTCAGTGATACAGCACAGTATAAGCATTGCATTATATTTGATCAAGGTAAAAGACTTCTAGTTTGCAAGTCGATCAATACGTTACCTGAAGGCCAATATAGAATTACACTTTAAAAATTACTGTCCTCACAATGGATAGGCTAATTCCTACCTCTCCATTCAGGTTATAGTCAATACTGAATTGTGTCTTCAACTTCTGCTTTGTACTACTGACAGTGGAAATAAACACAATGGGCCAATTTCAGATCACTTGTCTCATACAGACATACACTGTTATCCAAAACAGTGTGAGAAGAGTGGGTGGGATTTAGCCCAATCTGCATACTTCACATCCCCATTGTTCTGAAAATGTAGGTTTCCACAGTAGGAATAATGAATGTATGACAATTTCTACAAATAGTTGAAATAATAACAATAAATAAACTTTCCTTTATCCCTGTCTGTAATATCTTAACTATCCCAAAAATATTACACAAACAATTTTTTTTTTAATTACTAGTACATAATGATGTGCTGAAACTTGCTCTCTTTTTGGCAAACTTTAGCAGTGCAGTCAAAAGATTATCTAAATCAAGACTTCGGTCTAGATCAGTTATTCTCAACCAGGACGCCATGTCACCCCAGGGTGCCTTGAAAACATGAAATGATAGGACTGTTAGGAGTGTAAACATGATTCACAAGATGAATTCAGAGTTGTCATGCAGGAATCCATTGTGTTACAAAGTGTTCTGCTCTGTTCTGCTCTTTCTGAGTTCTTTTCAATAGATTAACTGTTTTATTATTTTTCTGTAGTGAAAAAAGGAGAGAAAACTAAGAGTAGTCATTTTCTGAGGGGTACCTTATGTTTATTAAGGGGTAACTTGAGTCTAAAAAGATTTGGAACCCCTGGCCTAGGTAAATAAATGAAGCTAAGAAGCTATTATTTGTTCTTCTTTCTCAGTCATGAACTTAGGTATTTTTAATGCATTTTTACTGGAGATTATCCCAATTTGCAGAGACTTCAAAATGAATTTCTAAAACTTTGAGTTTATTGGGATTCTGGGACAGAATTTGCCTCCATGTGCTGAGCAGAAACCATGAGGCTGACCCTCCCCGTTCCCCCTCCTTGCCCCCCAGGAAAAGTGCAGCAGGAGTTGGAGGAGGAGGAGCAGCTGGAAACAAGGGAGCACAGCAGCACCTGGAGAACAGTCCCACCAAAGCTGTGTGCTGGTTGGGCCAGCAGGGCTGGTCTACTCCCCTCACCTCTAGCTGCAGCTCCTGCTCCTGTTGCGCTGCACCACTCTGGGTGGGTGGAAGCTCCAGCCCACTGGCTTCTGCCCAGTGCGTGGAGATCTGGCTCCAGCTCCCGGTTGCCATCCATCTTCCACCTGCCCACAGTGTCTGCTTATCACACTGGGTAGGTGGAGGAAGTAGAAGGTAGGCTGGAGTTGGAGCCAGAGCCATGACAGCCCCACCTGGCCTGGGCATAGAGAGTCAGGAGCAATCCAGCTGCACAGCTCCCATGGCCCCAACCCAAGCTGGCTCCTGTGGCCACCTTCAGCTCTGCCTCACACCCCCAGCCTTAACTGCAGGTGAGATAGATAGATGGTGGGGTCACCCTGCTGGCTCTGGCCACACTTCTGCCCCTGCCACTGTAGTGGCAAGGGGAGGAGGGGTATCTTGACAGGGGCTGCTCTGCCCAGCCAGGCAGACACTGCCTGGGGTCCTCAGAGGGAGAAGGGAGGGAGGTGGGAATAAAGCCTTTCTCTGACTCCTTCACCTCAGAGGGCCAGGCTGGGTTGATGTCTGGTCATGTCCTCATCTCTGCTTTGGCTAGAGAGCAGAGGGGCAGAGCTAGCCCTGCTGTATGCAGCAGACAACACAGCCTAGCCCAGCTGAGGGCTGAAAATCATGCTGGGATGCTGAGGGACTCTGGTTTAACTTAAACTAGGAAAGGGTCTGGGCCAGAAGTTCCATAAGCCAGTTTGACCCAAATCAGTTATCTGATACTACATTCAACCAGGTTTATCTTTAACCAGTTTTGGCCATTTTGAAACTGGTTTATGTGCACTGAACTTATGTTCTGTTACAGGTTTAAACCAATTTCTGATCACTTAAATTGGTTTATGTTTAACTTCTGTCCCTAGCCTAAGGGAGTTATATTACTGAACAAGATATTAGGAAGCTTGTTTTGAAAAGATGAAGTTATACAGCTGAAAATGGAGGTATGTGCCTTTTTATTGATGCCTTCTTGTGTAAGAACCAAAGATTCTTTCAGTACAACCACTCTCAGATAACGTACTAATCAAGATGATCAAGGGTGAGATAATTTTGTTCTTAAAATAAAAGAAAACAAACAAACAATGATCTGATTATGAGAGAAGCAAATCTTTTAAATGATTAAATTATTTAAATCTGGAATAAAAATCTATTTATTATTGGGCAATCATTATCTAATGCTGTTTAACTCATGACTAAAGAAATTAAATTGCCTTCAGAATTATCACAAATAAATCTGAACTTTGCTATTTGTTTCCCCTTGCACCCTCTTTTTGTTCCAAATGTTGCATTTTTGATTAGGTTCATTTCAGGTTGTTCCTTGCTCCTAAATGTTTTCATTTGGAAAGTGCAATATCCACTATCCCTCCCCAGCAAATAATCCTTTTCCTTGGCACATTTCTCAGTACCCTTGCTGAGATCCAATTATTAGTTAAATCACAAATAATTTAGCCTCTAAATAATTCATAAATTAACCATTTCACATGACCGAGTCAATCTTAGAAATAACAGTCTATGGTCTCACTTGACAGCTGGTTTCTCATAAAGAAAATTTGTCTTGCCAACTAACATTCTTGCATGCATAAATATACTTGAAAGGTTCAATGACAGTTTCCTACAAGTTTTGCAATCCTCCTAATACTCCACTGGAAAGTAGAATAGATCTTCAAAGCCTTTGAGGTTTTCACACTTAATGGTGTGGAGGATTTCACCCTCTCACATTTCTCTTTAATATAATTTTTTTCAGGGAAATTTAGAAGCAATCATCCAATCATCTTCTAATGTTTTCTCTCTTCCAAACTCTGGGCTTCATGTGGCTTTATTTTTGACAAAGGTTTAGCTTTCATTTGATAAGTAAGTGTGACATACAAAACCACTGCAGAGAAACTCATATTAATTTATGTTTGATCTATGTGACATGATAAGTTCAGGTTTATAAAAAGTTGTAGCTTTGTCACACAAGAGCAGTCAGCATAGAACAGATTTTATGTTTGGTATCTATGTTACAACAATGTCAAATTCCATTTTGTTTTAAGAACAAAATGCAGCAGTCCCCCAATCTTTTGCATTCCCTTTCTACTTCTCTCACTGCCTAACCATCTTTCTCAGTCACTTTTACTGCTCTGAACTTTCTCAGTATGAGGAATTAATAAAGGCCCCAGGGGAATCTGGCCACTACTAATATCAGCTATCTGTATATTTCATTCCACAGATAAAAAACAAAATAAAATGTGGATCTCAAGATGGCAGCATCAGATCTGTAACCTGGTTTTCAGATGAAGGTTCCTTCCTGTCTCAAGCCAACTAGACTTTGCTAAATATAGGTCAAGTCCTACATCAGAAGACATTGAATAACTGAAATGCTACAGAGCATACTAAAATTACATTATTGTAGTTTAAAGAATCATAGGCACAGAAATTAGAAGACTGATTAAACTGTCTAGATCTCTGCCAACACAAGATTATTCCCTCCAATGTATTTTACAATACTTTGTCCAGAATTGTAGACCTTTGTGATCCTTCTCTGAAAAAAAACCTTGTGAAAATCGAGTTGTAATTTTGCATTGATTGAATCAATTATTTCTCTGCCAGTTGCACAAAATTTAACATTAAAGATTTTTTTCAAACTTCCAGCCTTTACACTCAGCCTTTCTATCACATGTACTTTCACCAGTAAGAAATTTCCATTGCAACACATTTTCCTTCTGTTGCTTCTAAGGAACTATATATTATGCCTTGTGAAAAACTACTGCCTTACACCTTGTTACATGTTGCACTTTGAGCTCCTCAAATGTTGATTAGTGTTAGTGCTAGCTCAAGATTGGAGCAGTGACATGTTAAAGCTTAAAAATCTTCTCTTCTGGAGCTCTCTTAAGTGAGTTGGTAGGGAGCCATGCTCATGAGCTGTGCATGTGAACAGAGTGTGCAAACTGGTGGGGCACAGGCTGGGGGGGGGTGAGAGGACACAGCCTGGAGGCTGATCCCTAGGGCAACGGTCCCGGCCATCCCAGGAGCCGGGGCTCTCCCTCTTGGGGAGGGAGCCACAGCAACCGGGGCAGCCAGCAGGCACTTCTGGGGAAGCCGGGATAGGCCCTGATTAGTTGATTCAGCTCAGAGCCACCAGATTGGCTGCCAAGCCATCCCTGGGAAATTCAAATCACAGTCCTTAAAAGCCTCAATTTGGTCAAACCCCAGGCAGTTGGGGCTTGAGGACAGAGTGGGTGCATGTGCGACTCAGTGCAGGTGTACCCCTGGACTCACCTACAGCAGTGGTGGAAGTGGTGGCAGGAGAAGACCCTTAAGGTAAGTGGGGCGAAGGCAGAGGCAGAAGGCTGGAACAACTGCAGAGGATCTGGAGGGGGAACCACCCAGAGCCCTCTTAAGTGAGCCAGCAGGGAGCCACACTCCTGAGCCATGCATGCACACAGAGCATGCCAAAAGGTATGCTCTGTAAGGGCACGCCTGCATTTGCACAGACATTCGTGCAAGGCAAGCGTACAGAAAGAGCGAACAAGAAGGAGCACCCAACATGAGAGGGATGAGGACTCATAGCTCTGAAGCTAAGGTAAGGGTGCCCTGATGCCCTGCCCTGATGTGGCCGCCCACCCGTGGCTCCTTGGAGGTCTCCACCCAGACAGAGCCCTGCCCCCCTGTCTGCAGGGATGACCTGGCAGGGACTCAGCCATCAGGGGAGGGGTGGGGGCCCCCTCACCTGTCCCTCATGTGTCCACCTTTGGGTTCTGGAGGAGCAGGTGAGGGAACTCAAGGAGGTGGTGGCCAGGCTGAGGGAGATCAGGGAGGATGAGGCTGTGATTGATGAGTGCTTCTATTCCTTACAGCTCCAGATGCCTACCAGTGAGACCCCATGAGAAGAATCTGCAGCAAGTGAGTGGATGACTGTCACCTCGGGACCCAGGTGACAGGACCTGGCGTCTGCTTCCCCAGTGTGTCTAGGGAACAGGTACGGGGCCCTGGCAACCTTGACAGAGGAGACAGAGGAAGAACATTCTCCAATAGAGGAGGCAGCAGAGGAACATTCCCCTGTAGAGGAGGATACAGAGGAGGTGACCCCTGTAGCCACTGCTGGGCAGACTGGGGGACCGCTGCCCAGGCAGAAGAAGAAATGCCAAGTTATTGTGGTCAGTGATTCAATCCTGAGAGGCATGGAAGAGCTGATCTGCTGACTAGATCCCATAATGAGAGAGGTCTCCTGCATGCTGGGAGATAAGATCAGTGACATCACTGCAAGGATTCCTAAACTTATCAAGCCCACTGACTACTACCCAATGGTCCTTGACCATATGGGTATTAATAATGAGGCTGGGAGGAGTTCTGACCGTATCATGAAGGACTTCCATGAGCTGGGGGTCAGCCTCAGAAAGTCAGGGGCACAGGTGGTATTCTCCTCCATCCTTCCAGTTGGCAGCATCCGAAAGCACCAGGATGCCTTTATCAGAGAAGTCAACCAGCGGCTCCAGAGATGGTGTCTTCAGGAGGGATTCAGATTCTGCAACCATGACCAGCACTTCCAAGGAGAAGTTTTCCTAGGATGGGATGATCTTCATCTCTCTTCTAAAGGTAAGCATCTGTTCTCTCACAGGTTGGCTGATCTCCTCTGAAGAGCTTTAAACTAGGTTGAATGGGGGATGGGGAACCTGTAGTTGATGAGAACCCAGGGTTTGGAAGCCAGAAACAAGGCACTGGACCTAACCAGGTAAGCACTAAGGGGAACACATGCCATCAAGGCAAAGGGAAACCAAAAGCACCCACTGGGGGACTAAAATGTTTTTACATAAATGTCAGGAGTATGGGGAACAAGCAGGAGGAACTCACGTTCCTGCTTGCTAGCACACAGTATGACCTGTTGGCTTAACCGAAACATGGTGGGATTCTACATATGACTGGGCAGTGGACATTGAGGGGTACAGGTTGTATAGATGAGACAGAGGGGGGGAAAAAAGGCTGGTGTATAGCTCTCTATGTTAAAGAGCAGTACACATCTTCCATCATCAAGACAAGAGTGGAGGAGGGGAATACTGAGGTATTGTGGGTCAGGATCTGGGGGGGCAAGGGAAAAGGACTTGCTAGTGGGGGTCTACTACAGACCTCCTCATCAGGATGATGAGCTAGATGAGGTATTCGCCAAGCAGCTTTCAGATGACATACAGGCAAGGGAGGCAGTGGTCACGGGGGACCTAAATTACCCAGATATCTGCTGGGAGGAACAGGTGGCCAAAACAAACTGCTCAAGGAGGTTCTTACACTGTGTGCAGGACCCCCACCTAACCCAGATGGTGTCCAGTCACACCAGGGGTAGTCCCTTGCTAGACCTGGTCTTAGCAACAGGGGATGATTCCGTGGGGGACCTGTGAGTATACAGTAAGCTGGGTAATAGTGACCACCACTTAGTTGAATTCACTATCCAGTGAAGAGTGAGAAAAATATCCAGTGATGCTAAAGTTTTAGACTTCAGAAAGGCCAACTTTAGTAAACTTAGGAACCTAGTTAGTGAGGTAGTTGAACTCAAGAGCATCAGGGGTCCAAGAGGGTTGGAAACTTCTCAAGGGAGTGATCCTCAGGGCACAAAAAGAGTCTATCCTTTTATGTAGGGAAGGGGCTAAGGTGGATAAAAAGCCCCCTTGGCTAAACAGGGAGCTTAAGAAAAGATGGGGCAAAGAAAGAGATGAATAGGGAGTGGAAGCAGGGGACAGCCACCAAGGAGGCCTCCACCACCCTGGTGCGCTATTGCAGGGAGTCAGTTAGGCAGACAAATGCAAGACTGGAGCTTAGGCTGGCTACAACAATAAAGGACAATAAAAAGTCTTTCTACAGATACATAGTGAGCAAAAAATAAATGCAGAGTAGCATAGGACCCCTGCAGGACAAATCAGGTCAGTTGGAGGTTAACACAGACACAAAGGCAGAACTCTTCAATGAGTTCTTTGCTTCAGTATGCCTTAATACTGACCAAGACAACCCCCCGTCCCCACCTTGAGCATAGACAGATGTCCAAAAGGCACCAGACCACCAAAGGTTAGTGTTGACTTAGTTAAAGAGCACTTGGAAGGGCTGGATGCGTACAAGTCAGCTGTCCTGAATGACCTCCATTTATGGGTGCAGAAGAAATTGGCCAGTGTCATTGCTGAGCCACTGGCATAGCTGTTTGAGCTGTCATGGTGCTCCAGACAGGTCCCTGGGGGCTGGAAAAAGGCCAATATGGTGCCCATTTTTAAGAAGAGGAGAAGGGAGGAGCCAGGTAACTTTAGGCCAGTCAGTCTTACCTCTATCCCTGGGAAAATACTAGAAAAAGTCATCGAAAAGCGTATTTGTGAAAGCCCAGCAGGGGAACAATGCTGAAAGGAAACCAGCATGGGTTTGTCACAGGTAGTTCTGTCTGACAAATCTTATATCTTTTTATGACTAGGTCACATACTGCCTTGACATAGGAGTGGTGGCCGATGTCATCTACCTGGATTTTAGGAAGGCCTTCAACACAGTTTCATATTGTATTCTCATAGGGAAGTTAATGGGCTGTGGAGTGGATGCCTACAGTCAGGTGGGTGGCTAACTGGCTTAGGGACCACACCCAGAGAGTGGTGTTTGACAGGTCATTCTCAGCCTGCAAGGAGGTGGGCAGTGGGGTCCTGCAGGGTTTGGTTCTTGGGCCAGTGTTATTTAATATCTTCATCAGCAATTTGCATGAGGGTGTGGTGAGCACCCTCTCCAAGTTCGTGGATGATACCAAATTATGGAGCAAAGTGAATTCACTAGAGGGCATAGAACAGCTATAAACTGACCTGGGCAGGTTAGATCAATGGGCAGAACATAATAGGATGCAATTCAACAAAGATAAACGTAAGGTACTCCACCTAGGAAGGGGGAATCCCCAGGACACCTACAGGTTGGGGGATGTCCTCTTCAGCAGCTCAGATGCTGAAAGAGATTTTGGAGTCATAGTTGACTCCAAGATGAACATGAGCTGACAGTGTAATGAGGCCATCAAAAACGCCAATCACACCTTGTCATGTATTAGCAGATGTACCAACAGATCAAGGGAGGTGATGCTCCCCATCTATGCAGCATTGGTCAGGCCACAGTTGGAGTACTGTATCCAGTTTTGGGTGCCGCAGTTCAAGAGGAACATGGAGGATCTGGAGAGGGCTCAGAGGAAGACCACTTGCACAATTAGTGGTCTCTGTGAAAGACCCTAGGAGGAGAAGTTGAGTGATATGGATCTCTTCAGCCTCTACAAAAGATGGCTGAGGGTGACATTGTAGCTGCCTATAAATTTATCAGGGAAGGACAACAGGGAATTGGGGATGCACTGTTTACCAGAGAGCCCCAGGGAGTAACTAGGAATAATGAGTGCAAACTAGTGAAGAGTAGATTTAGGTTAGAAGAATTTTTTTTACAATAAGGGTGGCCAGAGTCTGGGATGGGCTTCCAAGAGAGATGGTGCTATCACCTAACTTGGAGATCTTCAAGAGGAGGCTTGACAATCACCTGGCTGGGGTCATCTGACCTCGGTCTTCTTTCTTGCCAGGGGCAGGGGGTTGAACATGATAATACATTGGGTCCCTTCCAACTCTAATCTATGAATTGTTCTCCACCTGCATAGATGTGACTTGTCACTAGAGGTATGGTGAGCCAGGACAGGTTTCTACCTCTTCTGTAGGTGGGAGTATGTAAGAGATGCACTGGGGAGAGAGGCATGGGAGGACAGGAACATGAAGCTGGGAGGCTGGAAAGTTAATGGGATGGAGTTAGGTAATGAAATGGGAGGTGGAAAGGAAATGGGGGGGTGGGAGGAGGGTGGTGAAATGAAGGAAGTAAGCCATTAAAAGATGAAATAAAAAGAAGTAAAAACAAATAAAAAAATAAATAACAAGTAAATTAAAGAAGGTCTCATGTTTTAATAAATTAGGATTTGGAATTGTGATATAGGGGGTGTGGGTTGTGCTTGCCAGGGTGTCTGGGAGGTGGAAGTGGTGAGGAAAGGTGCTTTTGGAGGAGGAGGGAAGCCCCAGCAAGTAGGGACCCAATATGTCCCCTTACCTTGTTCCCCACAACTCTTCCTAGATTCTTCTCCTGGACCTGTCCATGCCCTGTGACCTGGCTAGATGGCATGTGTTCTGCAGGCTGTTTACACGGGGTTACACTCCTGGGGCTGGGAAGGTAACACCCCTGGGGGAAGGCGGGAGAGTTGACTTAGTGTCATAACTGCCAACTGGGCAGTAGAAGTCTGTCCACACAGAACAGAAAGATAAGGGAGGGGGCACTGCATCCTGAAATGCTAGAGGACTTGAAGTCACCTAAAGGTTGCTTAAAATGGTTTCAGGTATTTTTGTGTTGACAATCTAGGGATTAAGAGCTCCAGAAACTGCCTAAAATGAATATGTAGCAAGGCCCTTAATTATGTGGTGTTGCAGGAAGGAGTAAGGAAGTAAGAGAAAAGGTAAGTGCTTTATTAGAGATAAGGTAGTACAAATAGACAGACAGCAGGCACATGTACACCAGATATTAACTGCAGAGTTGATTAATTAGCTTCAATAAAGCCTCAGTATGTACACATGCAGCCCTATTAGACTGCAGTAAACTAATTAACTCTGCTGTAAGTTAATGCTTGTAAACACAAGTACTATCACAAGTCCACCTTTCCCCCACTGTTCCAGGGTGGCCTGCCTCTGCTTTGGGGGGATGGGTGCTCTGGAGCATAGCAAGAGGAGGAGTGGACTCAGCTGAGCTGCTTGCTTCCACAACCTCTACCTCAACCTCCTCTGAAGTGGCTTCTGGGGAAGGAGACCAGGCTCTAGGGGAAACTTGAGGGGTGTAGAGCACACATTCAGATGATTCCCCCTGCTTCCCCAGAATTTCCTTTGCTAGGGCACTGAGATCCAGCTCCAGCTCTTCCTCTGGCACTGGAAGGATCAGCATGGGAAGTGAAATGGGGATGGAAAACATTTTCATGATGGTGCTGGTGCTGCTGCTTGTTGTCATGGTGGTGGAGGTAGGGGGCATTATGGCTTGTGCCCTTGGAGAGGATGCAGTCTCATGCACAAGCGGTGGCGTTGACACTACACCCTTCTCCTTGCTGATTGTGGAAGTCGCATCCCTGTTAGTTGTAGGAAAGAGCCTGCATCTCAGTTTTGTGTGTGGTGCGACTTACACCGCTCCCTCTACCCGCTATTCTACCCCTCCCTAAAGGCTTGCCAGCTGCCTTTCCACCACACTTCATCTTCTGTTTCATAGTGTCTTATTTTTATACAAATATATAAATGTATCTGCATTCATAGATGAACTCTCTAAGGTATGTAGTATAGGCTGTGGAGTACAAATGTATCTCCCTTCCTATGTAAATTCTATAATGTATGTGTATGCCACAAGGTATAAATGTATAGAAATAAAATATTAATGCATCCCCCTTCCTATATACATTCTATAATGTTATATCCAATATAATTATAAAATTGAAAAGGATAAATCAAATAATATAGTAATAAAATAATATGGTCTAGAAGAATGCAAAAGGTATTATGAAACCCCACTTGCTAGGCTGACAAGTAGGAAATCATTCAAATCAATGGTAGAAGTAGCTTTCATTGTCTAATGCTCCTGAGCTGCTGGAAGATAGCTCAGTAACTGTCAGACCCCAAGACATTAAGCTGGCCAGTTCAAACAATGCTGCTTTTTATGCTGTTTTTCCATCCCTCCCCCAGAGCACTGGGATTGGAATGGACCTCAGGGAAGGATGACAGGCACTGGCCAGTTCCTCAGTCAATATGAGAGCAGTCCTTCTCCTTTCTTCCCCCTCCCTCTCTTTACTTTCTGTTTCCCTGCAGGCAAGCCCAGCTTGAGCTTCAAAACTTTTGAAATGTTTCAATTGCCCATGTTTCATTTGGAGCCTGTTTTGGACCCGTTTGCTTCATTTTGATTTCCCTGTTTCAAGCTCAAAACGAGTCAAAACTGTCAAAATGAAACAGCCGGTGAAATTTCGCACAGCCCTGCTATTTATGCACATATTTGATATAGCCCTTATCAGGATAATGAGAAAATGCCTCCAATCTAAGTGTTCATGAGAGCTATACTTGTGGAAGTGACTCATTTTTCATAACTTTCGCAACAGAAGTCTTCCTGCAAATCTCCCTGATGTGGGACCAAACACTTTCCAAGAGTTGTCTGGACAAAACCTGAAATCAGATCACTTTGCTTTTTTTTCCACCAGTTCCACATATTTTCAGAGTTGTGCAGGTCTTATATATTTGCTGAGCTCTGCTTATAACTTTATCAAGTTATTCTTCAATTGAATGTGGCCCCAAAGCCTTAGTACTTCTTACCTGGCACTACCTTTACCACATGTCACAAGCTCTGTAAACATGACTACAGTGTATATCACTTCTTTTACGGTGTTTTCCACTGCATATCATCTCTTGAGGATATCCATATCATTATGTCTCTTTTTTAAAATGCTCAAAATGCACAGTTTTTCAGTTGTTTTCCAAGTATAGCAGGTTAAGTTAGGCCTTTCACACCATGCTTTTCTCATTTGCTTCCCCTGGAGGATGGAATACTTGCTGAACATTTCTTCCACTGTTTCTAAACACATTTTTCATATCTGGAGTTGATTCTGTTGGTATCAGAACTACCTGCTTCATGTTATATGGTGCACAAGAGGAAATTTCCCAGGTGGATTGGTAGCCATTACTTTTGCTGCAAGTCATGTTGGAAAATAGAGTGGTTACAAATGACTTTCCTGGAAAGGCAGTTTTGCATACTGAATAGATCACAGGACTGACCCTGGACACCTAGGATGTAGCCCTGGCTCTGCCACGTACCCATTGAGTGCTTTTGAGCAAGTCATTTTAACCTTTCTGTTTCTCAGTTACTGAGCTATCATGTGGGCATAGTGATAAGGATATTCCTTGTAAAGCACTGCAAGATCTACTGCTGAAAAATGCCATTCAAGAGATTGATATTTGTGATTTCTGCACACACCCCCCCCCCACTATATGCCAGAACAAAAGTTTTGGGCAGTTCCAGTATTTCTGACCATACATATGGTTTGTGAAATGTTGTATAAAGGAGATTTATGCATTAAGGCATAAAGCTCCAAGGCACGCTGGTTGGTTCTGAAGAGGCCACAACAATCTCACCCATCTTGTACAGCAGAACTTCAAAGCTGCTACATGACTTTTTTTTTTTTTTTTTTTTTACAATTGCAGAAACTGGAAAAGATCTGCCTCTAAGTGATGAGAAATTGTAAACAGAAGAACATCCAATAACTTTCTGGAAAGGTTATTACTTACTTTATGTCACTTTAGGAAAAACAAGAGGAAGTAAAGGGGGTTATTTTCATGTTGCACTATCAGTGATTTCTGTTTCTGATTTTCTTACAGTAGTAAACTTTTTTCCCCCCTCTTTCTGTTGTACCATCCAAAAGAAGCTGGATAATGCCCCTACTAGCTTTTTTCCCTTTGAGTAAATGTTCAGTTCCCTGATGACTAAATGCTGATTTAAGTTTACTGTGAAGGAGTCATAGTGCTGCTGATGGTTGAAGAGACACTGGAGGCATGTCTAAACATGCTCCCCATGGCACTTGCTTTAGGAAGTACTAAGTGATGGTGCAGTAACAGCCGTTACTGAGCCATCCTGGCAGTGCACAGGTGTTTTTAGCAGCTACGTCTCTGTGGTGACATGCTATGAGGTAGCTCATTGCTGATGCTATGTTGCTGTTGCATCACGGCTTGTGCGGGCTGTGTCACTGTAGCATCCCATGTAAATGTGACCACTAAGCAGTAAAATGTTTCACTGCTTGGTTACCCTGGGGGCTGAGTATTAACTACACTATTAAACAGAAAATGCTTATCATCCTCTATAGTTCAGACAACATAAGTCATTGAAAAGAGACAATAGACCCTTAAGGAGCAAACATGGCCCCAAAAAATGCAAAACTATAACTATACTTAGGTGGTGTAGCTACATTTAAAGAACAAGGTGACCACAATTGTCAAAAGATAATTATAAATAAATAAATAAAAATCATCTTTACATTAATCAATTGAAGTTCTGGTAGAGCCTAAGACTTAACTCCAACTCCCGTCCCCCACCCCGCAATTTTACCATGAAGGTTCAAATTAAGGTTAAGAAATTAATGCAAAGCCTTCTCCTCTTTCAACCACCATTATGCCATGTAGATTTGTCTTGCATTCATTTTTTCAAGAAGACTGCTTATCTTTCTGAAGTATGAGTGCACTTATTAGCTGTTTGTAAAAAAAAAAAAAAAAAAAATATGACTAAGAAAATGTTTAAAAGATTACAGTCATAAGACATTTCCATTCATTTGCCAGAGCAAAATAAGATATTATTCTTCATCTGAGAATAGTACTTTTCTAATAGTTTATAGAAGGGTCATAATGATAAGCAAGGATTCTGATTTTCTCTGTTTAAAAATAACAAATTCTCTGATAAAAAAAAGAAATGCAGATTTGGGAGGTTTTAGAGAATTTGTATTTTTCTGTGATTAAAATGAAACCCCACAAGATATATGTGTATCAGCGGAACATAATATGTCATTGATATATTTACAATTTTAAAGTGATACGGAAGCCTGCTGATGCCTCAAATCACTATAAGATACATTCTAAACACCTATACATTTTGGCATGCGATTGGTTTTTTTTTTCCTTTTAATCATGGAAAATCAGAATTCCCCTTGCCCCCATTGCTCTCCAGTATGTGGGTCTAGTTGTGGCTGTCCCCCCACCCCCCACACAGCTTTGTGGTGCTGAGCAGCCCTGATATGCTGGTGTCCTGTCCATGCCATTTTTTTTTTTTTTTTTTACTCCCAACCCACAGCTCTCCAGCCCTGCTAGTGCTCCTCCCTCCCCCCCACAACCCCCCAACAATCACTGCTGATGCCCCCCACTCCATAACCACAGCCCCCTGGGCTCTGCTGTTGTCCCTCACTCCAGACACACAGCCCCTTTGGTCCAACTGGTACCACTCACTCCCCACCTATAGCGCCCCCCCAGCCCAACCAGAGGGGACTCCCAGCTGACAGGGCTATAGGACCAGAGACTCAGGTCCACAGGTCCCTGCCCCCCCCCAGCACTGCCCATGTCCTGGCTGCCACTCATGGGAGATGGATTTGCTGAGGCAGAGGGGAGCAAGGAGCCCAGCTCCTCCTCCCCCATGGGTGGCATAGCTGGATTGGAGCTCATCGGGTGCAGATGATGGCTTGTTACTGTGGGCTTGGGGCTCCCTGCCCTACTGCCCTCCCTACAGGGCCTCCACAGCACAGTGGATGGAATTTGACATGGCAGGGCAGAGTAGGGTCAAATGAGGAGGCATGTGCCACTGCTGCAAGCTCCATACTGCCATGGCAAGGTGCCCTCTGCCCACCCAGCAGCGGTGAGGAGAATAATTCCTGACTGCCTGGCAGCAGTGACAGTGGCAGGGTGAGGTACCTGCAGTGCCTTTTTAATGGTTGAAAAGTCTCATAGAAACTACTGTTAGACACAGTTAGTCTTATTGACCATTTAGGAACTTCTGTGACCATCAGGGGCACCAAGAAATAATATAAAGACATTAGAAACCTAAAAAAACCCAAAGTGATATTCCACATAGAAATACTGGTGTTTAAATTAATTCATCTGAATTAAACACAGTTTCAAATGAAAGAAGGTATGTAGAAAGCTGGAGAAACAGTAAGACAACAGTTAAGCTGAACACCAACTTGCTGAATACCATGGTAAATAAGGCCAATATGTATTCTGAGTATATGTAAGGACAATGCATATGCTGTGTATCAAGACAGCCATTAAAGAATAAAGATGAATCTATAAAGATTATTTCTCTATTGTGACCTGAATGAAATATTTTTTATGAGTTGCTCAGAAATGCAAAACAGATTGGTAAACATAAGTGAACTGGAGGGGATTCAGAGAAAGGCAACAAAAATTAGGCAGCCTGAAGGGACTCACTTATTTAATCTTAATGTTTCTTTATATTTCCTGGGAAAAAAAGAGATGATTAAGAAGGAATGTAGCAAGTGTGTGTTTATTTGTATGGTGTAAACACAAAAAAGGAAGAGGATTGTATTAGGACATTACAATGGATTAATGTGTACAATTAATGCAATAGAACACTGGTTTAATATGCTTAAAGAAAGAAGACTAAAAAGGAAGCCTCTTAACTCTACACTTGCTACAGTTTCTGATGGATTCAAGCTGTAGTTCAGTGGGACTACTCTTGTAAAAATGAGTTTTTGCTTAAGTTTGAGGTATCAGATCTATTTTTCATAGCTTGTAAGCACAATATTACTATCTATAGTAAATTTGTTAATGTAGTATCAAGTCTAAATGTTAATGTCTTAAATGCAAGCCCTGTTATGACATTTACCCTACTATTCAATTTAAGTGATTTCCCCCCAAAATTTTAATGGGAAATCAGGCACCCAAATCCTTTTGGTGGTTCTCATACCCGACTTCATTTACCCAGACATCTCTGGATCGCCTGCGCACTGCAGTGTGTCTGTCTACACAACTCGTATAGACTTTGAAGGATAGTGATATCATAACCTCTGTGGGCAGCTTATTTAAAATCGCCCTCACAGTGAGGAAATTCTTCCTAATAAAATTTTCCTTGCTGCAATTTAAGACTAATACTCTTGACTATTCTCTGTGACCAAAGGGAAAGTACCACCTCCTTCCTCTTTATACTTTCAGGCATCTGAAGACTGCTATCAAATCCCGTCTCAGTATTCTCGTCTCCAGACTAAATAATCCCCATTCTTTCAGTCTTTCTTTATAGAATTTGTTTATAAATCTTTGCATGACTGTGGTCTAAATGGGAATATTCCTTTTCCTTCCTACTTGCATCATACAATAATTATGGTAGCCACCCATATTTTAAAATGTTAAAATTGAACCACAGAGAGACACCAAAACTTCCAAATTATTGTTTAAAAGGATTATTTTTGCTTTAAGCATTTTGCAATTCAAATGTCAAAATTAAATATTTGCAAGTGCAAAAGATTGTGCCTATTACAATTAATCACAACTTCTATATTCAAGGACCAACTCTGTGTTCCATGCTCATTATCTGCAATCTAAAAAATACCCATAAAATCTAATTATTTTGTTGCTAGCTATTTTATTTAATGATTGCCACATAGAGGTTGATAATCATTATACTGATTATCCCAGGGTGAGATGTACATAGCTTGTGTGGTTTAATAATCAGCTAATAACAATGAACACTAGTACTATACAATTAAATAAATCATAAAATGCCATGATTTACAGTGATACAGACCTGCATAAGTAATGAAATACTATGTGATCTTTTATGGTGCAATTATCAGCTTGCATTGTTGGCTCCCTATTTTGTTCATTTGTTAACTACCATAAATGGACAATACTTGAATAATAGGTTTTTTGCTTCAATACATTCATAACAATAGAAATGAGCGAAGATATTTTATTCCTAAAGGCCTGTTTACGTCTAAACTCAGTTACATATATAGTTGAACACATACAGGAATATTGCTCTTTCCTCACAAGAGCCCATGTGTCAGTTGCCACCTCTGCCTGCCTTGTCATCTCTGCCTCTTGATTTACTATGGCCATGAGACACAATACCATAAACAGGCATGCCAGCTCTTAATCCAGGTGTACTGATTTCAGTATAATGAATGTTGAGGGGTGGCACTTCAAAACCCCTACATTTCTCCTAATGATGCCAGACTCACATTCCAAAGTTTTTCCACCTAGTACAGGTCTAGTGAAAGAGGGTGTAACAGGAGGGACGGCAGGGTTGCTGTGCTAGCCCTTGCCGCCTCATCCAAAGCATGGCACAGTAGACTTGCACCCTCCTATTCTCTCCCACCATTACTTTGATTTCAGACTCACCGAGGCGGATCTTCCTGGGAGAGCTGCCTCCTACTACTTGGGGTGTCTTGTCCCTTTTCATGTGTCCCAGACCTCCTCTTCTTTGTGTCCTTTGTAACGAATCCCTTCTCTTTGGTTTCTTGCCAGTCCATAAGCTTACCCCAAAGCTCCCACTGCACCCCGAGTGCTCGCTGGGCGTCTTCCGCTCTCCAAAATTCTATCTTTCCCTGGCCAGTAGATCTTCCGCCAGGCCTTGTGAACACTTTCACAAATGCTACTCCCCCAACTCAGTGTCAACTATTTTTCTCAGGGTCCACCATCTAACTTGCCCTGGGAGGTGATTAACATACATGCATGGCCATCTTCCTCCCCCTGTTCTTTCTCCCACCAAATTACCTTTGTTATTGATGGGCCTTCTGCCTCTTTAATTTGGCCTGCAGTCTGGGTTTGGCACGGTCTTGGCTTCTGTACAGGGCTGGGTTTCTCATCCTTTGGATAGAGCTTGAGATGTACTTCTCCTCCCCCCTTAGTTTCCCAGGGGTTTCAGCTCCTCCAGTCCATCTCAGGCCTTTGAACTTCTCTTTTACTTAGAAGTTCTGCCTCTCTCTCTCTCTTCTGGAAGCCATACCTGTTCTACCAGATACCCATGACTGTGCCCTCCTCAATCTCCGACCTTCTTGTTCTAGCTGTCCTTTTGAGTGCGATCAGGGCAGCTTAGGTCACTGTTCTTGTTTCTCCCACTGACTGGCTCACTCTTTTGTACTGCTACCACATTTCCCTTGTCTACTTCCCTCTGTTGCACCTGTTCTGGTACTGTCAATGCTCCAACATAATACCTGCTGGTAAGCTTCCCTAGTTTCTTCCCCAGGCAGTTCATTTCTACATTATACTGGCTCACCCACTGTCCCCATCTCCGAGCCAGGCACTCCCCGACTGTGAAGAGAATCTCTTCCCGCATCCTTGTGAGGTCTATCTCTACGAGTGCCTGCATCCTGGTATTCTTTCCCTGCTGCCCAGTTTCCTCTTTTTCTCAAGGATTTTCCAATTTTACCATACTGGGTTGTTCCTGACTTCTCAGGATCTTTAAGAGCATAGGCTGTGCAGTCCCTATCAGTTTTTCCGTGCCTATTAACCCCTCTTTCAGGCCTTCCAGCTCCTGAAGGTACTCCTCGAATCCTGCCTTAGCCATGGACACACACTCTTCCAACATATGCCAGTCTCTCTCTTTGCATTGCATCTGCAACCTTTTCTGCTTGGGCCTTCTGTCCTGCGCCTGAGTTGCTATGTTTGTTGTCTCTGGCACCTCTGACTCCCCAGGATCTTGGTCTTTTGTAGTTATCTGACTCCTGGCTGCCCTTAACAATTCATCTTCTGTCTCTAAGGGCTGAATCTGCCGCCTTAGGATTTGTATTTGCCGCCGTGACTGTTCCCTCTCTGCCTTAGTTACTGCCTCTCTAGCCCCATTATCATCTATGAGAGATTTAAGGTGCTGTACCTGTTTTCCCATGTGGTCTCTTTCTGCCTCCACACTCTGCAACTGAGACCATAACCTCTCAGTCTCCTTTGTCCCAGCTTCTAACTCTCCTTCAAGGGACAAGCTTCGATGGTACAGGTCTTCGTAATTTGCTAGGTTAGCTGTTATTTTCTCCATTTCCAGTGCAAAAGCCTTGCCCATTTCTTTTGCTCCGTCATGGCTTTTAAGCAGCTCATCCCACAGCTCTTGTGCTTGATGTTCTGCACAAAAGCACTTCTGTTGCCACTCCTCTAGCTTATCATGCAGGTCCTGTATATGATCTGCCTGGCTGTGGACTTCTTCCTGAAGAACCTCCAGCACATCACCCCTTTGGCGACCTCCAACTTCTGTAATATCTCTTTCTGTTCCCTTGCCTGGGTTGTGCCAGTTGTAGGAGACTTTTCTCTCCACGCTGCCATCTGTCTCTGCATCCTCTGCAGCTTTTCCTCCCTGTTGCGGCTCTTTTGGGCTCCATTTGTAATGAGCTGCTCCAAGATGCAAGCCCTTTCTGCTTCTGCCGCTATCCTGCACCTGATCTCTCTGGAGCCTCCTTCCCTTTTTCCTGCCTGGGCCCGCTGTTCTAACCCCATAGCCTTTGTCTCAGCTTGCTCTCTTTGGATTTGGGCCACCTCTAGCTCCTACTCCACTTGTTCAATTCTCTCTTCCAACTCATCTATCTGTAAGCATCCAGCAAAATTCTCCTGTTTCAGGCCCTCTATATCCTCTGTCATTGCCATCCTGGCCTCATGCCTTCTCTGGTCAGGCCCTCCGATTTCCCAGTACCGTCCCAGGGCAGAGCCTTCCTGCTTTGCTCTCTTTTCGGTTTGTTGCCGCTGTCTTCTTACAGCCCTCACTCTCTATCCTAGTTTTAGCCCTTGGGTTCATCTTTTCATGCATGGCCTTACAGTTTCCCGGCCAATGCACCACTAACAGGAGGGACGGCAGGGTTGCCATGCTAGCCCTTGCCGCCGCCTCCTCTACTGTGCCAAGCTTCGGACTTGCACCCTCCTATTTTCACCTGCCACGACTTTAATGGTGTGATTTCATAGGGAGGCTACCTCTCCTCCACTTGGCCATAGTTCTCCTGCTCCGGGTGTCCTGAGCATCTAAGCCTTATGGGCCTTCTCTGTACACCACCTTCTCACTAGGGCCTTCTCTATACTGCTGCCCTTCTCACAGGGGCTTCTCCATAATGCTGCCCCTCTCCTGGGGCTCTCTGCCTTCTCACCAGGCTCTTCCCTCTGAAAGGCTGCCCTCTCACCAGGCTCTGCTTTGGAGCTGGGGTCTGTACCCCCAAACTCCATGCCCTCACTGGGGCTGGGGTCCTCACTCCACTGCAAGTCTCCTATGAGGCCTCCTCCATCCCCTTATAGCCTCATCCAAACCACCAGTGTTAAACAAACTGCAACATAAACTCAAGCCTCTTGGCTACAACTTAAACCTAAGCTACCTGGCAGCAACAACATTGCTCAGACATCTTGGAGCTGCTACCCTTTACTCTGCTAGCAGTACCTGCAGTCAAGCTTCTCCTCCCATCATTGCTCCAGGAGCTTCTCTCTCTCTGGCTACTGGTCGAGAACTCCTCCTGCCTTGAATACCAGTAAGAAACTACTTCTGACCTCAGCTCCCCTCTCATAAGAGCTCGGTCTTGTCCTTTATAGCTAGCTGACCGCTGGCAGGTGTGGGTCATTTGCTGCCTCCCATTGCCCTGGCAACCAGCACCTGAGGAGCCTTCTGGGCTCTCTCAGTAGCATGCACCTTAGTGACCTGCTACAGAGGGGTTTTAGCATACAAGAGCCTTGAGCTTAGTATGAGGCATCAGGTTTTCACCCCACCCTATCAGGCAGTAGCCCCTCTTTGTTTTATTGATTTCTGACCTAGAATAAATTATGAATCCATTCATAAGCATGTAGAGGTTAAGAAATAGCCAACAGTTGTTTGTTAAAATGTATTCCATCAAACTAATCTATTATCTGTCTTTGATGTGGTAACTGGTTTAGGCCTGTCCAGATCTAATTGCAGTCTGTCCCTCTCCTCTAGCATGCCCACTTCTCCACACATCTTAGTGTCATCAGTAAATTTGAACAAGGTACTTTTCACCTCCTCATCTGTGTCACTGATGAAAATGTGGAACAGTGTGGGCCTGAGGACCAAGCTCTGGGGAACCCCACTGCCCACATCCCTCCAGGTCGAAAATGGCCTGTCTACCACCACTCTCTGGGTGCAGCCCTCCAGCCAATTAGTGACCCATCTGACCGTGTAGGCATTGACACCACAGTCACCTAATTTTTTTTAGAATGGATTGAGAGACAGTGTTGAAGGCCTTCCTAAAGTCCAGAAAGACTACGTCCACCGTGACACCTGTGTCCAAGGATTTTGTGACCTGGTCACAGAAGGCCACCAGGTTGGTCTGACAGGACCTGCCCCAATGAATCCATGCTAGTTGCCCCTGAGTATCATCCCCCCCCCCTTCTGGTCTTTCTCGATGTGCTCCTGCATAATTTCCTCAAAGAGCTTCCCCAGGACCGAGGTGAGATTAATGGGCCTGTAGTTTCCTGGATCCTCCTTCCTCCCTTTTTTGAAAATGGGGACTATATTGGCTCTTTCCAGTCCTCTGGCACCTTTCCAGAGTGCCATGAGTGCCAGGGGTCCCACTGTGCCAGGGCTCCCACAATGACCTCTGGTAATCCCCTCAGCTCTCTGAGGTGAAGATTATCAGGACCTGCTGACATGAACATGTCTAGACCCACCAGAAGTTCCCTGACTAGGTCCTCACTGATCCTGGGCCTGGCAGTGTCTCCCCTGGGTCCATTGGGGAAACCGGGGGGGGGGGGGGAGGAGATGCCTCGGTCCCTAGTCAAGAAGATGGAGGCAAAGAACTTATTAAAGAGGTTAGCTTTGTCATCTGGTGTGACCACCAGATTTTCTTAGCATATCCTGAGAGGCCTACATTACCCAGTACCTTCTTTTTACCCACTGTGTATTTAAAAAAGGACTTCTTGTTATCCTTGATCTGGGTTGCTAGTCCCAGTTCCATCTGTACCGTAGTCTTCCTAACAGCCCCCTACAATCTCAAGCCAAGGAGGTATAATCCTTGCTGGTAATGGTCCCCTATTTCCATTGGGTATATGCCTCCTTTTTAGCTTTGAGATGTTCCTGGATGCTTTTGATGAGCCATTGGGGCTTTTGAGCACTCTTGTCCCCTTTGATCCGTGTTAGGGTTGTCACCCTTTGGGCTTGGAGGATCTTGTCCTTAAGGAACGACCACTTTTCTTGGCCTCCCAATGCCCCTCCCTTCCGGGACCTCAGAATCTCCCTGACTAGCCTCCTTACCTCATCAAAATCCACACTCCTGAAGTCTAAGGCTGCTGTCTTGCTGTAGACCTTCGACACCCTGCACTGAATGGTGAATTCCAGTAGGCAATAGTCATTATCGCCCAGCTGGTCGAGCACCCAGAGTCCCCTCACCAGGTCATTGCCTGTGGCCAGGACCAGGTCCAACAAGGCATTTCCCCTGGTGGGATTGTGCACCTAGTGGGTTAGATGGAGGTCCCGTAAGTCGACTAGGAACCTATATGAGTAGTCAGACCTGGCTGACTGCTCTTCCCAGCAGATGTCTGGATAATTTAGGTCACCCATGATCACCTGTCCTTTGACTTAACTGTCTCCACAAGCTAACCTGAGTATTCCCTGTTTAGCTCTTCTCCCATGTATTTTAGATGTCTCTTGGAGCTCTTAACCCCTGGATTATCCACATATTAATGCATGAAACTAGTTTTAAGCACTCTTTATTTAGCTGTCTTAAAATCATGGCACTCCACCCTAGGTTTATCTCTGATCTATGTTATGCAGTTTATGGCACACTAAGGCTGTTATTACATGTAACACAATAAGCTGCTCAAATGTAGATAATTTTTTTAGTGCTAGGCAAAATTTGGAGTAGTCACATGTTCAGGCTAGTGGGGGCCTGGACGACTGGAAGGTAAGAATCCCATCACTCCCATTCCAGGTTTTCCCACTGCCTCCTGGGGTTTCTCACTTCTCTTTGGTCTGGTCTTAGGCCAGAGGAGGAGGACAACCTAACCAGTGACAGCAGGGGTTTGGCAGGCATGTTAACTTTCCCTTCCATCTCCCCCAGGAGAGACAGCACAGGCACCCACAAGTACATGGGGTGAGACCAGGGGGAGCTCCAGGGTGGGGGCTGGGGGAGCCCCCCCAGGAGTAGAGGGGTGGGACAGGGCAGCCCCAGTGGGCAGGGGGCAGAGGGATGCCCAGAATGTGAAGCAAGGGATTCTTATCTTTCCTCCATGTCCCTGATAGCCTGAATGTGTGATTTCTCCAATCTTGAGCTAACACTAACAATGATCAACATTTAAGCAGCTCATAGTATTAAAAATAGCAAAGCTCAAAGATAATAATCATTGCCAACCCACACAAGATGGTAGCGCCTTCTGAGTCAATGAAGTTTGCCAGGCTTCAAGGAGATAGGTGCAGGGGTTCCTGGAAAACTGCACCTCAAGCTGCTGACATGTAAAACTCATGTCACATGTCTGTTAAGGCATAGCAGGGTGAAAATTGCAGGCCTGTTAGCCTTGATGAGGCCATGATGCCTGCCAGCTTTCAAGGAGATATGTGCAGGGGGTTCAGGATTCTGGGAACCTGCACCTCAGACTGCTAACAGGCAAAACATGTGACATGGGTGGGTGACACGACACTGTGTGTATGTTAAGGTGCTCCCTTACTTTGCTGGGGCCTCTACATGACCTGGTAGTGTGCCCCAATGAGGTCTCTTCCTCCCCTACAGCCTCAGTCCGGTCCACACTTTAAATGACAACAGGTAAAATAATAACTTACTGAGAAGCAGCACAGTAGTACCAGCAGCATCTCAGGCAGCCAAACTGTCACAGAGCCTTTCTTTTTATAAAAGAATTGAGTGGAAGAAGTACAGATGTTTTGTTGGATATATATGACTGATGTGTTACTTGTGGTGTGTGATGGGTTATGGTGCATTCTCATGTTTATATGTTTATTATTAAAAAAAAAAACTTGAATAGTTAGTGAAATATCTTATCAAGCTTTTGGGTTAAAAAACCCTTTGTCAGGCTGAATAAGTACCTGCAGTTGGTGTGTCTGTGTGCTGTTCCTGGATGGAAGGAATAATAAAGAAGCCAGAGGCTGGCATGCAATACAGGCAAAAAAGCCTGTCAGTGAAAATAGAAATGGAGGTTTCAGGGGGTGAGGGACAGGTGGGGTGAGGCAGGAGGAAGGGGATATAGCAGCATAGGTAAAAATGCAGAAGTACCTGGAGAGTCAGGTGTCTGGCAGGTTGCAGTGTGTCATAATTCCACTATGTTAAGTCCATGAGTTTCTGTACCTAGGAGGCTGATGAAGTGAAGTTCCTAGGCCCAGATATGAAAAGTGGTTTGTATTTTCAAACAAGCACCAAACCTTGCTAACCAAACCTCATCATCAGAACTGAATCTAACTTCCTACAGCTCAAAACATAAAACCTGCCAACTATCTCCAGTATCCCCACAAACTGCACACTAGAATGTATCAAAGACAAGAATACCCAACTACCTGTGAGGGCATATTCCTCACAAAAATCTCACTCTGTCTCCAGTCTCTTAGGCCTGATCCTGAGAGGGAATTTACAAACCACTTTTCCCAGCTGGGCCAATGAACTTCACTTAATCAGACTCCTAGGTACAGAAACTGTGGGGGAGTGTCACTACATCCTCAGCAGTGCTGAACAACACCCTCTCACTCAGAACACTGGTCAGTGAACAAGACAGAAGTTCATGGGCAACTGTGGCCAGATTTGGCCACATCTGTCTGCGGCTTGCCCAGTAGGCCAAAGGATTGCACAGCAGCGGCTCCACAGCCTCAGAGAGATAGGCAACCACCAAGACCTGAGCACTACCTGCCTGATGGTGGGGTCTGGTGGTTCTGGACCCACCATGGAAGCCATGCCCTTGGCCCACATTTGCAGTGCCTGTGGTGGAGGAGGAGACTGGCTGGTGGCTGGTGTGCTAGTATGGGACAGTGGATCCCCTTCTTTCATGCCCCCCCGCCTCCGCCATTCTGCCTCCCTGACTTCCTTCACCAACACCTTCATCCACTGATTCAGGGTTTGGCTGCTGAAATACACTGCCTTTCACCCTTGGGTGACACTTGGTAGCCAGCACGTGGACTGTACTGGACCACAAGGGATCAAGCCATTTCTTGATGCCCTCCTTTAGCCACCTCACCAGTGCCTGCACATCTGGTGACAGTGACGCCCCAGCCAGGAATGTTAATCCCCTGGAAGCTCTTCATTTGGCTCTGAAGTTCCCTCAGTATGGGGTTCACCTGGCTAAGGAGGGCATTGGCAGCACTGAGGGTCTCATTGGCCTCAAGGAAGGACTTGAGGACCACCAACATCTGGGAGATGGTATCCCACTCAGCTGTGTTCAGGAAGCTGCTGATCCCAGCCTCCCTGAGCAAGGCCATCTCATGAATAGCCTTCTGTTGCACTACCAGCCTCCTGAGCATCAGGTATGTGGAGTTCCACTGAGTCTCCACATCCTGCATGGTTTTGTGCTATGGGATGTTCAGCTCTGTTTGTTTGTCCCACAGCATCTTGCCCCCCTTGATGCTCCAGTGGAAAAAGCCTTCCAGCTTCCTGCATTTGGAAATGAGCTTGCTTGTGGTGTTCTTGTGCAGCTTCTCCTTCAAGTACTCCCTGCATGCCTCATACAAGGAGGGCACTACCATCCTGCTGAAGGTGGTGTGTGTGGACATTTGGTATGATAGAGGTCACGAGTGTCATGAGTTGCTTAAACTCTGGCTGCCCAACTAACAAGAAGGGCTGGCCATTGACAGCAAGCATCTCCCCAGTGCTCTGGGTGATCTTGCTTACCCTTGCAACACATCCAGGTTTCTGCCTGGCTTTCCCTCACTGTTCCAGGGTGGCCTGCCCCAGCTTTGGAGGAACAGGGGCTTTGGAGCAAGAGGGAGAGTTCCTTTTGGGTATGTGCCTACTGGTGTCAGGCTGAGGAGAAGCAAGGGTAAGGGGGTCATGCCTGCAGAGATACATCAGCATTCCTGTGGTGGTGTTAGCACTTGTGTGTTTTGTTTCCTTGCCCCAGCAGATTTTGTTTTGGCAGTGCAGGCAGCTAGCATATGTGGGATCATCTGTCAGCTCAAAATGATCCCAGACCATACTACCAGCTCACTTCTGGGGTGCAGGTGTATGTGTGGATGCTTCTGCACTTCCCCCTCCTCAGCAGGCAGAGGCACAGCAAGAGAGGGACTGGACTCAGCTGAGCCACTTGCCTCCACCTCTACATCAACCTCCTCCGAAATGCTCTTTGAAGAAGGAGACCTGACTCTAGGGGAAACTTGAGGGGTGTGGAGCACAAACTCAGATGATATCCCCTCCTTCCCCAGAATTTCCCTTACTAGGGCACTGAGATCCACATCCAGCTCTTCCTCTGGCTTTTGAAGGCTCAGCATGGGAAGTGAAATGGGGATGGAGTAGGCTGTCATGCTGGTGCTGGTGCTGTTGCTTATTGTTGTCATGGTGGTGGGTTAGGGATGGTACTTGTTGCACTTTCCTGTTACTGAGTGCAAGGCGGGATGAGCTGGCTGGGTTAACCATGCGTATTGGTTGCAAAGAATGGTACTTACTCTGCAGTTGATTTTAGCAGGGTGAAGTTTTATTATGAGGAACCATGAATGCAGGTTATGATGAGCGGCTGCAGGAACACGGAGTTACAG
>JAGPOW010001918.1:29559505-29597076 GCA_030014935.1 Caiman crocodilus
TAAAATAAAATGTTAAAGCTTATCCTACATCTTAGCTTACTTATACTTATCTATAGGGAATAGAGAGGGAGAGAAAAAGTCAGAAATGGTTGGGGAAGGAGAGGGAATGCATTTTAAAATAAAGAAAAAAAAGAAAAATGGGGGGGGTTTGCTACACAGCCATTGATCATTACCCATTAAAAGAGTTTTTATGTTGTTGAAAACATAAACATTTTTCCTTACTGCCTTTCTTATTAACCATATATAACTATGTGTACTAGTTTTATATGCAGCACTGTCCAAATAGATATATTTATATTGGTTCACCTTTGTCATTTTCAATTTACAGAAAGAAGACTGTTAAATGAAAAAATAAATGTTAATAAAATCAAATCAACCAGCTTCATTATCTATCTTAGTACGTTCTTATTACTATTAATAATTACAAAAATGTATAAGGGTTAAGGTTAAAAGAAGTTTATTAGAATTTTTATTAAAAGGATTTTGACAAAAAAAGACGTTTTGTCTTTTTTTTTTTTTTTTTTTTTTGCCAAAACGTATAATTTGCCATGGGGAATTTTTCTCATGCATAGATTGGAATTTTTGGTCAAAGTTTGACAAAAGGAAAACCCACACCCCACATTTTTTGCAATGTTTCAGCCTAGCTTAACTTTGCAGTGGTTTACTTTCTACTCTGCTAAGTAACTCTGCTTATTAAAGTGAGTCTGAACTGGGTAGAGTAGCAGGGGTGTCAAACATATCATGGAACCATAGAAGATTATGGTCAGAAGTGACCTCAGCAAGTCGTCTAATCCAAACCCCTGGCTCTGGCATCCCCACCCAGAGAGCTGCTCATCTCATCATAGAAGGCAATCAGGTTGGTCAGGCAAGATGAGCCCTTGGTGAATCCATACCGTTCCTAACCACTTTCTCCTTCAAGTACTTAGAAATGGATTTCTTGAGGGCCTGTTCCATGATTTTTTGGGGGACTGAGGTGTGGCTGACTGGTCTGTAGTTCCCTGGATACTCCTTCGTCCTTTTCTTAAAGATGGATACTATACTTGCTCTTTTCCAATCATCTGGGATCTCTACTGATTACTGTGAGTTTTCAAAGATAATGGCCAGTGGCTCTGTAATCACATTAGCCAATTCCTTTAACACCTTGGGTGCATCTCATCTGACCCCATAGATGTTTATACATCCCACTGTTCTAAATAGCCCCTAACCTGTTCTTTTGCCACAACTGGCTGCTCACTTCATCCCCAAACTGTGCTTCCTGGTGCAGTAGTTTGGGAGCTCATCTTGCCTGTGAAGAGTGAGTGACAAAGGCATTGGGTACTTCAGTCTTTTTTGCATCCTGTCACTAGGTTGTCTCCCCCTAGGGGTGTGTAAAACAGGTCATATTTGATTCAGATTTGGCATGAATCGGGGGCAGTGATTCGATTAGTTGATTCGGATCGCTATCACTGATTCGATTTGGCCAAATCTGAATCTGAAGTTTCAGTACTGATTTGGAGAATCAGTGATTTGGCCATAGACACAGCTTTAAAAGGTGAGACTACGGGAGGGGAGAAGCAGTCTCTCCTAGGAAAGGGGGGGCCAAATCCCAATAACCCCAGCCAGAGACTCCAAAGTACCTGGGCACTGAGCCCTGCCAAATCTTCCCTCCAGGGCAAAAGAGGCTTGGTGACAGAGTTGAAGTCTGCTTTCCTGAAATCCCGGGTATGCACTTTGCTGCTCTCATTCTTTCCTTTGTTCAGGATCCTGAACCCAGTCATCTCATGGTTGCTTCTGCCCAAGTTACCATCCACTATTACATTCCCCAAGAATTCTTCCCTGTTTGTGAGCAGCAGCTCAAGAAGACCACAGCCCCCAGGTGGCCTTTCCAGCACTTGCACCAGGAAGTTGTCTCCAACACTTGCCACAAACTTCCTGGATTGCCTGCACACTGCTGTGTTTTACTCCCAGCAGATACCAGGGTAACTGAGTCCACCATAAGAATCAGGGCCCATGGTCAGGAACCTTCCACTAGTTGTTTGAAAAAAACTTCATCCACCACATTCTCCTGGTTTGGTGGTCTACAGCAGACATCTACAATGAAATCACCCTTGTTGTTCTCCCCTCTAACCCCAACCCAGAGGCTTTAACAGATCTATCTCCAGTTTCATACTGCAGCTTGGAGCAATCATAAAAGTCTTTTACATAAAGTACAGCTCCTTCTCTTCTTCTCTCCTACCTGTCTTTCCTCAACAATTTATACATACCCATAACTGTGCTACAGTCATATAAGCTATCCCATCAAGTCTCTGTTATTCTAGTCATGTCATAGTTCTGTGACTTTGTGAGGACTTCTGATTCTTCCTGGTTGTTTCCCATGAATTTGTGTAAAGGCACCTGAGGTAACAACCTGATTGCCCTACTTTCTTAGGAAGAAAGAGAACAACTCCCCTGCTGCTCTTCCTGCTTGCGCTTCCTCCAGGTTACCAATTCCCCACTTACCTGAAGGCTTTGGTCTCCATGTGGCACATGGACTGGATCTAACCTGCAGAGTTGGGTCATCTGGCCCTCCAGCGTTGATGGTGATGGTGGTAGGAAAATCCTTGACACTGCTGTAGCCAAGTACCCAGAAGAATGAGGGTGCCTGAACCCCAGAAGCATTGCAGGAAACCCAGTACTGCCACTAGTTCCCATGGCAGCAGCCAAGTGTTCAGGACACGAGGTGTCTTTCTGCCAGGTCTTGAACTGGAAGGGCTCGGGTGTCCAGGAGTATGACAAGCCTATTGAATTTGCCCTATACCAGTCATGTATCCCACACTAATCATCTGACCCACAGGGCAAGATACGTCTGACATCCTTGACAGAAGAACACTGCCAAGTTATATGGAAAAAAGGAAACTGACTTCTTCCAAAAACACTTTGTACACTGTACTAGAGACAAGAGAACTAGAAGGCACTGCTTAGGAAGCATGCTGTCCACTAGTGGTATATGAAGCAGGCTGTATTATATTCGGATTCAGATTCCGCTCAATTCGGGGGGACAGTGATTTGATTCACTGATTCAGATCACTGTCCTGTTTTGATCCGACCAAATCTGAAACTGAAGATTTGATTCTGATTTGGAGAATCAGTGATTTGGCCATAAACATAGCTTTATATGTTTTTTCTACAAACCTCAAAGTACCAGGTGTGGCTTATGAATGCTGAGATGGTGGGGCAGATGGAGTATTCCACAGGAATTCCCCCCCCCCACCATGGATCAGTGATCAGCCACAGGGGAACCCCAAGTGTCTCCCCAGACCCAGGAGGCATGAGTCACTGAGCTGGAGGGTGGGGGGTCCTCCATGAGCTCTGCAGCATAACTGAAAGTGGACTGAAAGTGCTTCTGGTCCACTTCTGGATCTGCTGCTAAGCACACTGGGGACCCGCACCCCATGCTCCCATGGGATTCTCCATCTGCTACACCATCTCAGCATTCATGAGCTGCCTCTGCCTGGTACCTTGAGATATGTAGAAAAAACATACACAGCTGTGTCTATGTTTGAATCATCAAATCTCTGAATCTCTCTGAATCGAATTGGAGGCTTCCAATTCGATTCAGAGAGATTAATGGGTCTCCTGATTTGATTCAGATTCAGAGATTCAGGCACTGAGTAGGGTCAAATCTCCACTGAATCGAATCAGTGACTAAAGCTTCACACAGCACTACTGTCCATTCCTCCCCCTCAGTGAGTTAAGCTATAGAGGGCTATAATTTGCCCTGTTCCTTTAATTTAGTAGAATATTCCTGTGTGCTAGAAGCAAATAATGAAATATTGAATCAGCTGAAAAATGCTCCCAAACAGGCTAGGGACAGTCTTTCAAAAGCATGAACTTGAATAGATTCAATCTTTGCAGGTTAATTTAACCTGGCTAGGCTAAAACAGTTTTTAACCCAGATAGACATCCCAGAAATGCAGGGACATGCCTGCAGTGGCTCAGGCTAGAAGCCAGGAGATGCTAGAGCAGCCCTTCCTCTGCTTCCATAGGGCAGAGCTGGATGGGGCATGGCCAGGACCTGGCAGGAAGCTCTGATTATTCCCCCCTCCTGAGCTGTCTGACAGGGAATGTTTATCACCCCTAACTCAGTGTTTATCTACTGATTAGGAAAACAAAGCCTTTCTCCATTAACTAATGGAGCTCTTCTTAAACACCTCTTCCAAGGAAGGACATGAAGATACCTGTTCATTAGCTCCAAAAAGCCTGTCTGCCTCTGTCCTCTCCCACAGAATAGGCTGGACTTTAGCCAGTGTGTGGTCTGCTAGCTAATAGGCCTGTGTGAAATTTTGCCGGCTGTTTCCATTTGGCACAGTTTTGACATATTTCAAGCTTAAAACAGTAACATTGAATTCAAATGAAGGGCTCTGAAACAACCTCAAAACAAGGCTAGTCAAAATGTTTAGAAAGTTTTGAAACATTTTGTATTTTGAAGCAGCCAGCAGAGAGGTGGTAGGAAACAGAGGAGAATCAGCACTGCGCTCCCATCACTAGATTGAACTGGGGACAGGAAGTCAGCCCAGCTGGGCTGATTTTCCATCCCCTGTGCTAGATCAGGCTAGGGATGGGAACTCAGTCCACTTGGGCTGACTTCCCATTCCCAGTGCTACGATCAGCCTCAATGTTTCAATGAAGCAAAACAGAACAGCTGTTTAGAATCTAAATGAAACTTGAAGTGAAACACTGTTCTGTGGAAACCTCAAAGCTCAACTCAAAACAGAATGGTGCCATTTCGCACGGCCCTACTAGCTAATGCTCAGGTGTCTGCATAAGGCGGGGGCTGGAGGGGAAATCCCTGCTTAGCAAGGAGAAGCTAGGCAGATGCTCTGTGCCTGCAAGTCTGTGCCAGGGAGCAGAGGGGAGGGGCCCTGTGGAGCAGATAGCTCCACCCAGCCCAGAGAGCATGCTGGGATGCTGGGGAGTCTGATTTAATTTAAACCAGCAAGGGGTCTGGGACAGACATTGCATATACTGGTTTGACCCAAATCAGTTAGGTCTGATACTACATTCAACCAAGTTTATCTCAAACTGGTTTCAGCCATTTTCATACTGGTTTATGTGGACTGAACATTTGTTTTGTTACAGGTTTAAAACAGTTTCTGATGATATGTAATGTCTGTCCTTAGCCTGAGTTTCCTCTAACTTTAAACATTATAGCTGCATGCTTATTTATGCACAAGGCCAGGCTTCAAAAGAATATTTAAGTATACAGGGTGAGATCTTTTACATTTTAAAATCCCCACTATAAGCACCTCAACATTCAGTTTCTAAAGTCTTTTGAACTCCTAGCTGTTACAATTCATTGTCATGTTTTCCAGCCACTGGAGCAATGCTGTTCCAAATGAAGACAAAGTAGGGACATTATGGCTGTCAAATGAAGTTACTGGTATCTGACAGGAACAGTTATTATTTTAGCACAAAATTTCTAAGTCCTCTATGCATGATCTGCTTCATTACAAGAACCTATTGTGATGGGAATTTTTTGTGTAACATCTAAAGTGCATTTTATTTTGTTCACCCACATACAATAACTAGATCAAGATTCATGGCTTCTGAATCTAACAACAACCATCATCAGTGACATTGCATTCAATGTCAATATAGTCATAGCAGTAAAACCAATAGCTAGGTGGGGAAAATCTCATTACAATCTTTTCAAAATGAGAAATCAATACTGAGCAAATTCAAAGTGAAATCTCATACACTGAAACCAGATTTAAGAACTTACATTTAAAGTAGTCACATAAAAATCTCAAGAGATTGTTTAGACTATCTTACAGGTGACGTTTAAAATTGTTTCCTGAATAGATTTTGAGTGAAATGTAATTCATTATGTATTTTGTTGCATTTAATGAACTTATTTATTATGCATCGTTAAAGATAATCAAACCTAACTTAAAGTATATTTTTAATTTTTAAATTTCTTTTATCAATTGAAATGCATTGTAGCTCTCTGTTTTGCTTCATATATTATTGTAAAATTGAGAGAAAGCTTCTTTATCATAGCTCTTCAATTTTAAACAAATGTTCACTTTATAACAAGTTATGTTGTTCCAGTATGTTTAATGGATTTTTTTAATATCTATATGTTTTAGTCCTATATACTCATATATATTTAGGTCTGAACAAATTGGCCTGCTAAGTAGGATTGTTGTCTTTTTAACTGTGATGTATATAACCTATAAACAACCTCTCATGCTTCTTCTGATTCAGCATGGTATACCACAGTCTTTGGATCACACAAAAAGTAAAACAAAACATGGTTGTACAATGGTAATACAGCTTGTGTCAAGGGAATACAAACATCAGCACTAAAATACTCTGTAACGTATACTAGAACAAACCCCACTATGCTGAATTTGTAATTGTTCTTCCTTATATTTGTCCAGCCATTCCCAATCTCTAGGTTTTTCAGACTGTAAAATTAGTGACATACAACACAGCAAACTTGACTTCAGCAGAATGCTAGAGAGCTGCACAAATCATTGTTCTGATTATTGTTGACTGTAGGAGAAAAAATATACAAAGCATACATACAAACATACAAAGCATACAAAAACAATCACAACATGTGACTCCAAATAACATATCCCAGTGCATTTTAAACTAGTTTTACTCTTTCTCAACAAAACAGGAGAATTTATACTTGAGAGTTCCATTGTAAAATCTTTTGTGTTAGAGCTGGATTGATAATAAGGGGAGTAAATTGGCTGAGAAAGGAAAATAGAACCTAGAAAATGAGAGAGAAGAGGACAGGTAGCTAATCTGAGTGCACAGTTCACTAGGCAATAATGTTATTAGTTTTATTGTTTATTTCCTATTCACAAATGACTCTGAATTGATTGGGATAGTCTAAGCTTTTTTCTTTATTCAGAAAATATCACCCACTTCCTTTACATTTGGCTTGTGCAAGTTTCCATATAAAGGATTGTTGGACAGTTATGTTTGTGTAGGAGGAATTCTTTGAGTTGTGACCAAGGATAGTAGTAGGAAACTGCTAGTAACAAAGTTACAAATGTGCATAAATCTACTGCGTTTGGACTTAGCAAGTTCTTATACACAAGAAATTGCAAGCAGCACCCAATATTATAGACTAGGTACAGACATTGAAAAAGCCTGAGGCAGAATTGATTTATGTTACATGGGCTTCTATAAGTGACATAGATTAGATTGGTATTGAACAGGACACACATTTACTCTTTGGTGAGACTGGAGGCAAATCTATTAGACTGGGTTCTGACATTTTTAAATCAGACTATGTGTGCAAACTTCTGTTATAGACTGGTTTCACTTGTATCAGTAAAAGTGCAATATTTGTTCCTGGTCATAGTGTCTGCATGTTCTAGTCCTAATTAAGCACAATGAGTGCCACTTACACATGAACTCTGACACATTTTAATTAGAGCACTGTAGAATAGCTTCAGCATCACATGTATAAGCTCCTACAGGTTTAAAAATGGCCACTGGGGTGCTTTAACTAAAGCTCATTGAATGAGCTTTAAAGAGTCCCATGGCCGTTTTTAAACCTGCACGGGCTTATATCTACAGCATCACATGTGATACCACAGTATTTTAATTAGAGTGGCTTGCTGGGAACTGCTCTAATTAAAACACCCATCTCCACTCTCCAGCATGTCTATAGGCAGCCACTTAGTCTGATCAGTGATTTTTGAAAATTAAGCAACAGCACACAGTGCAGGTGACAATCTGACTGCATAAAAATCTGCTCAAAACTCAAAATTCCCAATTTGTTTTCATTCTGATTTGGAACAAACCATAATATCTTTTCAATGTCCCGTAGAACAGAGGCCATCATTTTGGGTTTTGGAGATTTTTCATTAAATATTTTTATCTGTGCCAAAGTGCTGAACTTCTTGATTAATACATAGAACAAAATTTTGATCTACAAAATTAGATTTTTCAATTGGTATGAAGTACCAACTGTACCTAATTCTTTTAAAAATAAAATGTGTTATCCAGGGACATATAATTTATCATAACAGCAGAATTTCCTTCACTTTCTCAAGGAAATAAAACCTTTGGTTTTGAATGCTAAGGATTTCCTTTGGGAAGTTTTTTTTTTCCTTTTATGAGCACTCTGAAATCTTTACTTTTTAAACCTTAAGGAGAATATTAATGGGTCAGAATGTTTTACAAGCGATATTGTTACTTCTCTCTGACTCATCTTTTCTTTTAATAGTGAAACCCTTGTTATTAAAGATGTTTTAAATTTGTTATTAAAGATCAATTTGCATATAAAAATTCATACAAAATAGGGAATTAATGAGATATTTGATAGTACTTAAAATGTTATTAGAACAAGGCAAAAAAAACCCCTCTTTCCAAAGCTTATTAAGAAGAGCCCATATCTTTTCTTGAATGACTATTTCAATTTAAAAAGTCCCCTAGAGAATTAAATTTAAAGAGGCTATTCTAAGAGGCCAAAAACATGAGTATTTTGAGACACTTGAAATAGAATTTAATTTCCTCTTAAAACCTGATAGGACTAAGGGAAAATTGCAGAAAATTGACCAAATAAAGGAAAGATATAAATCTCTATTTTTCTGATTATATGTATATCTAGTTATAATTTGATTAAATTCTGCAAATAGAACAAAAACCTTTCATTTTTATCTTTTCACTATGATGTTAAGACCAAATTTATCTACATTAAAAAAGATACAAATATAAGTTACCTCAACCTGCACCATGAAAAAATGTTTCACTGACTTGAAACAATTTTCCAGGTTTTTGTTTTAGTGTAAAAACAAACAAACAAAAAATTATTTGGGGTCAGCCTAAAATATTTTTTCTAGTTTAACTACCTCTAATATAATTGTCAAATTGAGGAAAAATTGCAACACTGATGCATCTGCAGCAGAAAACTGCATAATTCTGTAGGCCCACAGCAGTCAGGCAAATAAATATGAAGAAGAAACCCATAGCTTCAATAGACAACACTTTTCCAATGCAGCCTTGTTTTTGTAATGTTATAATGTCACTGAGACTTCAGTATTGTTGGTGAGAATTTTTTAAAAAACAGTGCCAAGGAACTGACTCCTGCATAAGGTGCTTTGTGAGCACCTCTGTTTAATTATTTAAAATAAGTCCTGTAGGGTGAGGGAGTAAGCCAAAAACATATTAGCTATTAATTAAAATAGCAAGGGTGTTTAAAATTGTGAACACTGAAAAATAGTTTTAAAGCATGTATCACAGTTAAAGTATCAATATATTCCAGAAATATAAAGATATATGTACATGCACATAGCAATATCCAAATGTCTTAATTATGACACTTAGGACACATAAATTATGAAAATTATATTTGTAAAGTGATTTAGAATCTTAGTTGGTTGAGTCCATATAAGAAATAATCAAATACATGGCCCATATCACTGAAGTTAGTAATGTGTTAATCATGAGAAATCTATATTAACTTTCTGATTTTTTTTCCTTTCATGGGTATATCTTATAGCTATCTTGCAGGAAGCTCATTAATCACTATTTTAGAAACCCTTTTTTTCTTGATTATATAGTTTCCTTTTGAATCTGTCAGGACAGACTTCAGTGTAACGATAATTCATTATGCAGATGATCACTAGCCGAAGCATAATAAGATAGCTAAAACTTTTAACTGGAAGAGTTTTCTTTCAATAATCATGTAAGATGTTTCAGTAAATGAGTCCTACAGCTGCTTGTTTTGGCTTTCTGTGTATGTGAATTAATGAAAGATTTTGTTTTCACCATTGTGATTTAATTGGTGAATGAACACAAAAAACTGAAGAATGGCTTAACAGAGAAATCTTCTTTTTAGGGTTATTGCTACCAGTTCATATTCCAATAAATGTGCACATATTCAGCACAGGGAAATAAAGAAACCCAAGACATCAATCACAATATGATTCTGTCTGCAGGCTGGAGAAACAGAAAATGGTGCCTGTAACCTTCAGGGAGTTATTCCATCATTAGATTAGCCACCATAAAAGCAAGCCCATATATCATTAAAAAGGACATTGTTGGCAATACAAGAATAATAAGTGGAGAGACTTGCACTGGCACTTTATGTGGGAATGTGGTCAAAATTATACAAATGCTGAGGGAAGTAATAAGTAGTAGTGACTAACTCAGAAAAAAATTATGATCCAAATACTACTAACAGTAGTTTATTTACAGTTTTCACTAAAGTTATAAGAGCCAAGTACCTGTTTAGGAAAAGTGTCTTTGCTTCTCAAGTTTACTGGCATTCATATTATAAATAAGGCTTGGTGCTGGGGATAGGGTAGGGTGGGAGGAAAAATGCAGCCCATGGCTAGGGCCAGCATCTGGGCTTTCCTCTCCCTAGGACTGCTCTGGGAACTGTACTGAAGTTCAGTTAGATTAGTCTCGCCAGACCCAATCTAAGAGAGACCACTTCAGAGGTACAGTTAATTTAGATTGGATAAGCCAATTTTAGACCAATCTAACTGTTTTGAATTTCTGTATAGTTTACACTTAGATCAACCTAACTAGAGATCTAGGTGTAAGGTTTGCACCTGGGTGAACTAAGTCAGAATGTCCCTTTTTAATGCAATCTATTCTCCTCCTAATCTTCCCAAACATCTTCTATAACATACATGTTAGAGTGGGCATAAAGGTGCCTTTGCATAAGAGAATCGCAGGCTCAGGGGTGATCTGGTGGCCACATATAAGTTTATCAGAGGTGTTCATCAGGATCTGGGTCTGTTCACCAGTGTCCCAAGGGATGGCAAAATCGAACGGTTACAAATTCTGCCATGACCAATTCAGGCTGGACATAGGGAAGAACTTCTTTACTGTCTGAGGCCCCAAGGTTTGGAATAGATTGCTGCTGGAGGCGGTTCAAGCACCCGCTTTGAATGCCTTCAAGACACATTTGCATGCTTAACTTGCTAGGATCCTATGATCCTAATGACTTCCTGCCCCTGGGGCAGGGGGCTGGACTCGATCCCTCAAGGTACCTTCTAGCTTGAATGTCTATGAAATCTATGAAATCCTACAGGCTATTTTGCAAGGCTGTGTGAAGCTTCAGTCCCTGATTAGATTCAGCATAGATTCGGCCTGATTCGGTGGCCGAATCTCCAAATCTGAATCAAATCAGAGGATCATTTAATCTCTCCAAATTGAATCAGAAGAGATTCAGAAAGATTCAGCAATTTAGACATAGACACAGCTTTAAATGTTTTTCCTATGTACTTTTGGTAGCCAGAGGCCCGTGAATGCTGTGATGCTTAGGTGGATGGAGTGTCCCACATAAGTGCGGGGTGCTCACAAGTGCACTTGATAGCAGTCTCAGAAGTGGACCAGAAGCACTTTCAGTCCACTTCTGGGTCTGCTGGAGAGCGCACAGGGGACCCACCCCCATGCCCCCCTAGCTCAGTGACTGGTGCCTCCTGTGTCTGGGGGGGCACCTGGGGTTCCCCCATGGCTAATCACTGAGCCAGGGAGATGCAGGGTCCTCCCCCAGCCTGCTCCCTGCCTCTGAACCAGAAGTGGACCAGAAGTACTTCCAATCCACTTCTGGGTTCACCGCCGAGCGCATGGAGGGCCTCCCCCCCACGCACTCCTGTTGGGTTCTCCATCCTTCCCAGCATCGCAGCATTCACAATTTACTTTGGCACCTTGAGGTATATAGAAAAAACTTTGAAAGCTATGTCTATGTCTGAATTGCTGATTCTCTGAATCAGCATTGAATCTTCAGATTCAGATTCAGCTGAATTGAAGCAGGGACAGTGAGCCAATCAATGAATCAAATCACTGTCCCTGATTTGGGCCAAATCCAAATTCAAATTGAATAGGGCCTGCTTCACACACACCTACTATTTTGTTCTGGGTGTTTTTTATAGTTGATCAGAACAGTCAAGAGAGTGGAGCATAGGGATGTATTTTGGATTAGGGGGGATATAATTTTATCAACTGACAGTGAAATAAAGAGAAAATAGGGCTCTACCATTTGCTGACAATAGCCATATTTTGTACTATCACAGAATATTTTAAACCTGAAAACATATTCTGCAAGAATAATAATAAACAAGATCTTCATCTTGCAGGGGTCTCTAGGTAGACAGAGCTCTCTGAAGTACCAGTGAGTTCAATGTGGTTCTGCAGAGACAAAATTATTCCCCGTCACAGCTCTACGCAGGACCAGACCTAAAAATTGAAACTTTCATCAATAAATATACAATAGGTAATATGTTTGATGATTATATCAGTCCCACAATGGCTAGCAGCATGCCACCAGACTGATCATACCAGGCAATTTCATTGATGGGATAGTATTTTTTAGAAGAAGTTAAAACAATGGGAAGCTTAATGATATTATTTCCAAGGCACTAATGAAAGATCAAAGAGTGACCAGGGAAGTTAGCTATTTACCAGTGTTTAAATGAAAGCTTTTATACTCCTTTTCCCATATGGAGTTGCCTATATTTTCATTTATGCTTTAATGTGCTCTAGAAAACTGCAAAATATCACTTATAATTAGGATAGTACATTATTTATGAATCTGTCTCTTAATTGCACCTATTTAATACACTCATTAAACTTATTTTCATTACTGTCAATCTCATTATTTCTTAACTACTGTCAAAGTCAGAATATCCAAAGGAAGGAAAGAAAATAATTTCTAACTAGATCCTAGCAATTAAGTGAATGGAACTGATCCAACTCCCTTTGTTGGATCAAAGGGAGTCTTGGATCAAAGCAGGAGTTCTTTTAACTGATTTTAAAGAGTTGGACCAAGCCTTGAATGTGTTGTGTTTAGACAGAAAGGAAAAAGGTATAATGTAGCACATACCTGTGAAAACTTAGTCCTTTGTCATTTAAGCATAATGTGATTCAGTGATATAATTTCCAAAAATCACACTCAGGACATTGGTCTTTGATAGTACAAAGTTCAGTCACAAGTGAAAATAAGTCTGATAGTCCTATCCAAGACCAAATGCAAGTAAACCACTTAAATAGATGTGAGAGAAATGCCCTGTCAGTCTCTTGTTTAAGTTCATGAAGAAGGGTTTACTAGATCAAAGGTCACACATCTTAGAATTTTTCTCAGCTGAAGATTAATCAGTTTGCTGTCTTAATATAAACTACCTAAAAAACTACCTAAAAAGGCAGGATGAAAATCCTCTATAAGCTACAATAAACTTGTATTTGATTGCTATTATATTTTGTTGAAACAAATCTTTGTATTTCACGCCCAGAGTTGCAGTAAAATAAATAATGAAATATCTTAATATGAATTAAATCTACCAAGAGTATTTTCAAATAATCTTTGTGTCACATAACTTCACCATATTAATTGAATATCACTCAAAGTATTTTTTTCCTTGGAAGGTATTTACTTCTAGTAATACTTACACTAAGTTACTGGTATTACCTTTATATTACTTTATCATTGCTTTATTATGTCAAACTATCTGGTCCACTGGAATAGCTCTATCTTAATTATTTGCAGAGCCGATTTGTACTATGAAGCTGGATTAGTAGAAAAATGTCTTGGTGTGTATCGGTTTCTACATCTGTCAGTGTAACTGGAGTCTTTCTCTCTCTCTCACGACAATAAATTCATTCCAGCCTTTTGCCTCTGCAATGAAACGTGTTTGGTTTCGTTTATTTTTGCATCGCTCAGACCAGAATGCTTCTATGTAACATAAAATGAATCCATGTACCCTCAGAAATGTCTCCCCTACTCCAAATCATTTACATTAAACTGTATTTGTATAAGACAAAACACAGCCATCTTACATATGGATATCACATACACTTTTTTAAAAACAAAGAAATAATTAAAAAAATTAATTCAGGTTAATACCCAGAAGTACAATAAATGCATGCATGCATATGGTGCAGTAATATATATATATATTCACACATAAAACTGCAGTAATACACACATATATCTAAAATTGTAAATATGGAGGAGTCTGACAAATTTCTGTTCTTGAATATTATCACATTTAGGGGAAAATTCAGATGCAAATTCAGATACCAACTTTATATAGCAGGCCCACCCTGATATGCAACACTAACTGTAAAATAGAAGCATTAGCTTGGGTACCAAACCATGAATTAACTGTTTTTCACATTAATAAACTGCTAGGGGACTTGTTACAGAAAGTAGCTAACCTGCAATTTATTCTTCAAAATGTAGAAAGTGGACAATAGTTTCATACTATGGATGAAATCCATAATAAAGTAATATTCCTCTTCAAGCAGAGCTAGGAGCAAATGGTAAAGGTTAACATTTCATGATGGCACTACCATTCCTAACCTTTACATGTGGTTAATGATCCACAAGATTTTTGAAAGTGCCTTCCACTGATTTGTATTGATTGCCCATGCTGCTCACTGTTGCTGCTGGAACTGTTGCTGCATGTGCCCAAAGCAGCTGCCCCAGAGGGGAACTCCATTTGGAAGGTCACAGTTCTGTGCTTTTGAAGGACAATGGTCTGAAGTCTATCCAAGCTATTGTCATGACACTCCAGATGCCCATGGTGAGTATCATAATAACAACTGCTTGTAATGGGTCTCAGACTTGTCTATATTTTTTACCCTGTAAATATAAAGTTATATCATCCTCTGTGATTTGTCAAAATGGATGAATGTAGGGGAAAAAACTGCCTCTTTAGGCCAGCTCTGATAAAGCTAAGACACAAAGGTCATTTTTGCATGTGCCGTGGGTGTGGGGGGTGGTTTAATTAAAGTGCCACAATATCTCATGTGTTAGTAACTCTGCACTTCAGTGGCAGGAGAGGCCCTTGAACTAAAGCTTGTTCAAGGGCTTTAGTTCAAGCATTCCCACTGGCATTTTGAAGCACGGGGATGCTAATACACGAGATATGGAGGACAACTGAGTGTGGTAATCAAGTTCATTCCAATGTGCTGTAATTACAGTGCATTGGACTAGCCCCACACCCTAAGGGCATAGAGAGAAGTGCAGCTCCCTGCTGTAACTGTGGGTGCTTTGCAGGAAGCATTCTGAGTTTCAGCAATCTCCTGGAGCAAACAGAAGTTCACTGTTGGTTCCGAGGGAAACGGGACTCTAGTTTCTGACTGCCAACCTGCAGCCAGTTTCCAATAGCAACTGCCCCTCCTCCCTGACAGGCTGTAAAGTTTTCAGAATGGAAAGCGGGAAAGGGAGCAGAGGGAGCTCATTCTAGGTGTTCCTCAGCCAGAGCTGATGGGTGTATTGGAGTCTTCCCCTTCCCCCTACCCCTGACTGCCACCCCTGCTGCAGGGGCTGAAAAGCCTCCAGACCAAACCCCTTCCTCTCCCTTTCCCCCTTCCATTCTGAAAACAGTGACAGGCTGGCAGGTAGCACAGATAGAAGTTACAGAAGATGCTCTGTTTTGAAACATCTTCATCTGACCCCTCATGCAATGAGTGTTCAGATTTTCACCCAATCTGCCTTTCTGAAGTGGTCTGCAGTTGTGTACTTGTATATGGTCATGGCTATGGATTGCCTTCTGTGGCCAAATCAGGTGAAAATTGTGACTTTTGTTTGCACCCGAAGGTTACTTGTTATAATCTTCATCTTTCCAACTCTGCAAAAGGCCTTTTAAAGAGACTTACTATAAATTGGTTTCCCAAGTTTTTAAAGTAAGAGTTTAGTTTGACAGTCTGTGTCAGAGGGGCATTATCTCTACATTATTCCCTTGAAAATACACTGGTATACGTCCACCTGACCATGCCAAAATCAAGTTAAGGGAACTTCTGTGTCTTATTACTTTCCTCTTTCCCATGGAGATTCAAAGTAGGTATGAGAGGGGAGGCAAAAGCCCCCCAGCATGTCCCAAAATCCTGCCTGATGGGCCCTAATACTTACCGCAGGGGTCAAGATGAAAGGCAGCTGGGAAGAGATGCTGACACAGGCTCGGCAGTTCCGGAGCTGCCTGGGCCTGTGAATCAGTGAGCTCCAGGCTCCAGAGAGGTGTGGGCTGCTCAAGAAGCAGCTGGAGATACAGCTGAGGGGCCAGGCAGAGGAGAGCAGAATGCCGGTTGGGAGATGCCAGCTGCAGAGCCAGGGAGCACCAGCCCTGAGTGCGGGGAAAAGGGGCTGAGCATCTGCCAGAGGACTCTGGCATATGGAACAAGGAGCACATGCCCCAGGAATGGAGGAACGCCGGGGAGCTGCATCGGGAAAAGCAGTTCTCCAGGATACCCAGGAGCAAAGCTGCAGCCACATAAGGGAGTGCAGGTACTGTGGTGGGGAGTGGCAGCAAGGGACTGCCGGCACTCTCTGGCAGTACAGCAAGAAGGCGGGCACAGGCAGCTATGAAGCCCTGCACAGGAGTGACAATCACCACCAGCCGGTGGGGCCAGGAAAGATCCCCAGGGAAGTCATGCTGGGACAGCTGACAGAGGCTTGGCACAGGGTGCCTGCCTGTCCCCGTGCCTACCAGAAAGGAAGGGATGGATGAGATTCCCCCCACCCTCAAGTGTCCAAGTGGATCTAGGGAGATAGAATCCCAGGGGCCCGATGGCAGACGCCACACTTCCAGTTAAGTTCTCCTTAGTTACACTTAGCCCCAGCTGAGGCAGTTTTAGTTCCCTGAGAGCTGGCTCAAAGACAAGGGACTGACACAGGAAAGATTGCTGGCCAGGAAGACACGACCCATTTTGAGGCGGGTAGTGTGGATGAGAAGAGATCACCCAGGGGAAGACCTGCAGTGAGCAGTGTTTGCCCAGGCCATGGACGTGAAAGTTGGAGACCCACAAAGAAAGACCAGAGTCAAGACCTCTTTGTTTTGGGGCCACCTACAGGGAGCTGCCTCCCGTAACAACAAACATCAAAGATGTGGCAGGCGAGTAGCAGCAGAGCCCAAATCATCTAGGTGGCACCAAAGCTTGATCTCATCCTGACGTCGCTAGGGGGCAAGGCACCAACCAAGAAGGGGCCAAAGCCCTACAACACCTACACGCAGCAGTAGGGAATTGTATTAGACATGTTCTTTAACATTCTGCCCACAGGAGAAATCCTGCCAAGGGTGGAACCATAAGTTTCCGTGCCCTCACAAACAGCAGCAGCAATAACAGCCATTATTTTTCTGCCCCCTCAAAATCAGCATCCAGGGTTGTGGGCCTCAGTTACCTATCCTAGTTACGCTATTGAATCCTGCCACCAAGGTAACTGAGGCCCTGTGAAAACACCATTCAGGGGACGAGGCCTTCATTTTCACCACACCACACTTCTCTGGCTGCTTCAAAATCCACAGGAATTCCCCATGTACCTGTGAGTGTCCGTAAATTAGGAGTGCAACATCGCCAGTTTGCCGACTACAAAATAATAAGATGCAGAGGAATATTTGTAGCCCTTTGATATCAAGGTTTTGCATCATAATTTAGCCCTCTATTAATCTAACTCAGAATATGTGCAGGTGTTTATGATGTATACTCCGTTCCATTGGGTTTGATATATTATCTTCCTATTATAAATGTGCACAGTCCACATGAGTACATATTTCAGGTTATTTCTTTCCATTCCCATATCTTCAGCTGAAGGATCTGTTAACTCCTCTACTAAAATTCTCCAAAGAAGAGTGATATTTCAAGTTTTTATTCATTGTATATAAACTGTAATTTCTCTGAACTATTCTACTTTAATGAGGGGGAAATTATTACAAGCTAGAGACAATGAAGAAAACTAAATAACTGGTCTTCAGTTTAATTCTTATCTCAGTACCCAATTACTTTGGTCCTTTGTATTCATCAGTTTGACTAAACTTGAAGTGAAAAGTCCATTGCATTGCAAGGTCTCAGCTGCAATGAGGTATTACTGGACTATTACCTGTGCTCTGATACAAAGTCTTTAAATGATATGAAAGCCAAGCTTTTACAGACTAAAACATTATGAATATTAAAAAAGGGTAATTTATTACTAGGGATTGGCAGAGAGGACCTGCCATCTGAATTCATTGCCCATGGCTGAAACTGCAGCTGCTGTTTGTGCCTCCTGGCCATCAGGCGCAGGCAGCGAGCTGTGAGCGATGGGGCCTCTTTGCCAACCAGCAGCAGGGGAGAACGCAGGGGAAACACCGAGATTAAAGAAGCTACTACGCCGCACTCTTCCAGCACGAATTCCAGAGATCCCTCCTCATTACCTACAGGTAGTTAGATTTTAACTTAACACTCAGTGTTGAACAAAGGCTAATATGGCTAAACCTGTCAACAATTAGAACAGCAAACAGGAAGGATCTTCTCTGCCCATTTACTCCACTGGAATAGGATCTGCTTACTCATAGGTGTCCAGAAACATCCTAGCTTCCATTTACTTTGTTACATATGTGAATAATCCAAGTAAAAATCTAGCCCATGTAATTTAAAATGAATGACTGTTCTTGCCCTACCCTCATCTGTGACCATCCAGTCTTCCTTTTAGATTCACAGATACTCGAGGGACAATTTTACCGTAAAACTGAATGTCTTTATTGTGGCAGTATCTTTGCTGAATCTATGATGTAACACTGAAGAGAAAATATGTTCAATATTTAACCTTAAAAGCCTCTCTCTCCTGGTATAAAAGAAGAAAAAAAGAAAACCACAACATGGATGCTACAGTATCATTGTGCAGTTGCTTGTCCTTTTAGATAAAGTTATGCCATCAAGAGTTTAATTCTGTGACATTTTATAGTATTCAACCTTCCTGTTCTTCATACAAAGACAAGTGTCCAGAAATATTTTCATGCCAGTGCAATAACAGTGCATGTTCTCTGATGAAACAAAACAAAGCTAATTCAGCTCTTAATGCCTGTCTGAGAAATAAAAATTCATCTGTATGTTGAATCTTTATAAATTGCATACCATATGGTTGTTCTTGGGCTTTTACCAAAGAAAGAAATATTTTACTAAATTATGTCAATTAATGAGGTTTGGAACTGGATTTTCCTAAATTTGAATTCTATACAAGGCCAATATTTTACCTATTTTTTATACTTTGGGGATGGTTGTAAGTCAGGATTATTCATCATTAAATCAACTTACCGCTTCCTCTTAGCTTTTCCTCATGCCGATAGGATAATTACATAAACCACACATTACCAAATAAAGTCTCCCCTCCTGTGTTCTTATTTATCAATATTTAAATTATATTCCACCATTTACCCAGGATATTTAATCAACTTTTTACCCTTCCATGTCCACTTGGCCCTCACAGTAGGGTCTGCAAATAATTCCTTTTCTCTTCTATCAGGTTTCATAACAATCCTTCCACCCCTCAGCTACAGAATTTCTCTACAACAGGCTTGAACAAGGAATAGTCCTTTTATCTATCCCAGTTGTAGATGACCACAATAGTTCCAGGCAATTTCTTCCTCAGGGACAAAAAACTTAGAAATTACTGTATCTCCTGCTAAACGACTCCCCAGGTCGCTCTATAATTATCAGCCTACCTTGCCTTTATGTCTTTGCTTCCCCCAGCTCTCAGGATAATGGCTATGGCCACTGTTGGCTATGAAGATACCTAGGGCCTTGTAGCAGGTGTTCTGAGCTAGGCCTGCCAGAACAGAGCCGGTATACTCTATTGCAATTTAATTAAGGCCTTGTGTTCTCCACAACAAGCTGGATAAAAAATTCTCTGGCAAAATTCCCGACTTTTACAGAACTCTAGCCCTCCTAACTGGAAATTTTATAGCAGCTTCATTTAAATTAAGAACAGATTCTAAATGAATTAAGCATACAAATAAGTCATACAGAAGTACCTGTGCTGTTTGGGTATTAAATTCCAATTTGTTCATATTGCTGCAGATTGATTTTCAGCATGTCACTGATTTCTGTGCTGTTACTGTGTAACTGTGAAGGGTAGATAAGATCCCAGAACCTAAGATGTTCCTTTGGGTATCCCGTGCTTTGGCCATTGGCAGATTTTAATGTAAAACCAATACATTAAAGCATATCTGGCATTCAAAGGAGAGTCAGTGGAATGAGCGGCATGCAGGGACCAAATTGTTCTTAGGAAATTTCTACGATGCTATGAGTACTTCCGTGAAGGAAATTTGGCTAATTTGGTAGGTGACCTTCAGGGATAACCCAGGGAGGGAGAAACTTGTTTATACTGTAATTTTTTGAGAGATATTCAAAAAGCATTTATGAATAGCATTAGGCAGTATTCTTCCCATTGCAGTGAAACCTCTCTGTTATTTCACCCCTGAGCACTTCTTTCCATGAAAATCAAAACAGAATTTGTAGTTTTTTAAAATCATTATAATTACTGCTTCCTCTAAACTGGTATTTGGAGAGCTATTCATATAGGTTTAGCCATCCTTCATCTTCCTTAAGGGAAGTGAGTATGATGATATGCTAGTGCTGGTGTAACAATATAGCCATGATGGTCCGAGAAATGTTAGATGCAAGGATATTTGCAGGGGAGTCATGGGGGGAGTGATACCTTTTACTAAGCCAACTGTATAGTTGGGTAAATTTTAGACAAGCTTTTGAGCAGAAAGTGCTTTGAAAAACATTGCCCACACAAAACACTCTGAAGTACTACCCATGCAGTTGGTCCAATAAAAATATCACCCCACAAAATATCTTTGCCTCTCTCATGCTATGATATGCCCCATTTATCCAGTAGGTGGTAGAAAAAACATCACCCAGCAGAAGATATCTAGGAGCAAGTTAGTTGTTTAATTAAGCTTTGTAACAAAATCAGCTTTATGGGGCTTATTTGGTACTTGCTCAACAGACTTCCTACATACTGTGAAAGATAAGGTAACATGGAGGGGAGGCTATACCCTCTTTCCTTTTCCCTCAGGAACTGTGAAGCTATTTTCTTTATATTATATGGATATTTCTCACCAGTAAAAGGGCTGGTGTCCTACTTTGTCTCTCCTGCTTTCAGTTACCTTTTCTAGACCAATCAATATAATCTGGTTTTCCTTTCATAGTTTTCTTGAACAAGACCTGTAAAGGGAACCATGGACCCCAATTTTTCCTTAAAGATATGCTAGGTTCTCTTTTCTTACATTGTATCAATCAACCCCTTTAAATGCATTCATCTTATTTTAAGCTTTTATTTTAATATCTTAAATATAAAATAAAAAATTGTACATACTCTCTGACTGAGAATCTAATGACAGAAGAGCTAATGATGTGGCTATTTTTAAGCCAACAAATTCAGTCTAATTGATATGTCCTAACCATCAAAGTTGAAAGGTTTAGTTTAGAAGAGCATGTCATGTTTAGACAGTTGTATTAATGTTCCACAATACTATCTGCTTTGACAAAAATATGTTGATCCTATTACTTCATGATTATTGCTAATGTAGATCTTTTAGACAAGATTAGATTTTTGCCTGTCCAGATGCTTCCAGGATAGTTATTAGTTTCTGGTGTCATATTTTGGTAACATTAATATCATCTGCTTATGAGCTAGTCTATGTGCTATAACTGCAGCAATTTATCTGACAGCTGAGCTGTCAGGATTGTATAACATTGGCTCCTAATGAACAGTATTGAAATCTGTATCAAATTAGGTATTGCCCACACAATTTTAATGTAGCAATGATCTGACCAATGAACATGTTGATGAGTTTTCCAACCTCTGAGATCCAGAAATCTACACTATGCAGTTCAATACCTGCTTGAAAAGAAAGCAATTTATTTCATAGTATAATATCAAGTGGCAAATATGTGATAAACCCCACAGTTTTAAAGCCAGAAAGTAGTATTTTGCTTTATAGTCTAACAACATGGAGTTGGTTGCTATAGTACCTTGACAGGTAGGTAATGTTTCTCTGTACATACAGCCCATTATTATTATATTATTAGTAAGAGTAATGGGTTTATATGCACAAAGAGATGCGATTATATCTTTTTATTTATTTACAAAGCCTCACTCTCTTTTTCCATTGGTAACTACCAAATAGCTGCAAATACTTTGTGAGTTATATTTACTAGTTAAATATAATAATAATAATAATAATAATAATAAATGCTAAGATACATAAAGGTTAATTTTAATGCATTTTGACTTGGGTGTCTTCAGATATCCACTGAGCAATACTAGTGGTCTTAGGTTTAGTGATGGCAATACACACACTGATTGTATGCTTCATTCCTCTTGATAATATGCCTTTAAAAACAATGTCCTTTAGGGTCCAATGGACCATGAAATAGTCTCTGCAGAAGTACCAGTGATGCCAGTGTTGAGACAACCATTCATTTTGGCTGTCAGCTCGAAAAACTGTGGAAGAAATGAAGCACATTTATTATGTACTGATGTATTCTGACTAGATAATCCTTTTCAGTTGTAGGCACTATAAAGGCAAGTGCAGATTACTGTGGGGGGAACAGTAAAAATAAAATTCAGCTGGGCTGCAACAGTTGTGCTTCCAATTTCACAGCTGGATAATTTGCTTTATAAACTTCTATTTAAAAGAAAGTTTTACTGCCAATGAAGTATGTTAAGTAAACACTTCATAATTTGAAAGAGGGCAAGTTACACACATTATGCAGAGTTCTTTTTGCTAATGTTGCTTCTGTTCATTAATAATACACCTTTTTCCAGGACAGAGACATTTTCAACATTTTTGTTGTTGCATATTTCTACCAGAGTTTAATTACAGTTTCCTGAAAATGTATCTTTCTTATATTCAATATGCTACAACATTAAAAAAATGCAGATGTGAGCATGTTAGTGCCACCGTATTAATGTTAATGTCTAGATCAGCTACCACTGAAGCCTAGAGAAACTCAGAATGAGCTGCCCAATGCTTTGAATATTTTGATGAACTCATCTATATTTTATACCTAGAGAAACTAAAAAGAAACATTAAAATACCTTTCCTATGGTTGCAAAACAAATTCAGGGAAGAGCTGGATCAAGAATTCTGGTCTCTGGATTACTAGTTCAACTCCTTGTCCACTAGCATGCACTGATTCTAAACCTGTGCCATTCATTTAAGGAGACATTCTGTGATTTATATGATAGGAAATATAGATTAGTAATCAGCCTGTCACCTAGTACTTATCTACATAAAGAACATCTTGTTGAGAGATGGTAGAATGTTAACAAGTAGAAATAGTCTGTTTTGTTTCATTTATTTGTTTTCTTTTAGTCTGTCACTGCCCAAACCCAATATGCTGAAAACTAGCAATATGAAAGTAGCATTATAGTCACTGAATTTAATTAATTAAAACACTGCCCTATGTTATTCATTTTCATATTTAACTCAGTTAGCCCCTCTATTTTTAAACATAAATGAGGCTGCTCCAGAATTCTAAGTCTGGTACAGTGCCACAGAATGGACGTCCAGTCCACTCTCTGGTTCTTTGGCATACCACTTTCTACTTTCTCTGTTAAGGCATGCTATAGCCCAGGTGGCATATCATAGTCAAAAAGCCAGTTCTTGACATACTTCACTTCCCTGGCATGCCAGTTCAGAAAATGCTATAAAATTTAACTGCAAATTGCTCCAACACTTTATGTGGACATTATTGCTCAATTGCATACACTCTGATTACAGAGGTTAACGTGTGGGACATGAAAAATGGAAGCCATTATTATTATTAATAGCTTGTTCAGATAGGAAACAAGATGTTTGGAAATTGCAATTTTAATCAAAGGCTCCTTTCTTCTTCCCACAGTGTAAATCCCAGTTTCTAATCTAGCCATGTTTTATAACCAGATTGATTTGGTAAGACCACACTTGTGGAAAGTCCCATTGAATCTGGTAAACACACAATCTGGATGACAGGATTGTGGTCCTAAATTCTTAAGAAAAAAGACAGATCTATGAAGAGCTAAGTAGAAGGAATGCTTGGATGGGGACTAACTGCAGTTCCACAAAATTTCAATTTCTTTACATAAAAGCTAGGTACTCTTTAATTTAGTATACTCTTTAAGAAGTGTATAGGAAAAAATCTTGTAGGGTTTCCTTCTCCTCATTTTCTTAACAGTTCCCAGCTCCTGTTCAACACCCAGAGGAAATTGCAATAAATGTGCAATACAACAGGTCAACCCATAACTAAGTTACTGACAGACCTCTACTAAAGGTTTGATACCATTTAATATTTTATAAGAACACTTAATTTTAGCAATCTGAAAGCAGTTGATTACTCTGAACTGCAGGTGCTTTACCACAGTGATTGCAGTAATTAAAATGATTAGGATTTGAAGATGTATAATGAAGGTATTAATATACACAGTCTTTGTTGCATGCAGAATACAGAGGTTTTTGTCAAAGCAATTCATGCCACAGGACAACATTTATGGCAAAAAGTGAAATGAAATATAGCCATTTAAATTGGAAGTCAGAAAATAGCATTTTGAATAAATTAGAAACTTAACTTGTTTTGTAGCTCTGAGAACACTTCATTTATGAAATATATAATTCAAATAAATACACATTGAAATTGAAACATTGGGGTTGGATATACTTTTGTAACAAATAATTATACACACACACACACACACACACACATATATATATATATACACACACATATATATATATACACATACATATATACATACTCACACACACACACTATGGTATGAACAAACAATTGTAGAACCCAGCTCAAGTTTATGTGCTCAGTTTAAGCCACCTAAACTGGAGCTAGGAGTGGTATGTGCAAATGGTCACCACTTACCGGGGAGGTATTGGAAGCTGGAGGCAAGTTGTGGGGGAGGGGGCAGGGAAGGGCTCTGGGTTCATGGTGGAGTTGTTGGGTCTGCCTGGAAGGCTGTCCAGTCCAGGTTGGAGGTAGTCAAGGGAAATAGGCTGGTCAGGTTTAGGGGTGATAAGAGGAGCACAGACCCAGGGCTGTGGCAAGTACCTAGGCTTTCCCAGCCCTGTAGCTGTGCTGTCAATGTGTCCAGGTGTTCACTAGATCAGGGTAACCCTTGCTACATTGGATTAACTGTTTAATAATCAAAAACTAGTTCACCTCTGAGGTGAACTAACCTTATATCAAGCACACCTTTTTTAGCGTGACCAAGTGCTGTGGACACCTACATGCTAGGCCATTAAGATGGCCCTAATCTTGGTTAGGGCCATCTAAATGTAATACTTATACATACTATGGGGGCTTAGCACAGCTATATCTAGACATCTGGCTTCCCAGTAGCTTCCTTGCCTTGCTTGGGTGTCTTGCAAACACTCGCCTGTTATCCATGTTGGGGAGTCCTGACTCTCATCTGCCATGGCTTGGTGTTCCTTTGAAGTAAACAATTGGGAAGTGTTTATTTTCACCACAGTTGGTCAATGGCAAACTCATTGGGCTTTCTCCTGGGGCTCCAACCTCCCCTACACTCTGTCCTAGTACCACTCAGATATTATGCATCACCGCATGCACTTTTAGGTCTTCCTGGGTTATTTACTTTAATACTTTCTTTTATCTTTTAGGTTTGTGACTTTTGTTACCACGTACCTCACTGGAATGGGACAGCATGGACTACTGGGATTTCTTTTAGCCACAAGTAAGTCTCATGTGCAGTTGGGTAGCTCGGTGTCCTCTCTCCTTCAGAGAGGGTCTGGACACCTCATGTGGGGAAAAATCATGTATCCAAAATAAAAAAAAAAGAAGTAGCAATGAAAAAAAATACCTTCTCAGGCCCTTCCCTTCTTGTCCTAGGGGGTTAATTAACCAACTCAATCTTTGTACCTTTTTTCTTCAGACCCACTTCCCCTTTTTGCTCACTTGGGCTGCATAAAACAGTAGAAAGGAAAAAAAAACAAAACAACTTAAAGCATTGACTTAATCTCAATGGCCTCCGCCATTTGTCTCAGGCTGGCCTATCTCTGGCAGTGTTCCCTGATCACCTCCCCTTCTCCTCCTCCTCCACTGCTCCTCTTCATGGCATTCTCATAGTTGGGTATTCCAGCTAAACAGAGCTCTCCAAGCTCTGCTGCTGACTCCCAACATCTCATGGTCTCACCAATATCTTTCCTTTCTCCTTCACAAAATCCATCATTTTCAGAATTAAACAGAATTATAAACAGGAGAACAGCATATGCTATTTTCCATCTGACGACATTCCAGGTGTGTGTATGTGTGTTCCATACTGTATACAAAATTCAAACTATTATAAAGATTTTTTTAAATGCAGTTTTAAGAATATTTTCAAAAGAGCCTGATGAGCCTTTGCTTTCTCCTCTTGTAATGGTGGAAAAATATGCTTGGCACAGTTTTTAGGACATGGATATTCTCAATTCTCTTCTGTTTAATTACTAAGTATAGCTACAAAATTAATTATCCCATAACTGGCACATCTCCACATTCCTTATACCATTTAGCACATCTTGTTCCAATTGCAAAGTAACATTAAGGTCTGAACATAAGTCAAGGAATGTACAATCATGTGCACTGGTTTCTGGACAGATCCTAGTGGAACAGTGTCCAAAATTAATATATGGAGCATTTTTCTGGCATAGCTTTGAGTTAGGTTTTTAGGTATGGTTCTATAGCCTTCAAAGACAATGTGAGGCATGTTCCTTTGTTAAATATTTTCACTCTTGTCTCAAAATTGTACAATTTCCAAAGTTTCCAGATATTATGAAAGCTCTACATGTGCAAAAGAACAGATGTTTAAAATGTTATACATATAGAACAAGTCACTAGAGTCAGTTTATACCAGCTTCTATCATGGTATTGAAGGTACTGAGCTTTATTAAGAGACAAGGACATGTGGATCTGAACACTGCCTGTGTGCATAGTATGATTTTGAAATATCTTCAGAGGAAGTTGAAGGGTCTTTGAATGATTGTGACCTCAGCTTATATACAGTGCCATTAAAACACTTAAGTTGATATGGGTGTTCATTTGAGATACCTAAATTTGGATATCTTGCTCTAAATATCTATCTACTAGATTAGTTACCTATACTAGTAGGTATACTAGTAGAGAGTATATATTGAGGTATATACTAGTATACCTCAGTTGTTCACTGAGAGGTGACCTCTACCAGTTGCTTCTGCTAATAAAGTATATGCACCCAAAATAACTGTGGGCCCCAAATTACTTCCATGATTAATTGCAAGCCCCCCTAATTGAAAGGCTATACGTGTGGTTCTCAACCTTTTTCTATTTGAAGCACTCCTCACTGGACTCAAGGCATCCCTCCATAATTTTTGGAATTGAGTAGCACCCCATTTCAAAAACTAATTTATATGTTACAGTGCTTGCATCCTTCCAGAGGGACTGCAGGTGGGGAATGGTTCAGACAGGGACAAGCCTGAAATTGCAGTTAGTTACTTAACTTGTTTGTTTATCTCTTCACACCTTGCTCATCTTCCCACACCTTGTCAAATGATCTGACATCATTCCAACATGCCCTGGGATGCTGGCAATCTTGTTGAAAATCACTGGGCTATGCATTAAGATATAGAATCTATTAAAATTTTTCATAAACAATTTAAATTAAATTTAAAATGTTCAATTTAATGGCAGTAATATTAGTTAAGTGACAATCTGTTTAGAAGGCCTGATTTTTAGTCAGTGCTTCAGAGGTGAATCAGATTCATTGCATTTAAAAGGGTCACATTATACTCTCCCACAATCATTGTCAATATTCAGTACAGCAAAAGAACTATCCTATACCACATAGCTGTTCTGATCCTAGCGATTGTTGGTTGAGATAGGGTGGCCTCTAAAACAAGTATCCTTCTTAGACGCTTCTTGAAGGGTAGGATGTTATGCGCTTGAAGGGGGAATTAAAGATTTCCACAGAAGGAAATATTGAACTATTTATTGCGAGGCTCCTGTTCAAAATGAAACATAGTTCAAATGTGTGGTGAGTCATTGAGTTCTTCCAAATAAAATATGTATTTCAAATATATGACTTTTTCAGAGTGGGTGTTTCTTTGTGGCTAGCTATACTCTGTATAATAATAGAAAATATCCTGGTTATATAGATCGGCAATAAGCAGAAACCACTGTATCTAGGATAAGCCTATTGGCTTCCTGGTTAAATAACCCAGTTATTTTCTTTTGTCATCGGAAAAAAAATAAAATAGAAACTTTGAAAACAGTTTTCATACTCCCACAGCTAACCTGTTTATCTTCCTAGGATCTAAAAAGCAGGCAGCCTGACTTTTATGTTACAAAGTCTCTTAGCATTTCAGCTTTTGATACTGAGTTGCTGTACTTGCCTGCACACTTTGTTCACAGGGTAATGTTTCTGCTGGTTTTAGATCTCTCTGTGCCATATTCTTTTAGTCCTGGATCAGAAGAATACTTGTTTAAATATGCCATACTCATAAAAAACTTATCTGGAATAAGTCAGGCAATATGACATTCAGCTGAAGTAGCATGGAGGATTTCAGAGTCATGCTTGTAAAGTTTTCCAAAAGCAAACTGCCAATATTGTTTATGAATTTCTAGGAGATCTTTGTTTTTCTAAGAGTTGATGCTCTAAAATATAAGAAAAAGGTTAGAATAGGGGAGAAAATGCAGGAGGAACATTTTTCTTAAGTGTCATAAGACACAAATCAAGATTATAACGGTACACTTCAGAATCTCCAGCTTATCTTCTAGGAACCAAACACATAGCTATCAGAAAGTGTAACTATAATTCCTTTTGCTAAGTATAAGAAGCTCCACAAGTTTTGTGGAGAAATATAAGACCATTTTATTATCATTTAAAACAACAAGGAAAATGAACCCCCACATTGTTTTACATAGTAATAAGGTGCAATAATAGAAGTAAACACTTATGTTTTCTATTGACTTACTTGGCATAAAAATCACATGCTGTTTCATATGAATGTCATTAATTCTATCCATGAAAATTAAAGCTGAGTTTGGAACATTTTATAAAATCAACTATAAACAGAGACTATCAAACAAATAATCTTATTGCTGACAGTTTAGGTCAGTAGCACTGAAGTTGATTGTAACCTAAAATATTATTTTCAACCCTGAAGTTGAATCTGCTTTCCAGACAGTGGGCTGATTACAAATCACATTTTTGTTTTTATATTCCACTTTATTTATTATGTCAGTTGCATTCTCCTATGGTAATTCAAGTAAATGGCTTGCCACAGGTTTGTAATTACCATCACTAATCAGTTTGTTGATATCTTTTTGTTTCTGTGCATGCAGAGCAACCTCTAAATCTGGAAATGTATTTTCCTGGCTATGTTGAAAATGAAGAGAAGTGGAAGCAGGCCTAGCATCTCTGCCAATTTGTCTTGAGAAAATATATGCAAATATTCATGGATGCTAATGAAAGAAGTTCAGTGAAAAGTTATTTTGTACAGCTATCTACAGATTCAGCATTTAAGTTTGACTTTCCTATGAAGGACTTCCCAATCTTGGTCAATACTGAATATTCAGCATGTTAAGACAACACATCTTGATGTAATGATGAACTGAAGATTGCCTGTTATATGTATATTTTCCCTAAACTTGAGTGCTGTTATTTCCCCTCTTTCTGAATTGTTAATTTAGTGTCAAAAGGGAATTGGATATGTGTAAAATAAATATTGAAATTATATCCCAGTTGTTTTATGCTGTTCTGTATAAGACACATGTTTTTGTAGGTAGCCTTTAATAAACAATCTAATATTCATTCTCCCTTTCCTACATTTTTCCATCTTCAGGCACTTTTATGTGTGCTCTGGGGATGGGGAGAAGTGGTGCTTTAATTAGAGTGGCTCCAAGAACCACTTTAATTAAAGCAATTCCACATTTCATGTATCAGCATCCCCATGACCTAAAGTTCATTTGATGAGTTGTAGTTCAAGCATCGATGCTACCATTTTTATGCATTGGGACACTGATACACAAGATACTGAAGGTTGCTGGAGCGGGGCAATTGCCATGTGCATCAGAGCAGCCTCAGCACTCATGTATATGTGCTCTGTATGTTGTGTCTGGGGTCTGTCTGTCCTAGGTATGACTAACTCAGCTGCTGAGGTTCACTGATAAAATTAAACCATTGTATCTTCCAGGCACTAACACAGTGTTTGTTGGAAGTTTCATTAATTATTTTGATTGCTTATATAATGTCCTCTGTTTTGGGACTGTGGATTTTTTGGAAGCATTAAAAATGGAAGGTAAGGCCTGGCTAGGCATGGGGAGGGCAGAAGACAGAAAGCAGGTGCTGTAATGATGATCAATCCAGGAAACAAAACTATTGTGTTTTGTAAACTAATCCTCTTCCTAATGAAATAAGTAGGAGTTTGGCCATTGACATCACTGTACATCAGTGATGTTAGCATGTTCTGTGTTGGTGACTAAAGTAAGAAACAAGTTATCTGTAAACAATATTGAAGTCTATTTGTGAACTAGATGGAAGAGGAAAGACTGTATACTATAAACAATAGTGTTCCATGTAGTCTACTTTACACAAGATTAAATTTAATGTGATGATATTGAAAATATGTAATTTCTGGATGGCCAAAGACAGAGGTTAATTGTTTAAGATATTGAGATCCTTAAGGCTGGTTCTGCCATATCCTGGTCTCTGAAAGAGTAGCCTGTACTGGTTGGCTAGTGCCCTGAGAAATTAACATAACAGCTAAGGGTCACTGAAGAACCTTGGTACTCCCACTGTGAGCCTTTTTCTCCTAAACATGCCTCCAAAAACCTCCCAATGCCAGTAGAAGGACATTGCCATAATTTGGATATTACTTGTTCTTTACCTGCCTTTTCTTCAGACCAAGCTGTGCTTGCCTTTCCTGCAGACAGGCATTGAATTAATAAATGACTGCTCATGGAAATAAGGCAGGCAGGTTTTGGCTCCCATGTCAAATGATATAATTGCTCGGCTGATTAACATGGCTGTTAAGCTCTGTTTACTGTCAAACATACACATACCGATTCTCATACTTCAGCACTACAATATCCTCTGCATATTATGATAGAACCAAAGAATGGCTCAGGTAAAAGATCATAGTCCAGTGGAAGGATCAGGATGATTTGGAGCAGCATCTCTGTTCTGGCATTACAAAGATTTTAGACCGGATCAGGTAAGGATAATCCAAGTTTTCATAATTAGAATTTGAAATTGAGCTCATCTCCCATGCTTCACATAAGCAATATATGGAAATGTTGGAATAAGATGATGTATTCTCAATCTGAGCAATACCTATCCACTTACCTATATCTATCATGCATGCTTCTGCCTGGTATGCCTGGTGTTAATACAGGTATATAGAAAGATAGCTGCCATAGACACACTTAACCCTACACTGACTAAGGTTCTTTAAAGGTTCTCAAGGAGGGAAGAGGAGTTGAATCTTGGGCAGGGAAGAGGAACTGGAACTAAATAAATACTACCAGAAATATATAGAAGCCCTATTACACTAGAAAGAATATACAGAAGCCCTGTTGAACCCTATTCCCCTCACAGAGTGAACTGAATCTTGGCCTCACCTTCTAACACCCTAGATCATAACTGTAAAGATCTGAACCAAATCAGCATGCAACTCTATACTAAAAACAGTGAGTAAAATGCTTAATCAAACTCATTGTATTTTTTAAAGCCAATAATAAAATATAACTTTTACAAACTATGGGTGTATACACACATTACATTCCTATCAATGGAATCTCAGTTCCAGCAGTAGAAACCCTAAGTTTACGAGCTTTCAAACAATGTTTACCAAAAATGGCAAGTTTGGTAGAAACTACTATTACTTCCAATGAGATTGAAGTGGCCTCCAGTAGAGTTTCTGCTGGACAAACCAACACCTGTACACTTACCTCTCTGATAGAAACTGCCAGGCCAGCATCCTAGCATTCATTGCTTTGGCCCCTCCAGGGCCAGTCTGTGACCCGGCCAGATTCTACTGCTCCAGTCAAGCATGGAGCAAATCCCTCCTCCTGTCAGCCTTAAGGCCAGGAAAGCCTAACCCTGGGAATATGTAGCTGTCAACATCCGCAACCCTGAGCAGGCAGCACAAAGCAATTCACCAGCACTTTCTCTGACCTGCCAGCACTGGCCTGCCACCTCTCACACAATTCCTGGAGCTCCCTGACTCACCCCCAGCAGGGACATGGACCTCACAGGCCTCTCACACATTGTTCTCTTTGCCCCTCCAACCCCCACCACTGCAGACCCCAGCCCCACTGTTTCCAGAGCCTCCTGACCCAAATACCGCAGACCCCAGACTCTGCACTACTCCCCAAGACCCATGACTCATCTCCACTGGGAACACAACCCCACAGATCCTACCCCTGCTGCTTCCTCTGACCACCCTTCAGGGATCTTGACACTGAAGATCTCAGCTTCTCAGTTCTCTGACTCCCATTACTCAGCTCCACCAGGGACATGGACCTTGCACCCACACCAGAACTAGGTCTAACAGCTGCTGCCAGAGGAGTAGGGATCTGTTTTGTGCTACTGGAGGGCAAATTGGCAGGTTTGAAGACAGAGATATATTCTCAGTCTCCTGCCTGAAAGCCTGACAGCTGGAAGGGAGAGGCAGAGGAAAAGGGGGTGGTATGGAGACATGGATTCTGGTTTCCTGTGATAGACAAACAATCTGTGTCCTTGGCTGCTGTCTCCAGGAAGACAGGAGAGCATGCAAAGCACTGGGGTATTCACAAACTGGGGCCCTCTGGCTGGATGCCATCAAGAGCACAGAGCCAGGCCCTGTAATGCTTGTACAGTGCTCTAGTGGTAGATTTTTCTATCAGGAGAACAAATGCATAGCGGTCTTTTGGATCGTTTAAATGCTTTTAAGTGCCATATAACAAATATGATGAACCTTCAAGAAAGTATTTTCAATGCAATATGATTTACAATTGTGAGCATAGTTATGAAATACACATAGCAGTAAATGATTTACTATACTAATAAGACAAAAATATTTTTCCTTCAAACATTAAATCAATTATCACTTCATGATACTTTCAAGGTAAAAAAATTACATTTAGGAAATATTTTCAAATAGGTTTTCTGTCCATACAATATTGAACATAATGAAAAAATGTATCCAACTGAAAACAATTTAGTGGCCACCATTACTATGAAAGACCTCTTTACCCTGAATTCTGTTGAGTTTAGATTCTAGAGATGAACTGAAATCTGTCAACTTGTTACCTGTCATTGACAAAGAGAATCAAGGAACACATAATAATCCCCTATTTGATTTGGAGATGTAGGATAAAATGAAACTGCTCAAGCATTTAGCTTATATAGCTTTAGTTTGTCAAACTACTGACAGACATGAAAGCAAAAATCCAAAAATGCTTTACTGGAAGAAGCAGTATGTTAGTTCAACTTGGCTCTGCAGCATCTGTATAGATCGGGTACTTCAGCAGGGTTTTTTTGACACTTTTATCAAAAGCGGATTCAATCATGCCCAAGCAATGCCCAAGCCTCATAGCTATAACCAATGCATCAATTCATGCCCTGCTCCCATGCTCAATCAATTCAATAGCCTCTCTCTAGCCTCATCTCTGCCCCTCTCTGGGCACTGGATTCTCTCTAGCCCCATTGCTAGTCCTTTCTCTGTCCTGCTCTTGGGGCCTGGCCTTACCTCCACACCTATTATACTGTCTCTGCCCTGTTCCCAGGCTCTGGTACTGCTCTCAGGCCCGCCAGGACTCACCCCTCAGTCATGATCCGAAATCACTGGGATTCTACAGACTAATCCCCAATATTTTACTTGCCTGCCTTGTTCCCAGTCTCAAATGTATCCGTGGTGTGAGTCAGGATCTCCTTTGCAACCCTCCTGTTAGTTGTCCCAGAATAAATTCTAAACAAGTTGTCTGTTAAGAATTAGTTACCATTTATCTTGGGATATTGCAAAGTACATCTCTACATTTACCCCAGAATTGCATCACTGAATAACTGGCAGAAAATGACAGTGCATTCAGCCACTCATTAACCCCTGATTAGAAGGGCAATGTGTTTTTACACACCAGTCCTGGGATATTTTTGTTCTGAACCAAACACAGGCACAACCTATCCAGGAACAAATGCAGTATCTGTTTCTAACCTAAAAAAGGAAAGAAACTATTGCCACAGTTTAAATGACTTTCCAAAGATTAAGGCAGAGGCATTATCTACAAAACTGAACCCTTCCACAGAAACAAAGTTGTTGCTTTCTTTCACCTCATAATGGAGAAACCTGTTTCTATTCCATGTGGAGATGAAAACAACTGTTTGAAAGCATGGCTAATATGTCCAGTCTCTGCGCAGGAGAGTGAAAGGTCTCTATAAATATTAGAACAGATTTCATATGGGGATTGGCGATTACAGGTTTTCTTTAATCATAGCAAGATAGCAGATTAGAGTATCTTGCATAAAGTCATGAGATCCCAACTCAACTCCTGATGTTAAGAACAATTCCACTGGCTTAATTAGAATATTAGAACTATTCCCTACTATGCATGCCTCAATAGCCAACTCAGCCATAGCTCCTCTTGAGCACTTCTAGCCTCAAAAGAGCCCCTTCATGACCATCCAGTGCACAAGGCAGAAACTTGTATCTAAAGCATAAATGGTTCTCTTTGTCTTGGATATAAGCAACAATATTCATTGTGCATGACTGTAGTGAAATTATAAAACAATTTTCCTTTGCTTGCTTCAGTATTTAGGCACTTGTAGAGCCATTCATTCTCTGTGGGGCATGGTCCAACAATGTATTGCACAGTTTGACCCCAATACAGAAAACAATTAAGTTTGTTCTTTGGACAGACACACGCATAGATGAGCTTCTCTACTCCATGCTTTAGGAATAAGAGCATTAATAAGAGACCAAAAACTATTAATTTAATTCTCAGTTTCACAGAAACTTCCTATGTGATCTCAAATAAGTGAAAGGCAGACCCTCTTACTAGAAATAAATATTGCTAAATTAAGTGGATGAGCTATGTTCAGGTGTTTCCCAGAACAACTGATCTGATTCACTCAGTAAAACACATGATATCCATTGTTCTGTTCATTGATCCTGTGGGAAAACAGGTGATGTGTTTCCTGCTTCCAGAGATGTGTCCCCAGAAGTGTTCAGGACGTGTCTTTGGAAGCAGGGAAAGTTGGGATTATTCACTTCCAAAAATGAGCCTTGATTCTTTCTGGGATATGTCTCTGGATATAGGGAAAGCAGGAATTCTCTGGTTCCAGAGATTTACCCTTGGGATCTCTGGGGCATGTTTCTAAAATTGAGGTACCACAAATTTCTGAGGAATCCCAGGGCAGCTAGAATGACCACAAAATGAACATGAGCCTTCAATGTGAAAGTGCTGCTAGTAAAGCAAACAAAATGCTGGCTTGCATCCACAGATGCTTCTCATGTAAAAGCCAGAACGTCATTCCCCCATTGTACTTGGCCTTGGTGAGACCACAGCTGGAGTACTGCATCCAGTTTTGGGCTCCACAATTCAAAAAGGATGCGGAGAAGCTTGAGAGGGTGCAGAGGAGAGCCATGTGCATGATCAGAGGTTGGGAAAACAGACCTTATGAAGAGAGGCTGAGAGCCATGGGACTATTCAGTCTGGAAAAGCTCAGGCTCAGGGGTGATCTGGTGGCCACCTATAAGTTTATCAGGGGTGCTCACCAGGATCTGGGAGAATGCCTGTTCACCAGAGCACCCCAAGGGATGACAAGGTCAAACAGTCACAAACTCTTCCATGACTGTTTCAGATTGAACATAAGATCTTCTTTACTTTTCAAGCCCCCAAGGCTTGTAATAGACTGCTGCTGGAGGTGGTTCAAGCACCTACTTTGAACACCTTCAAGAGACATCTGGATATTTATCTTGCTGGGATCCTATGATCCCTGCTGACTTTCTGCCCCTGGGGCAGGGGGCTGGACTCAATAATCTTCCAAGGTCCCTTCCAGCCCTAGTAACTATGAAATCTATGAAATCTATGAAAGTGGGGGGAACTCTGGGTTGCATGCACTCTTCCACCATAAAGCAAATAGATTTGTGCCACATTAAAGCAACACGTATTGTTGTTATCTTCATTGCAGCCACACAAACTTGGACATTTGGGCTATGAAAAAAGTGGTATGGACATCTACTTGCTTTATTTTTTGCTGCGATAAAGATTTTTATGGCAGCACAAAGGTGATGAAAGGTGACATCTGCTTCCACCGTCTGAGAAATAATCGTAAATCCCTCCAGCCAGGATAACAAACAGGGCTATATGGCAGACTGCCGTCTCTAAAATGGAATTAGAACTGCCAACTGTGCATTCTGTAAGACTTACTCATTTTCTCTGATTTTGGAATGTCTGTGATTTTCAAAAGAAGGATTTACATCTCTCACTGCTGGGAGAGCTTTCCAAGTGGCTCACAGTGTTACAATTACTGTGAAGTTCTTGTATGATCACTTAGGCTGGGTTTCTAAGTTGTAAAATTTGGCCATTTTAATCTTCATTACACATAAACAGGATACATGGTCAATGAAATGCCATATCTGTTGTTGATCAGTCTACAATGAATTATTTCAATGGATAAAAAGTTTTGCAAAAGGAATTTCTTTAAGTTCTTGCCAGTGATTTATTAAGTGATCCACTGTGTATTTTGTCTGTTTCCATGTATTTTCTCACTATCTATGAGCTCTTGTAATTATGGTTTACCATAAAATTAGTTCATGTTTTAACTCCATAATAAATTAGTGTAACCAATTTGGTTTGGCAAATGAGAAACATTTGCTGTTATACTAAAACCCAAGGTATGCTGAAGAAAAGCTCTAATAAACCTCCACTTCATCAGGAAGAGGTTGTTTATTATTTCATTTTTACTTTACTGTGCAAAGAAAAGGTGGCGTGGCATTGAGCCAGAATGAATTGCCGAACCCAGTGAGCTTGTAAGCTTAATGGACTCAATTCAGTCTCTGTAAGAAAGACAGTGATCAGAGAGTCACAGGATGGTGTTTCATAGGTATAAAAGTATTTTATAGAAAAGGCCAAACTACTTTATCATTTGGAAGCATGGACAAATCTGAGTCTCTGTTTCATAAGCCCATCTAAGCTCAGAAAAAAGAAAATGTCAAGTTTTAAAAATATTGTATGCATTTTTTCTTTGTCATGCCAAAAGAAATAAGCAGTGTATCAGGGGCCATATTGCAACCATTATTCAATGAATTAGAAGAACTGCTGATGTCAATTGCATGTAATTAGTGGTAATTAGTAGGAGGTTAAATGCTGCATGGCATGGTGATGTTCTGCATTAATTGGAAAGTGTTCATAAGAAAAAAAAAATCCTATAAAACTAGATTTGTGATAATGGCATCTGGGAAAAAGCCCTGGATGTTTTAAAGGAGAGCTTTTCCCTTCTGGTTCCAGACTAATGGTTTCATAGTTACTCCTTGTTCTGTCTACTTGTGACACTACAGTTTATATTAATAATAGTTATGCATAATGAGAGGAAACATAGCCAGCTATGCTGTCTTTAGTAAAATAGAGTTTTAAAGTTTCATAGATTCATAGATGTTAGGGTCGGAAGGGACCTCAATAGATCATTGAGTCCGACCCCCTGCATAAGCAGGAAAGAGTGCTGGGTCCAGAAGACCCCAGCTAGATGCCTATCTAACCTCCTCTTAAAGACCCCTAGGGTAGGGGAGAGCACCACCTCCCTTGGGAGCCTGTTCCAGACCTTGGCCACTCTAACTGTGAAGAAGTTCTTCCTAATGTCCAGTCTA
>JAGPOW010001918.1:29597176-29608953 GCA_030014935.1 Caiman crocodilus
ACTTGGACAGAGTACACTTCACTCCCTCATCCAAGTCACTGATGAAGACATTGAAGAGTATCGGTCCAAGGACCAAGCCCTGCGGGACCCCACTGCCCACCTTCTTCCAGGTCGATACCGACCCATCCACCACCATTCTCTGGGTACAACCCTCTAGCCAATTTGCCACCCACTGGACTGTGTAATCATCCAAGTCACAGCCTCTTAATTTGCTCACCAGTATGGTGTAGAATACCATATCAAAGGCCTTCCTGAAGTCTAAGCAAATGTTGTCTACCCCCACTCCTGTATCCAGGTATTTTGTAACCTGGTCATAAAAAGAAACTAGATTAGTCAGGCATGATCTACCCACTACAAACCTGTGCTTGTTTCCCCTCAGCATAATTTTTTCCTGCTGGGCTCTCACATATATGAGCCTTAATAATCTTGTCAAAGTCTTTGCCTAAGATGGAGGTGAGACTGACTGGCCTATAGTTACCTAGATCCTCCTTCCTCCCCTTCTTGAAAATAGGAACCACATTGACTCTTTTCCAGTCCTCCGAGACCTGGCCCATGTGCCATAAGTGCTCAAATATTCTTGCCAGTGGCTGTGCAATGACATTAGCCAGTGCCTTCAGTACCCTTGGATGGAGCTCATCCGGGCCTGCCGACTTAAACGCATTCACTCCTTCCAAGTGCCTCTGCACCATCTCATGGTCAATGCTTGGTAATCTGGTGCCCTGTTGTCTGTCTACAATCCCATTGTAAGACTTGTCTTGCCCCTCATTTAGGAACACTGAAGCAAAGAACTCATTGAGGAGTTCAACCTTGTCCCCCCTGTCTGTCACCAATTGCTTTTGCCCTTTCAGTAGTGGTCCTATTCCACCCTGGGCCTTCCTTTTACTTCCTATATATCTGAAAAACAATTTTTTGTTATCCCTAACTTGGGATGCTATCCTCAGCTCCATGGTAGCTTTGGCCTTTCTAGCTGCCTCCCTACAACTGTGAGCTGTGGAGATATACTCCTCTTTCGTAATCTCTCCCCATTTCCACTGCTTATATGCCCCCCTTTTTGCCCTTATGTTGCTCTGGATTTCTCTGATCAGCCAAGGAAGCCTCTTGGCCCCTTTCCCCTTTTCTCCTGCATCGGGATCATCTCCCTCTGTACCCGAAGGATCATTTCCTTAAGGCACATCCACCCTCCCTGGGCTCCCATCTTGTCAAATCTCTTACTCTGCAGTGCGTCATTGATTAAACACCTGCGCTTACTGAAGTCAGCCTTCCTAAAGTCTAGCACTTCCACTCTACTAGTTATCTTACCCACTCTAAGCCTTACAGTGAATTCTATTATTCAGTGGTCACTATCTCCCAGGTGACCACTGATCTGTAGGTCCCTACAATGTCATCCCCCATTGCCAATACCAGGTCTGGTAAGGTACAATTCCCCTAGTGGGACCATGTATCTCCTGCGTCAGGTGGAGGTCCTGTACACAGGATAGGAACCTGCATGAATGGTGGGAATTGGCTGTCTGCATCTTCCAGCAGATGTCAGGGTAGTTTAGGTCCCCCATGACTACTGCCTCCCTAGCCTTTATGGTCTCTGAGAGCTGCCTCAGTAATTCCAAATCTAGTTCTTCCCCTTCATGGGGGGGTCTGTAGCAGACCCCTACCACCAAATCTCTTTCCCCTTGACCTCTATGTATCCTAAACCATAATTCTTCTACTTTCTCCTCCTCCGATTCCATTTTGATAAGGGTCGATGAATAACGCTCCTTGACATAGAGCACAACCCCTTCCCCTCTCCTCTCTCTCTATCGTTTCTGTACAGTTTATAGCCCTCAATGTGTACTGCCCACTCATGGGTAGAGTCCCACCGGGTTTGTTAACCCCACTAAGTCATAAGTGTTTTCTGCAAGCGGGAGTGCTAGTTCATCCTGCTTGTTTCCATGTTCCTAGCATTAGTGTATAGGCACTTGAGCACTGTACCTGGTGCTTTTGTTGCCCCCAGCTCTGATGCTCAATGGGACCCTTATTGCTTACCCGTTTATTGCTTACCTGTGTTGTACTGCTAGATGTCCCATGGATCGCAGCCTCCTGATGTTCTTCTGCCTCTCTGTCCCCTGTCTGAGCTAGTTTGAAGCCCAACATAGATCAGCCAACCTGTTTGAGAAAAGACTTTTACCTTTTGCTGAGAGGTGAAGTCCATTGTGCCCCAGGAACGTCCTTGCCAGGACGTTTGGGTTGTGGTCCAGGAAGCTGATTCCTGCACTATGGCACCAATTCCTGAGCCATAGGTTGACCTCTCTGATGTAGGTGCTGTGATGCCTCCTGTGACCTGTGACTGGGAGGATGGGCAAGAAGACCACCTGCACCTCTGTCTCCCTAAGCCTGGCTCCCAGAGCCCTGTAGTCACCCATGACATGGTCAGGACTACTCCTGGTCGCATCACTGGTTCCCACATGGATGAGAACCATGGAATAGCAGTCCGAGGGTTGGATCAAGTCAGGAATCCTTGTGTCATCCTGGATCTTGGCCCCTGGTAGGCAACACATCTTACACACCATGGGATCTGGGCAGTAGATGTTCTATAGTTTTGGGAAAGAATGATCTAGTGGATAAAATACCATATAAGACTGAAGACATGGGTTGATTTCTGAGCCCTGCCACAAATGCCTAACCTAGCCTTGAGCAAATATTTTATACCACCTTATGCCCCAGCATTCCATCCTCAAAATGAGGCTGCCTTTCACTGTCTCATAATTTACAAACAATTTTAAGGAGCTTACAAACTACTATGATAAAAGCTGCATGGAGACCCAGAAAAATAAAGTTTGAGGAACATAGCTTGATGTTTCACTCAGGACTCCATAGCAGCCTTTTTGGAAGTGCAAAGAATCAGCGCTTACCTTGTAGGGCCTGTCCACCTAAAACACCAAAATGTGATGACTTAGGTAGATATAGAGGGATAGTCTCCATCAATTTCACTCTAAAGAAAGGATTGCATAAAGTTAGTCTGGTTCCTGACTACAGGGTTCTGGCCCTCCACTCAGGGTCAGACCAATCACCAAATTTGGGATCGGGAAGGAATTTTACCCCATGGTCAAGTTTGCAGGGACTGTAGGAGTTTTTGCTTTTGTCTGTAGTGAGGGGCATGGCCCTCTACCTGGGATGTCTTGAGAATATATTGACAATATCTCAGAGAAGCAAGACATTGGCTACCATGGTGGCAGGTTAGGGTGTTAGGTCTGTGTTATGTCAGGGTTGATGGTAGTCTTATGTAGATAAATGATGGATTTTATATGATATTTTGGATAGGGATCCTGCCTCAGGTAAGGGATTGACTGGATGACCTTTGGAGGTCCCTTTCAGCCATACTTCTATGAATCTATGACTTGGGAAATTTGGCCTCAATTACCTGTTCAGCCACAGACATTTGAGTAACAAAAGGCTCTTAGGCCCCAATCCTCCAAAATAGTTTGTCATTTATTTTGGAGGATCTGGATTGTTGTGCCTTTGTTCCCCCTTTGCAAAATGAAAATAATAATATGGCTCTAACACACAGAGGCACAGGACTGTAAGGTAAAAAGCATTAATGAATGTGAGGTCCTCAGGTACCACTTAAAGCATGGCATTGGTGTCATATAAGGTGCCTATAAACATGTGGGGAGCTAATTACATCACATCAGAGCACTCGATTAATTGAGTCTGCTGGAGTATGCTAATTAGCACGCTCCAGCCAGCTTCTTCATCTCATGTATCAATGTCCTCATGCTTCAAAATGGCAGCAGGGGTGTTTTAACTAAAGCTCATTTGACTTCAGGCACCTTAGAGTGGCTCTTGGGGCTGCTCTAATTAAAGCACCCTACCCCACTCCCAGAGTATAATTACTATAAATACTTAGATCATTATCTTCCACTGATCTACCTTGCTGCTCCTGGGAATCTTTCTCTCTAAAACTGGTAGAAACTAGGGGTGAAACTTACTCTAGCTTGCAGTTCATAGCTTGTATGCGACTGTAAAATTCAAGAAATATAGTTTTATTAACTTCTTACAGCTTCACTAACATTTTGTTTGCAAATTAACTAATCCTGCCTCTGTTCAAATTCAAACCACAACTTCCAAGATGTCATTTAAAAAACAACCATCAAACTGAGAAAAAAGTATTTACTTCTGTGGGCACACAGAATTTCTCTATAAAACTATACTGGCTGACTTCCATTCTGAGTCAGTTACACTGACTTTAAAATCTGTTATATGTTGACCCTTTACAGCAGAGACAGGCAAAGTCCAGCCTGCAGGCTAGATCTGGTCAGTCAGACAACCCATTTTCCAGCTGCCCCTGCCTGCATGGCTTGTATCAGTCTCCATGGAGACCCCAGCTGTACTTGTGTGGGAAAACTCAGGCTGAGGATGCTATGGAAAACAGCATCAGTCATGCCAGCTGCACATGTGGCAGAACAGCACAGGTGCTTCTCCAGAGCCACTGGGAAATTGGAATGGGGGCAGCTTGGTCTGGAGCCAGAGCCATGATCTGTAGCCTGCATGCTCTGGGCATGGGTGCACAAGCAGGGAATCATGGCCCTGCCCTGGCTCTAGACCAGGCTGTCACTCCTGCAAGGAGCCAGGACAGAGTTGCAATCCCCTGCCTGCACACCCTGGAACATGCAGGCTACAGATCATGGCTCTGTCCCGCCTCCAGAGCAAGCTGCCCCCATTGAAAGTTCCCAGTGGCTCTGGAGCAGCCCCTGCACTGCTCTGCCACAGGTGGTATGGGTGCAGCTGAGGCTGGTCTCCATGGCAACCCCACCCTGAGCTTTTCCACACAGGTATGCCTGGGATCACCATGGAGACCAGTTCAAGCCATGAGGGCAGGGGCTGCTGGGAAATGGAGTCCTGCTGATGGCTGGATCAGTTATGTTACCCACTCCTGCTTTAGAGCTAGGTGACTCTTTATATTTGTTTTTTGCTTTTTGGGGCATGGTTCTGGTTTTTTCCCCATTAGATATATTTCATATAAAGAGTATATAAGAGTTAAGAACAACATTTTTATTGGTTTCCATTTTGAATTACTCATTACACTGCTATTCATGAGTAATGCAGTCAGCCAAAACTCAGAGATAGCCAGATACTTAATGATTTCACATATAGTTTGTGTCAACATTTATCTGAACATATTCAAGCTCTGCCTTTCATTATTTTGACAGAATAAATCCATTGTCTTTACATGTGAAGCAAGAGGTCAATTGGATCTCAGCACAAAATCAGTTTTCCAGGACAAAGTAGTGCTCAGTTGCTCTGACAGTGTAGCTGTGGTTTCCAGAGGGATGGAGGGATCCTGGGATGACATAAAGAAGACATAAGTGGATCTATACAAGCTCCTTGGTCTGGAGATGTGGATAGGTCTATGACTGGAAGGAAGGTATGTGTCAGGTGTTGGCAGCTTTTCATGGTCCAGAATACATTTGTCTAAATACATTTGTCTAAATACATTTGGTGAGCCCATTGCTCACCAAAAATTTTCACCAGTATTATGGCCCTGAAAGGGCCTACAAGTCACCATAATTTAGCACTCCATAAGCCTTACAATGCTTTGACTCAGGGCTGCCCAACTGGCAGCCCATGGACTGCAAGTGGCCTCCAAGGTGTTACCTTGAGGATCCTGGACACCTGGGCCAGGTGCTATTCTTCTCCACTGCTTCAGTGGAGTGTCTCTGAGTGTCTGCTAGATACTACTGCTTTCACTGCTTGTCCTTGCCCCTCGTGGTGGGGAAACACCATTTCTGGGGCCAAAGGAGTCTACACCTGTGCATCAGGGGGAGAACTGTGAACCTTGCACACATGATACACTAGCATGGTAAAGCAGGGAGAGTTGGAAAGAGGTGCCTGCTGAATGGTATTGAAGATGGGAACATATGGCATGGTGTGTAGGGCACAGTGTAGTGGGGGCAGTACTTACCACATAGTGCAGTGGGGGACCACATGGTCTGGTGTACAAGGCACAGGGCCCACACAGCAAATGGCACAGAGGTGTAAGACACATAATTGTCAGCAGCTATCTCCTGATTCACAGATGATCTCTACCGTGGCTCAATGATGGGTTTTGAGGTGACTTAAGTGTCCAGTGATTGCCTCACATATCCATCTGCAGAAGTTTCAGGTCTTTCTGCAGAGAACATTAAGCTGCAGACTGGTATTCCTCTCCTTGTTCTTTCTCTGCTCCCCACTGCTTTGAGGGCAAGATGCTTTACCTTGGAACAAGGTGCCACTTGGCTTAGGTTCAGGTAGCACTAGAATTGGTCTCCCAGCTCTTGAAGTTGGCATCCATTTTCTTGAGGTATGCCTTCAACGTGTCCTTGTAGTGTTTTCTGTGGCTGCTGTGATATCTAAGGCAAATGATAAGCTGGGAGCAGAGCACTTGTTTTAGGGATTGAGAATCAGGCATCTGCACACAATGTCTAGTCCAGCAAAGTTGGTGCTTGAAGATTGTAGATACAATCTTCAATACAATACTGGTAACACTAGCATCATCAAGGATGCTGACATTTCTGTGACAATCTTTCCATTTGATGTGGAGGATTTTCCAGAGGCATCATTGATGATTTGGTGATACCTCTCCTGGCTCTTGAGATGACAATGGAAGGTTACACACATTTCACATCCATAGAAGAGGGTGAGGATGATATGATCACTGCATTATAGACCTGGACCTTAGTGTTTTTCCACAGATTGTGATGAGCTGTTAGTGGTGAAGGCACTGGTGACAATCCCTCATGATCAAGGATGATTATTCCTGTAGCAAAACTCCCAGTTTTTCTTTTTTTATTATTTTAAAATGCATTCCCTCCCCTTCCCCAGCCATTTCTGACTTTTTCTCTCCCTCTCTATTCCCTATAGATACGTATAAGTGAGCTCAGACTTAGGATAAGCTTCAGCATTTTATTTTGGTAGCAAGTTGTCTTTTTTTGTTTTTTCTCCTTCTTTATATTGTATAATTATTATGTTTATATTGATTTTTACTGTTCTGTATTACTGTTTTACTGATACTATAAGATTTAGGCCTAAGCTAGTACAAGTCATGTCAAGCTTCCATTTTGTTTGTCAAGTCTCCATCAGGGCATCTTGTCCATATGCCCTGTTGTGTAACCCAAGAATCATACCTATCCCTCCCGTGTAACTTGGTTCCTGAAGGAATGGGGATGAATGAGGGTGCTTGAGAGACAATGACAGTAGGTCTAAAAATAGCTCCCTCTGAATGACCGAACCATCACAACCAATACCTGGACCAATGACCCAGGCATTGGAACCACCCTCAGCATTCAAGAAAGCAAAGATGAGGCAACCCACCATTGTACTAAGGCTGCACATGCTCAGTAAGAACACCTGGAACCCTTTGGAACAGGAATGACATTGCATGGACAATCCCATAGGAGATCAGAGGTAGTCTGCCCCATAAAAAGGGGTAGTGAAGACTGACTCCTTGGGACACCTTCTCATCTGGACCAGCACCACGCCACGCCACCTATCCACCCAGAGGCCCTACTGGTGACCCCCCTCTGGACAACACCTGCTGGACAAAAACACCTTTCCAGCCTGAATAGGTAGCTATCATCCCCACCCTCTCTTCAACCAAGAACTTGGACTGTTTTTCTTCCCTACCTGGATTCCAATCCTTCCATTGAGTCTCTTTCTTCTGCTGCTATTGTGAGTGCTTGTGTGTGTATGTGTGTGTCTGTATGAGAGTGCTTGTGTGAGTGTGTATAGGAACCAAACTGTACAGAACAGTGTTCATTTAATAAAACTGTTATTTGGACCACTGAGTTGAGTTTTGCTTTACTGCGGTTCTGGCCCTGCTCCAATCTCTGCTCCTTGCCCCTCTAACTTCTGTCTTATTTCTCCCTGTCCTGCTTCTGACTCACCACCAACTCCAACACCTGTCCCATGCTTCTGTGGCTCCAGCTATCCAGAGATCCTTTCTGCCTGCAAACTCCTGTTTCTTTGCCACTGTCTCATCCACACTGCCTTTTCCCCTGATCTCCCAGCTTTCTACCTCTGTCTCCTGGCTGTTCCCTCTTTGCCAGGGGCTTTTTCCCTTGCTTCCACCTTGGCATTAGGTGACCCCGAGTAACCTCGGGGCCACTTGACCTTAAGTAACCCCAAGCCTCAGTTCATCAGCCAGCTTCTCTCTAGACTACCAGTTCTAATCTTGGTTCCTGCAGCTTTAACTTATTACACTTTCTCTGTCACCTTAACCTTCCCCCAGGTATCCCAAGTACCGCAAACACACACATACATACTATACCATCCAACACTTAGGAACTCACCTGTGTGTATGCATAGGTGGGTGGTTTGTGTATGAACTGGTGATATAAAATATACTGGTGACCTGGTGAATATATATATATGCCTAGGCTGGTTTGGATATGTATATGCCTGAGTTGGTAGTGTGTGTGTGTATGCACCTAATTGATCTGTGTGTTTGTATATGTGCAATTGTGTCACACCCTTCTGTCTAACAGCACAATACTGAGATGCCAAGAGTTGGCTTGACCCCACAGGTCAACACTCCCACTGGTCAAATAAAGGGTTTTAGATGAGTTTGTTAATGGCTAAGAATGCTGATCCTAGAGCCACAGACCTTAAAAAATGTCACAGGTGGTGGTTAAAGGGAGGGTCAGACCACAGATTCTTTATCTTTTTTCCTTTTATTCCATTTCTGTGCCTCCCGGGCGAGACTATATTCTTCAAAGTAAGATGTGCCTTATCACACGAGGCATCCCCATGTAGCCCTATATTGAACTAGTTTTTCACAATTTGTGGTGTCAGTGTCACATTTAAGGTTTGCCTTGAGGGTATCCCTGAAGTGTTTCCTTTGGCCCTGGCACATTTTTTGTCCTTGGCTGATTTGGGAATACAGTGTAGTATATGTATCTCAGACATGTGTACACAATGCCTTGTTCACTGCAACTGATGTTTAATAATGAACACTTCCATACTGGTGGTATTAGCATCTGTGAGGATGTCCCAGGGATGCAGGGTTGACAAGGGGGAAGCCTCATCCAGAGGCAGACCCTAGTTGAAAGTAAAAGAAGAAAAAACGCTACCTGTTGCAGGGGTCCAGAGAAGTAAGGAGGCGTGCCAGGGAAAATTGCTTGAGCGGTTTATCAGCCGTGCCTATCTCCAGCTGGAGCCATGTGATGTCATGAAGAGACGTCACCTGGTGAATATAAAAACTGGCCCTGTGAGCACAGCTGTGGGGGACACCAAGTCTTGGAGGAGTGGCTGGGAATTGTCAAGTGGAGCATGCCCAGCCACTGCAGCCAGCAACAGTGGCAGCAGTGGGAGCTGCGGAGAATCTCGGTGCCAGGGAAGATCAGAGAAGATCAAAGGAGCTGACAGCAAAGCCGACAGCGGCAACGGGAGTGGTGGAAGATCTCTATGCTGGGGAAGACTGGCAAAGATCAAAGGGGCTGGCAGCTAAGCCAGCAGTGGCAATGGCCACAGGTGATGTGGGGAATCCCCATACTGGGGAAGACCGGCAGGGATCAGACAAGCTGGCAGAGAGGCCGGTAGTGGCAGCAAGAAGAGCCTGCAAGGGAGCTCCAGATGGAGGTGGCAGGTGTTGCAATCTTAGGGAAGAGGCAGATTCTAGAGTCCCAGAGAGGATAAGAGAGACCCCAGCCAGGGTGAAGGCGTGGGCCCCGGCCCAGGGCACATGCTGTCTTAGGGGCATTAGGGGTGAAAGGGGCACAGGACTCTCCCCGCAGTTGCCCCTCTTTACTTTGCTTTTCTTCTTTGTCTCTTCCTTCTCACGTTTTATGTTGTTATCCCTTTTTCTTTTTTTTTTTCACATTGTGTTGTTCCATGGCATGGGGCTTTTCCAGTGGTGAGTGGTTGGTTCACGCTTTTCTTTCTTAGTTAGATCTATTCTGTTCTCTGTCTAGAGCAGGGTAGCCTAGCACACTATACCAGGCTCAGGCAATTAGAGACCCCATTTGGAGATGGAAGACCATGTGAGAATGTGGCGACAACCAACAACATCCACTGTGGAACGTGCAGGGTGTCGAAAGGGATAGCACTAAAGGCAGAATGTCACCAGACCCTCTGGCTCTGTCTAGGGCCCAAGATACCAGTCTGCAGAGGAGGACGTGTGGAAACCAGGGAAGACATCAAAAGGGGCCAGTCACAAAAGATCCTGAGGCTCGTCTCATAGGTTGGCGTGCTGTCGGGGTATAGGGGAGGTTGGAGCCCCATAGGCATCAGCCAAGACACATGACAACTCTGGAGGCATCTTCCATGGAGACCCCCTCCACTGGAGAACCATCCAAAGTTGCACCAGGTGAGTTTGGGGGATACTCAGAAGGTCATTGAGGAGCCTTCAGGGTCTACATGAGAGTCCTAGGCTAGTAAGACCAGTTGCCCGGGCAAAGGTGGCACAGGACCAGATCATCAAGTGGAGACAGGTACATAGGACACTGGCATTTGTATAATCATCATCCCACTTCATGCCAAGGATCTCCAGAGGTAGTGCTGGAGATGACATTCCAGGCTTTTCAGGTGGTCTCTGTAGGTCACTCAAGCTTCATAGCCATAGAGCAGAGTTGGGATTACCATAACCTTATGTAGTAGGAATTTTGTTCAAGTTCTGATGTTGTGTTCATTGAACACATGATGATTCAGTCTTCTGAAGAAAGAGCTGGCACATCAGATCCTGTACTGAATTTTCTCATTGATGTTCATCTTCTTTGAGAGTGGTTGCTGAGGTATACAGAGTGTTCAACATTCTCCAGCTCCTGTCTGTCAATGAGAATCTTTTGCCAGGGGGAGCAGGCTGGTGAAGCACCTCTGTTTTTGCAATGTTTAAGATCAGTTCTAGGCACTGGTATGATTGAGAGAAGCAATTTGTAGGTCTACATCAGTATGTGCAATGACAGCACAATCAGCAATGTACTAAAGTTCAACAATTGAAGCTGAATTAACTCTAGTTTAACTCTAGTCTAACATGGAAGAGACTGAAAAGGTTCCCATCCATCCTGTACTCAGTGCCAATGCCATGTGGCAGATGGTCACAGATGAACATCATGATGATTGCAAGAAAGATGGAAAACAAAATTGGTGCAATCACACAGCCCTGCTTGACACCAATTCAAATGGCAAAGGACTCCTTAGTGGAGCCACTGCATAGCATGCAGGCATTCCTCTGTTCATGAAAGAGTCTTAGAATAGTGATAAATTTCCCTGGGCAGCCAAACTTCAATAAGATCTTCCATAGAACCTTACAGTTAACAGAGTCAAAGGCTCTGGTCAAATAGATAAAGGCCATATACATTACCTGAGGTTGCTCTTGGAATTTTTCCTGGATCTGCCAGGCCACAAAAATCATTTCCATGGTATCATAGTATCATAGTGTCTAGGGTCAGAAGGGGCCTAGAGCAGGCCATTTAGTCTGACCCCCCACCAATGGCAGGAATGAGTGCCAGGGTCACAGGACCTCAGCCAAGTACCTATCCAATCTACTATTAAAGACGCCCAAGGTAGGAGCAAGAACAACTTCCCTAGGAAGCCGGATCCACATCCTAGCCACCCTAACTGTGAAGTAGTGTTTCCTAATGTCCAAGCTAAACCTGGTCTCCAGTAACTTGTGACCATTGGTCCTAGTTATCCCTGGTGGTGCCCGGGAAAAAAGAGCCTGCCCTATTTCTTGCTGATCACCCCTCAGCAGCTTATAGGCAACCACCAGGTCCCCTCTCAGCCTCCGTTTACTGAGGCTGAACAGGTTCAGGTCCCTCAGACGCTCCTCA
>JAGPOW010001918.1:29609053-29634442 GCA_030014935.1 Caiman crocodilus
CACTCAACCGTGTAGGGGTCAATGCCACAGCTCCCCATCTTTTTAATGAGGATGGGGTGAGAGACCGTGTCAAACGCCTTCCTGAAGTCTAAAAAGAATTCTCCTCAATGGTCTGAAGCTGCACTGAGACTTGGGAAGAATTTTCTCAGCAAGAGGGAGCAGAATTCAAGCAAGAGTCTTCCCAGCGATGGAGAGGAGGGTGATACCTTGATAGTTTCCAGTCAGACTTATCTCCCATTTTAAAAATGGTGACAATACTGGATTTACTTCAGTTAGCAGCAATTTCCTCAGTGTTCCAGATTTTAAGAAGCAGTTTGTGGAGTTTGTTGTTAATAGTTTCTCCACCAATTTTGAATACTTCAGTTGGTGTGTTGGTGTGCCATTAAGGCCTGATGCTTTGCTGTTCTTCATCTGTCTTATCACCTGGTGGACTTCTTCAGAGGTTGGTGAACTGGCAAGTGCTTCTCTTACTGATTGCTGTGGGATCAATATCATGGTTTCATCAGTCACTGTTGATTCTCAGTTCAGGAGCTTTTGGTAATGCTCCTTCCCGTGATTTTTGATGGACCCATTGGGCGTGTCCACAGGAGCATGCACATGCCTCTTGCCTCGCCTAAAACCCCTTTGAGCACAAGGCAACAGACATGTGTGGGAACAAAAAAATGTTTGCAGTGCAGGGAGATTCCTGGATATCTAGGAGTCTAAAAAAAGCGAAGTATAAAAAAGCGGGGCAGGGCATAGTTGAAGACTATGGCAACTGGAGGCTGGGCGCTCCATAGAGATGCTCTGGCTGCCAGAACATCTCTGTGGTTGCCCTTTGCCCTGGTGCTGAAACACATGTTAAAAGTAAATTCTGGAAGGTAGTCAATCCTTAATGAGAACCAGCATGTCAAAAAATGAAGAAAAGAGTTGGGACAATGACATATCCTTGTTTGGTCTCAGTTTGGATGAAAGATGGATCCATCTGTGACCTGCTACAAAGAATGGTCACAGTCATCTGGTTATCATCTGACCAGTACCATCTACAAGGCTTCAGGATGGAATCAAAGGCTTGAGTAAGGTTAATGAAGGCCATATTCAGGTCCTGATGCTGTTCCCATCACTTTTCTTGAATCTCGTTGGCAAAGGAGATTATGTCAATTGCCCCGTGTGATGGTCTGAAATCACACTGAGATTCCAGCAGGACTTCTTCAGGAAGAGATAGAAGACAGTTCAAGAGGATGTGGGCAAGGATTTTCCCTGCTAGTGAAAGGAGGACAATACCTCAATAGTTCCCACACACAGACTTATCTCCTTTCTTGAGGATTTCACAATATTGGCATTCCTCAGGTCCCAAGGGGTCCCTTCATTGTTCCAAATTCAAGGATATATTTCTGGAGTCTCCTTACCAGTTCCTCTCTGCTAGCTTGTAGAGTTCAGACTGTTATACCATTCAAGCCAGCAGCCTTGTTGTTGTTAGTTTCCCTGATGGCATAGTTTCATAGTTTCATAGTAGCTAGAGTCAGGAGGGACCTGAACAGATCATCTAGCCTGACTCCCTGCCACAGGCAGGAATGAATGCTGGGGTCACAAGACCTCAGACAGGAGATCATCCAACCTTTTCTTGAATTTGCCCAAGGTAGGGGTGAAGACCACTTCCCTGGGAAGTTGGTTCCAGATTTTGGCCACCCCAACCGTAAAATATTGCCTCCTGATCTCTAAATATTGCCTTCTGATCTCTAAATTGAAAAGAGAGCCTGGTATGCTAGACTTCTTCTAGGATAGACTTCTTCTAGGATAGGAATGTTGGTGAGGGATCCCCTTTCAGGGTGTTGTGGGGTACGCTTGATGATGATATCTACTCCACAGTGGACTTATGGTTCAAAGTGCCTCGAAGTGCTCTATACATCTAGTTTGGATAGATACATTGCCTTTGAGGAGTGTTGAACCATCCTGTGATCATCCTCAACTGTGAGGGACTGCTGAAGACAAGAGAAGAGTGTGCTTACCCAGATGCTTCCTCAGCCTGATGAAGGGTGTTTATGCCCAAAAACTTGCTAAGAAGAATTTTTCCAACTATTTCAGTTGGTCTAATAAAAGATATTTGATTTACCCAAAGAATCTTGTCTGTCTTACCCATGAAGTGTGTTCCTGTGATCATGTTATACATTCTCTTAGGTGGTAGGAATTAGATATCTAACCTGAATTTAAAGTCCATCCAAGACCTCTGGTTTAGATCTTTTTTTTCACATCCATCCAAGAGAGAACACCACTATTTAAATATTTGCAGTCCACTTAATGATGTGTCCTAACAATTCAAAATCTTGTTTATGTATAATGTATTTTGCCTCAAATGCTTTCAACCTATCCCTGAAAGTTTTAATGGTCTAAAGACTTTTCAGATGCTGATCATGTTTACAAAACTTCAGTCAGGGAAAATGAAATCATATAATGGGATTTACATAAAACTGAATACTGAATTCTAAAGATCAAGTATTCAAAAGACCATAAAATCCATAAAACATATTAGTTAAGAAGGTTCAGATCTGATTCTTAGGTTTTTTATACCAAACTGCTATGAAAGATGTACTGACATCTCTGGCAAAGAATTCCATACTTGCTGGGCTTCAAAACTAAGCGGACAGTAAGAAAAGCATTCTGGAAGGAATTGCACCGCTACTAAGGGACTGAGACCACCTAAGCACCTAGGCAGGTTATATATTTGACTTTATTTTTTTGTTAAGTTTGAAAGTCTTTTAAAAATAGACAAAAATATACTTTAAGAAGCAAGTTTTCCTGGAAATAGGAGGGGAATTGCCAACTTATAATCTTTCAATAAGTTGATTACAGGCAAATGAATGAATTCCCAAAGACAGTTCTCTGTAGCAATAAATTCTCATGCTGTTCAATGTACTAGCCAAAACTGTTAACATAAGTGCAACTGAAAATCCCTGAGGAACTGTGAAGAAAAAATAAGAAGTCAAAAACAGCAAGGAGAAAGAAATGGAGGAAAGTATTCAAGTGTGAAATAATACATTGCACCTAAGGGTACAGATAGACATAACAATGGTATCCATATCAAAGGATACTGATACAAGCTGTTATGCTACAACTGTTATGATTGCAACTGTAACAAAATTGCTGCAACTCTAACTCTGCTTCATTCAGAGTTAAAGTTAGGGTGATTTAGCTGACTTTTATAGAATCATGCAGAATTAACAGAGAGATCATAACAACTGTTGTCACTCCTAAGTGTCTAAAATATACATTTGTCCACATTCAAATTTGTAAACAAATGTTTCAGGTCAGGTGTTGAAAGAACTATAAAGGCCAAAAAATATCAATTGGCATACCAGAGAAGAAACTTCATCTAAGATTGAGGAAAAATGTAGATTATATCGATTGGATCAATTTCTAAGAACTGTTTTATGAGTTCAAATTAATTCAATGTGTGTGATATTCTTTCTGCTCAGAATCAAGGTGTCAGCAGACTAGTAGGCAGTACTAGATTACTTTGTGTTAAAGGACAACCCCTTAGAAAACATGCAGTCAACACTGTTCAATAACTGAACACACACTACCAGACACATTTATGTGGTGATGTGAATCCATTACATCAGATCCTCTCTCATTCTCCAGATCTCACTTTCAGTGAAGGTAGAGAAGAGGTTCCTTGCAATCCATTGTATTATCAGGAATCGGACGGGCTCATTAACTTTCCTTCCAGATAGTCTGAATGTGTAGATATATTTCTGGTTTGACTCTGATTTCCATTATTCCAGTTGTGCTTCAAATAATTCAGTTTAGTCTCTCAGTTCTAATCTCAAATGGGTAGCCAAGGCTTCTCTTCTACTAAACAGTCTGTAAATAAATACTGCATTTGTCTCAGGAGAAAGCCTTTTGTTTCAAGACCCTGCAGATATGTAAGTCCATTATCCCACGTCAAGTCCCTCTGAAGCCTGTGGTATTAACTGTGGTAATGATTTTCCTCAGAACATATCTGTGTGTATTTGCCAGGTTACTGTAGGGTATTATAGGGCCAAGCTAACCAAACTGTGTGCTTTCACCCACCACATCCTGTCAGAGAAACAGCAACAGAAGTTGGAAGTACAACATAAAATTGTACTTTGTCTGTTTTGACCCAGGTCAACTCTTAAGACAATCAGACATGACTCAGACAAGATATGTATTTACAGCCACATGCAGGACTTACCAATCTTTATGCATATAGCATTTCTCAATTAACACATTTTGGTTAGGAGCAATAGTGATGTAATTTCACAGGACACTGCTACAGATGTTTGTTTATCCAAGGGATTAAGAGTGGTACTCACATAACCCCTAGGACATCTGCTCCCTGTTGTGCCTGGAGAAAGGAATAAAAACTGGGATCAGATGGTAGATGGTGGGAGAGAAAGAGATAGAAGGGGGGTGGGGATACAAGAATAGGGAATTTACAGAAAATTTCTAACACTTGCTATAGTTTATAACCTGTATTCACTAAGTGAATAATTTAAAGTAGGAGTTCATTTCCCCTTCCTACACATGCATTAATACATCATAGTTACTGTCTATTCAGTTTAGTACCTGTAATAACAGGCAACCTGAGTAATAGTAACCGGAGCTATTGTGCAGTACTGCTAATGCATGCCTTTCTAGTGATGCTAATGCACAGTAGATTAATTCTACCATGCATTAGCAGGAAAGCACAGATTTGCTGTGACATTTGCAGTAGAATTAGTCTACTGTGCATTTAGCAGCTCATATAGGCATTCCTCTTGTCTCCATTTGTTATACTTACATTGGTATATTCTTAACTGAATCTGATTTCTACTATGCACTCAATAATGAAAACAGCAGTCCTGAAAAATGCATCAAATTTTCTTCTTAAATGTAATTGTTTTTAAAATGCAAAAAGCATATTTCTTAAACCACTCTAAAGAATCTTCTTTTCTTGTTGAACTATAATGAATTTATTAATTTAATCTACAAGCAAGTTGTTTCAAATGTGTTGTCTTGGTTACAATTGTGCATATGTTATCTGTACACTTATATGATAGCCTTTGGAAAGAGGACCATTATTAGTACAATATGTGCTTTCTGGATTTTACTTAGATTTGGGTAAATTCCTTTTTTAACAAGTAGTCATTTCCAATGCTTTATGTTTTGGGTGCTCAACAGGAGGTAGCTTAAAGGAAGTGAATAATCAAAAATTTTACCCTCCATTACTTGAGTAATTTCCTGCAGAAAGCAAGACAATCTAGGTCTTGGGAAGATACCTGAAAGAGGATGGAGAGGCTGCAAGCTGTAGCTAGATAAACATTTAGGTTAGAAATAAACGCTAATGTTTAATTGTGAGGGTTATTAGTCAGTGCAACAGCTTCACTATTTTCAGGCTTTAAATCAATAATGAATGTTGTTTTACTACTCTGCTTTAAGAGACACTATGAATTTGATCAAGAGATAACTGGGAGACACTCTCTGGTCTGTGTTATTCAGGAATTTAAATGAGATTATTATGATGCTATCTTCCAAACTATCTTAAAGAAGGTTTTATGCAAAAGAGATAGAATAGACAGTTAGCTCCTGTTATTAGAAGACATTGTTTTTATATAGCCATTTAAAGAATATATTTTTCTAATTTTAATTGTTGTTGAAGATTTACTGATAAATCATTCTATGCCATTGCTTGGTATTTCCCCTCCCCTTCCCCCTTTTCCAATATTTCCTTTTGACAAATACAGATTTGCTTTAACTATCCTCTTCATCAGCATTCATTGGCAGCCAAACTCTCAAATACATGCATTACCTTCTTTGTAAAAGATTTCAATTCAGTAATGCTCTATGATTTAAATATTTCCATTTGCATAATATATGTAGAGTGAACAGTATCTCTATGCATGTACTTATTTTCAGGAAGAAAATGTTTTAAACTTGCAAGGCTATTCTAGCTCTGTAGTATTTTCAGAGCAAAGTAGAATTAAAATTACACTTTACCATTCAGTTCTTTTGTTACTGAGGTGGAGTCTTATGGGAAGAAAATTGAAAAGATGGAAACGTGTGGGATATTTAGGGCTGAGGTGATCACCTCAATTAGATTAAGAGTAAAATAAAATGAATGTGGGTAGATAGGATCAAGATGTGGTTGATACTTCTGCACAATTTAGAGGACAAAGGAAAATAATTAATTAGAAAAGGTCTGCTTACAACTGTGCATCAAGATGTTATACCACATAACCAGAAAACATAGGTAATGGTAATGGGACAGCAGGGGTAAAATAGGATCAGAAAATAATGTTGGCTGTTCCAAATTAGAAATGGGGGTTGGGGTTAGAGGAGAGGGAAGAGACATAAAGTCTGCTAGTCCACATAAGGATTTTACACTCTTGAATTTAAAATGTTCCTCAAGTTTAAAATGTATATTGAATTAAAAAAATATGACCAAACATTTTAAATATAAGAATGTAATTTAAAACTCATTTTAGACTCCACATGAATCAGAATACCAAACTTCCCAATCACCCAAAGTATTATACCTTTCATATGCAAGATAGGACAATAAAGCAGTGAACTGGGGGTTAAGCTTAGAACCATAATTTTCTCTCCTCTTTTCATTCTGTCCTCCACCCCTCAGGGAGAGGAACAAGGACTCTTTAGACTGTGGTAGAACTAGACTTCTGACTGTGAGCAAAAATATTATTCTAATGAATAATTCCAAAGAGATGAACAGGAATGTTTGCATGAAGGAGAGCAGAATTTAATACCTTTTTTTCAAATTAGTTTGCATAAAGAAGATTTATTTAGGAACCTGATCCTGATCATATTTGGAGGTTTGTCACTGAGTTTAGCAGAAGCAGAGGCAGTGTACATGATTAGTTATTTAATTTTGGTTCCTACCAAAGGCTGTGTATAGAGGTTCTGTTTCTACTGAGAGAATAACTGTCCTACTGGTAGACATTTGGGGTTTTTCTGCCAAATCAAAACTAGCCCCTACATGAGAAAAATAACATTGGCACAACCAGGGATCTATAAGTCACTTTTCACTGACTTATCCCCTCCGGGGGATCAAAAGGAGTGGAACAAAGGAAAAAGGCTCCTGTGCCTTCTTGATACCAGAACCACCCTGGTCTTCAGAAGGCATGGGGGCAACATAGACCAGGAAGGGATAGGAGGAGCTGCCATCAGCTGCTCCTGGTGAGAAGTGGGCATTGCCAGGCATTGGAAGCCTTTCACTTTACTGCTGGGTATCAGAAGCTGAGTGAGAGGGAGCAGCACATCTCCCTGCCTGCTTCTCACATCAGAGATTTCAGTATGAGAAGTTGACAGGGAATTTGCCCTGCTGCTCATCTCCCAAGCACTGGGAAAAGAGTACAGGGAGCAATGCTATTCCCTGCTGGCTTCCCCTTGCTCACACCTCACCCCTGACCCCTCCCACTCATGGTCCAGATGAATAGCAGTCTGGAAAAGGGAAGCTAGCTGTGGGAAGCAGGGATGGGGAAAGCCTCCTGGAGCCCATATCCTGGCTGTACTGCTCTTAAATCATCACCCACATTGCTCCAGTAAGCAGTGGAGGAGGCAAGGGGAAGCCAGCCAGTGAGGAACTAGTCTCTAGGAAACTTTTCTTGAGGTAACAGAGCAAAGTCCCTGCACCCAGGCCTCACACCTGAGTCCCATGTATGGGGAGTGTTGGGGGTTTGCCACACTGCTCTGTCCCCCTGGCTCCTCACACCAAAAGCAAATTACAGGGGGCGGTGCCATGAACTCTCTGCTTGTTTCTCACGTTTTCTGTACTTGTTGACATTCCCTGAAAAGATGTTCTACCCTGTTGACCAACACCTGGTTGCCTTGCAAAGCTCCTGCCTAATGCCAGAAGTGAGAAGCAGGCAGAGGTCTCCCTGCTTCTTATTCTGCCCTGCTACCTGAGACCAGGAGCAGGACAGAGGATTAGCTGCTCCAGTCAGGGTTATGTCCTGCTGCTCTTCTCCCCTCCCAAGCTAGTCTGGGAAGGGAAGTGAGTATTGAAGAACACCCCCAGCCCCTTCTTCAAGCCAGGGAAGCACCCAGTTTTGGGAAGGGGGGCTGGATGCTGTGCCTTGCTGCTCCTTTCCTCTCCTCAAATTGCTTGCTAGAAAATGATATTTAGAGATCTGCTTTTAGAAATTAGCTAGTGTAGAGAATAGATATTGCATTAGAATAATAGTCCAGGGGAGCAGCAAGAGTTAATTAGGGTTAAAGTTTGCTTGTAGTGAAAATTCACATTCTTATCATTTTAGCATCCAAGGGTGCAAGATTAACATACAGGCACAGATGGGCACAGACATTGTAGGAAATTGAAAACATGCAGCAGCAAAAAAACACACCTAAAAATATAGGAACATTTTTATGTTTCCTAAAAATATAGGAACATGTGGAATTAGCATCAAGTCCCAAAGACCAGCTGTAACCTAGTGAAGAGCCCCTGATTCCCAGGTCTTGGGGAAATGACCAAATTGAGATGTGTTCACATGATGTGTTTGAAGAAACAAGGGATTGGGCTGACAAAACAGAATATGAAGAGCATGACAACCAGAGGAAACCAATCAGCAGTACCCAGAAATAAAGAGTCATCTGGAGGAAAAAATAATTCAAAAGGAGGGCTCTCCAGGCAGCCATTTGGGGCATTGGCCCTCAACCTCCCAGGCTGCTGATGTCTGAGAAAGATATTGAAACAAGAACCACAAGGTGGTGTTTGCATACGGGCCAGAAGTATCATCTCCTTGTGAAACCCTAGGACTGGTAAACAAGTAGGACCGTGACGTCATGTTTCTTGTATTGCTTGCGTTAGTTTTATTTGCTATCACTGCATATGGATAAAATTCTCCTATTATTGAACAGAGGGGTCACAGCCAGTCATTTAGAAAGGTTGTGCCTGCCAGGAACAAAGTATCAGAACTACCTCATAAATCCAGCGTGTACAAAACCAGTCTGGGAGGAGAGAGGAGCAGCTGCCACTATTCCCTTCCTTTCTCCCCAAACTGGACACTGCCTAGCTTTGTTACATTTGTCCAAAGCATTCATGAAGAAATTATTTCAGCCACAAGTGCGGGAAAGAGTGCTGCCAGTCTGACAGGAACAGCATATGTTGTAAACATAAACCAAAACTATATATGCATTGGCACTAGTAGATTCAACACATTCACATATATCATGTCTCCTCCCCCCACTTTTGAAATGATAGTGACATAGGCCATGCATAAAGAAAATGGTGGCGTGTGTGTACAGCATTTTAAAGTGGGCTAAATGCTTTTGCACCACTTTAACGGTGTTGGTGTTTGCACACCACAGCAGCATAATGCACATTAATTCCAGCTGCTGTAGGAAATTTGGTGGCTTAATGAGCCTTAAATGACTTGGGGTACAGCAAACTAACACTCCTCCAAGGAGTTTCAGTTTGCTGCCCCTACAGCTGCGGAGTGAAGCACCAGGCTCCGTGCAGCCCCGTGGCTCTGCAGAAAGCCCTGATGGCAGTCTAGCACCAGCCTGGAAAGGCAGGATCCACCCAAGAAAAATGGTGAGCCTGATCTTTTTTCCCCACCTGGAGCCTGTCTGCCTACCTGAGCTGCGTGGGAGCCCAGTGCTTCTCTCCGCAGCTGCGGTGCCCCCCAGGACTGCCAAAGCCGGGTGCCTGCAAGTAGTGCCACCCGGGGCGGGGGGAGGGGACTGCTGCTACCATGGAGGGAGGTAGCAGCCTCTGTGCCTGCTGGCAGCTCGCCCTCCCCTCCCCACCACTGGAGAGACAGTTAAGTCTACACAGGGGTTTAATCAGCCCTAAATTGAAGCAGTGTTTTTAAAAACCCACCACTTCAGTTTAGGGCTCCCATTTCATCTACACATACCTGTAATAGTGAACACACTGCAATCCTTTCCAATGGTTTGCCTTTCCTCTTTGGAATAAAGTTACTCACCTTTACTGCTTCCCTGAGAATGTGCTGCACTGAGTATTATGACGGATTCAGGTTTATGTTTCCTTGCTGCCTAGTGGCTACTACTCCTTTGAACACAGTTTTGAAGAGGTGACCCTCCTTCATCCCTGTCAGAGTCATACGTCTCCTCAATGGATGTAGGTGGGTCTGCATGATCAGATCCTGGCCAGACAACACACTACTTTCTACTGTAGGAATGCTCGCCATCACTGTCGGTTCCAAAGATGATGTCCTGACAACAGGTGCGGCACCAACTATGGGGCACCATCATTCTCTGTTCAGCAGTCATGCCTGTAATTCATAATTAATTAATGTGGCAAGAGCAAACAGTATTAGATCCTGCTTGCACTGCATAGGATAAAGGACCTGTTTGTGCACTCAACCTCAAGCTGCCATTCCTTAAATCAATGTAATCAATACCTTTTGACCTACTAATAACTGCTTAGAGGTGCCTGTTCACCTTCTCATGGCCTGACTTATTTGGCAATTTCTAACATGGTACTGCAAGTTTGATTTTAATAAGTCCAACTGTGACCTGGTCCATAAACAGCCATTATCTCATTCATTTTAGCATATGCTACATTCTGGTACACTAGCAAAGAGTGGGCTATTTTCTGCTGCCCTGACACTGCCTCTTCTTTCATGGAAATTAAAGCATTCTTGAAAGGCTTTAGAAATCATTCAGCCAGTCCATTTGGGGCTGGGTAGTATGATGAAGAAGTGATATACCAGATACTGCTTTTCCTCATGAACTCTTTAAACTCATTCAAGCTAAATTGTAGGCTGTTACCAGTTAAAACTTATTCTAACAATCCTGTCCATGCAAACAGAATTGGCATTTTTTTTCTACTGTCTGTGCTACTGTAATAATTTTCGTGCAGAAAACTTCTTCCTATTTGGAGTGGGCATCTGCTGACACTAGGCACATCATACTTAAAACTGGTCCTGCAAAATCAATATAGAGCAGTTTCCAGGACATGGACAGCCATTCCCATGGGTGTAATGATGCTGGTCTGAACATCTTTTGTATCTGTTGACATCCCATACATTCCTTGACAAGTTCTACTGGTTAATCAATATCTGGCCACCCTTCAAAGCTCCTGGCTAATGCCTTAATTTTTATAACCGTTAGGGGCCCTATATGCAGTTATTTTAAAATCATGTTCAGATGAAACATAATTATTCCAGGTAGTCAAGTCCCAAGATGATGGAAAGGAGCTGCAGAAAGATCTCACCAAGCTAAGTGAGTGGGCAACAAAATGACAGATGAACTTCAAAGTTGACAAGTGCAAAGTAATGCACCTGGATAAAAATAATCTCAAATATACATACAGAATGCTGGGTTCAGAGGTAGCTATTACAACTGAGAAAAGACACCCTGACATCATTGTAGATAGTTCTCCAAAAAACACCAGCTCAGTGGGCTGACTGGGGCATGAGGGTGCTTCAGTGTTGGGCTAGCTGGCAGGTAGCCCCCATACTACAGCACCCTCATGCTCCAGCCAGCTACATCAACATCTAGATGTGTGTTGCTAATCAGTAAATAACACCATGGTAGGACAATACTTGTACTTACAAGTACTAATCTGCATAGGTGTTTATTAGTTTATTATGACTTAATAGAACCACATGTGTACATACAGAGACTTTACTGCAGAGCTGATTAGGCAATTGTACCATGCAGAGTTGTTTCCTTGAAAGTACTTTTAGCTCAGGTGGTTATAACACGAAGGTACCAGGTTTGATTCCTGGTTGGACTAAATGATCTCTTGAGGTCCCTTCCAGCATTACTTCTCTGTGATCAACTCTCATATTCAGCATGAAATTAGCAATGGAAGAAGTCTGACTCAAATAACAAAATTGCTATTACACTGAATTTCTGTTTCACACAACTTTCTTAGATACTGTCCATAATTAATCTTTTTCTTATGCAACATACCAGATATTGTGTGTGAAGAGTGTATTGTATAATTGATCTGTATGTTGAGTTTATAAAACATAATTTATGGAAGTCAAATATTGAATAATCAAAAAACATAAATACATTGGTTTTTTTTCCTGAAAAGGTTGTGTCTGTGGGTTCCCATTTTCTGTTTGGTAACTGGCATCAAAATTTCTAAAAGCAAACAAACTGATAACACTTTTGGTATTTTCTTACATAACAGAGTAATATTGTAGCCTGAGACAAGAGAAAATATAAAATAGAACAATGTAATATCGGAAAATATAAAAATCCAGATTATGCTAACCTGTTCAAAAGTCTTTTTTTTTTCTGTAGTATCGCAGAGCATAATGTCTTGAATGGAAGACATCCACTTGATGAGATAAAGAAGACAAATAGTTACAATTTTCTGATTCTGTTGGACTCTACCTCAAAATCAAGCTTTGGCTGGGAATCTATTCCTGTACATTTAGATGAAATACCTAAATTAAAAGTGGTGTTTTGTTACAGATATTGACCATTGAATCTTTGTTTAGAAGAATGGCACATGTATTGAATAAATAATCAATATAAAGGCACAGCAACACTTAAGAAACAGAAAAAAGGCGGTTAGAAGAATGTCAACCTTGACTACCACAACAGACTACTGTAAAAACCAAGAACTGGTAAAGTTACACTCTACTTTCAAATTTAAAATGAACTTGAAATCCATTTTCAAGATTGAACTGATACTATAAAGGTTGTCTTTGCCAACACTCACACTTGTTTGTAATGAACTATATGTTAATGTTACAGATATTCTAGTTTTCTTAAGAGGATTTAACTTTGTAATGATGAACCACAATTAACACTATGACAATCCAATCTCAGATGTCCTCAGGTGTTTTATTTTGTAGGTTACATTAAGTGATTAAAATCCAGCAAAAAAACTGAATCATAAAAATTTTGTTTATTTACATTTTACACATTTTAAATAACAAAAAAAACCCACTGTAAGAGTAAACTATTGTACATAGGTAATAATTAACCCTTTTCTCTATCCTTTATATTTAAATGACCTTATTCCTTTCTATTTGGTACCATCCATGCAACCCCTGCAAATCTATTGCCCCGACAGCAGGGAGCTCCTGGCCCTGGCTCCCTGATCAGGGGCATGGAAAGAGCTGAAGGGGAGAGGCAGGTCCTAGCCCTGTACCCTGATCTGCTGGTGGGGAAGTAAGCAGCTAGCTTGCTGCTAGTGGGTTGGGAACCTACCCCATCCCTGTAGCTGTTTCTAAGCCCTGTGCCTTGATCACCCAGTTAGGGCACAGGGCTGGGATCTGCCCCTGACTGGAACCGTTCCCAGTCAGCCATGGGCTGCACAGGGAAGTCTGCATGTACAGGCCAGAGCTGGCTGGAGACTGCCCAAAACAGGACAGTCCCTAGCCACTTCCAGGCTGCACATGCTTCCTCACATAGCCTGGGGCTGGCTGGGAACTGTCTCAGTCAGGGGTTGGGCTTGGTACTGTCCCCATGCAGGGAGATCCCAGCTGCTGCTCCATGATTACAATCAGGGAGTGGGGGCTGAGGAGCTTGTTTCCAGCCCCCACTCCACGACTGCAGAGTGTGGGCGGGAACAATCTCTCAGCCCCTTTTCTGTGGTCGTTATTGGGGAGCAGGGGCTGGAAGCTTCTTGCTACTGGGTCAGGAGGACATTGACCCCAACCAGACTCACAGGGCACAGGGCTGGGGAACTTGTTCCCCACCCATCTCCATAACCATGGAGCTGCAAGGGGGGGGACAGGCTGGGGAGCCTGCTCATGGAGCTGAGAGCTCCCACCAGCAGAGAGCTCTTAGCACTGGCTGTGACTGGCTGTGACTGGAACTGCTGGGAAATGTTTATCTCCCAACCAGAGAGTCTCCCAGCCCAAACACAACTGCCGCACTCAGGCTGGAAGATAAGGGTCTCCAAGCCCAAGCCCTCAATGGCAGAGCTCAAACTTTTAGATAAGTGTCACCCAGCCCCCCACTACCCTTTTACAATGGGATAAAGGCTGGGAATCCTGCTCCTTGTTCAGCTCTGTGATCACAGAACTGGGTGGAGAACAGGCTGGGGATCTTGATGATCTTGGAGCTTGGCAGGGAACAGGCTCCACAGCCCCGTCCAGCAGGGAGCTCCCAGCACCAGGTCCATGGTCATGGGGCTGGTCCTGGGAGATCCTTATCTCTCAGTCTGAGCTCTGTGGTCTTGGAGCTCAGGCTGAGAGACCCTTATGTCCCAGTGCCAGCTCCATGGTATTGGGGCTGGTGCTGGGAGATAAGGTTCTCCCAGCCCAAGTCCAGCAACTGCAGAGCTCAGACTGGGATATAAAGATCTTCCAGTGCTGGCCCCACTGTCACAGAGCTGGTGCTGGAAGATAAGTGTTTCCCAGCCTCCTGCTCCCAGAGTGATTGTGATTGTGAAGTGGGGGATGGGAAATAAGGATCTTCTAGCCCCTGCTCCTCAATCAGGAGCTTGGAGTAGGGAGCTTGGATATCACTGTTGCCAGGGCAAGGGGAAATAGTCTATGCCTGGGCTTATGTGACAGAGTCTGTCCCAGCATCAGGCAGCTCCCAGGGAGAGGGAGCACTATCCCACTTCCTAGTGAATGACTGACCAGGAGTAGATTTTGCTCCTGGTCAGGCATCTACATGAGCACTACAGAGCCATTGCTAATGCCAAGTAAAGATGCTACTTTAATTGCTGGTAGCAAATTTACGCAATATTAGGGAAGTTTACTGTGAAGTAAGCATGTACATCTCTCTCTCTCTCTCTCTCTCTCTCTCTCTCTCTATATATATATATATATATGTATATCTATAGATGCACATGCTTACTTTGCAGCAAACTATGCTAATACAAAGTTAAATGTCTCATGTAGATGCGCCCAGTGTCACCTATATGGAAGGTATTTCATAGCTGCATGAAAAATTCACATTAGTTCTTCTGTTATTTTTTAGCATATATGGCATATAAGATAGCTCTGTCTACCTTAGTATCAAATAAATCATGTAATATATGCCTTTTTGAGAGCTGATTATCAGCTTTATGATTTACCCAAGAAAATATAAGACTGTCAATTTGATTGGAAGAAATGCAATGAATTTCTGCCTAATTCTGACCTCCTGCATAAGATAGAAAAAAAATTGCCCTTTTAATTCCATAGGACACTGATACTTGTTTCTACTTCAGCCTCTATGATTAATAAACACTTTTTAATATGTGTCTCTAAGTCCTGAAGTTGTAGGTTTTCAAACCTTTCCTTTTGTAAGGACAAATAGTGATTTTTCAGCCAGAGCACCTTCCAGGAGTACTAAACTCTTAGAAAAGGTGCTAAAGGAGGCCATATAGATTGTATGGATGGGCCAAATCAGTAGTTCTTTTCCACACTTTGATTGTGGTTTTCCAGTCAGTTGTTCACTTACTTCAAGGTAGTCAGTCAAACCATATTTCTCTAGTTTGCTTATGAGGTCATGTCAGGCATGGGGAGAGTTGTGGGGGGGAGCAAACTTTGTGGCAGGTGTGCTACAAATTATGCTCTGCCACATCCATATGAGTGTGGCTATATGGTATGTGGTGCTGCAGATATCCAGGAGTAAAAAAAACCACACAAAAAAGAAGCAGAGCAGTGCATACAGCGCACTCAGGGGCAGTGGGCACTGCTTAGAACTGAAGCCTGGCCTCCTGGAGTCACGGTCCACCTATTGGCCAGAGTCTGAGCAGTAGGACTGCTGCTGCTGCAGCCCTGGGAAGACCCCAGGATCCCAGGTAAGGCTGCTGAAGCCAGAGCAGTGCTGGCACCAGCCTCCCCACCCCAGCCAGGGTAAATGGCTGCATGCCAGAAGGCACATGGCACTGGCCTTGCCTGGGGACAACTAGGGGCAGCACAAGGTGTTGTGCTGTTTATTGTCTCTGGGGAACCAAATATCCACACTCATGTGAACACATCCTCTGAGTGCCACTTCAGTCCTCTTCCCCTTCCTCTGCCCAATCTGATGCTCTGCTTTGTGTTCTCTGCCTCGTGTTCCCCTCTTAATCTGTTGCTTGATTCTACTTCCTGTCCTGCCCATCCCCTCTCCAGATGTGCTACGTGCCATATACATAAGTTGCCTGTGCCCCTTATGGCATGCGTACTGTAGGTTGGCCATCCCTGATATATGGTAATGTCAAAGCCTTTAATAAAGTGAATATATATCACAAATATTGTTTCCAAAGGGCTGTGCAAAATAGTACCATTCTGTTTTGCCTTGAGTTTTGATGGTTCGATGGAACAGTGTTTCATCTCGAATTTCATGTTGAGTCGAAACAGCTGTTCTATTCCATTCCGTCAAAACGGAAAGGTTGCTTCAAGGCTGTTTTGAGTTTCTCTGGGGATGGGAAGTCAGATCAGCTGGGCTGACTTCCCATCCCCAGCACTAAATCACCCAGCTGGGCTGCTTTCCTGACCCCCATGCTAAATCACACTGGGGTGGAAAGGAACCCAGCTGGGCTGCTTTCTCTATCCCCTGTGCTAGATCATGCCATAGGCAGAAGGCAACCCAGATGGGCTGCCTTCCTGACCCCCATGCTAGATCACACCAGGGATGGGAGGCAACCCAGCTAGGTTGCTTCACCAACCCCTGCATGATCTAGCACAGCCAGCTGGGTTGCCTCTCACCCCTGGCACGATCTAGCACATGAGTCAGAGAAGCAGCCCAGCTGGGCTACCTCACCACCCCCTATTGGATCTTGTGCTGGGGATGGGAAGTCAGTCCAGTTCCCATCCGCAGCCTATGGTCAAAACTTTTTGACTTTCAAAAACTTTTGAGCAACCTTGTTTTGTTTTGGGGCTTTTGGTTTGTTTTGATTTTGCTGTTTCAACCACAAAATTGGTTGAAACAGTGTCAAAATAAAACAGCTGATGAAATTTCACACAGCCTTACTGTTTCCCCTTATGCATTGATTCAGTTACCACAGCAAAAGAGGATGATTGGTGTGACACAATTTGTTCTTGATAAATCAGTACTGGCTACTGTTTATTATTTTATAATCCTCTAGGCACTTATACAATGATCATTTAATAATATGATCTAGATCCTTCTAGATCTTGAAGTTAGGCTGACTAGTCTATGATGCCTCAGGGGCTCTTTTATAGAGATAGGTATTGTCTTTGTCCATCTCTGGGACCTCTATTCTCCCATGATTTATCAAAGATAATTACAAATGGCTCATTAATTGTTTCAGCCAGATTCTGAGAGTACTTTTTAATGAATTTCATCAGGATCTACAAGATAGATCCAGCATCCCTTCATTTATTTAGCATGTTTTTAACTCTATTTTGGCCTGTACTCCTAAATCTTATTGCTAAAATTAATTGTGTATGAAATGGGCTTCTAATTTCCTTGCTTTCTTCTTCTAATATATTTATAGAATATAAATACGGCTATTGTCATCTATATTTCTGTCACTGATTTTAACTTATTTTGTGCCTCAGATTTTTTAAATTTTATTCCTACATGCTTATTTTGTTCTTTTGCAGTTACCCTTTGTTCTGTATCCTTGGTACCCCTTTTATGAGATTTTCTTAAATTTTAAGGTCCCTGACAAACCTATGGTGCAACCCTACTATACTTTCCATCTTTCTTCTGCACTGGGCTGGTTTGCCGTTGTGCCTTTAATTAAGTCTCTTCTAGTAATTGCAATCTCTTCTATACGTTTTCTTTCTCTTAGAATATCCTCCCAAGAAACTGCACCTACTTCCTGAGTTTGTTAAAGTCTGGTTCTTAAAGTCCATTCGCCTTACTTTGCTGATCTCATTCCTTCCTTTCCCTAAAATTGTGAGCCCTATCACTTTGTGATAACTTTCACCCAAATTACCCAACCTTAGGTTGTCAATCAGTTTTCTCTGTTAATTAAAATCAATACAAGAGCTAATCTTCTGGAAACTTCTTCCACCTCTTGAAACAAATCTGCTTCTACATCCTCAAAGAACTTGTTAAATTACAGGTACTCTGCTCTACCACAAGATATCTGTATAATTATCAACCTCTATTACCACCAGGTTCTGTCTTGTGGATACCTGTTAGCTGCTCAAAAAAGTCTCCTCCTGATTACTGATAAGTAGTCTGTAGATGATCAACAATGATTGGATCCTTTTCTTATCCCCGTTTTATCTTCTTCCACAGACATTGAAAAAAATCTGCCTCCCATCTTTCCAGTTTTCGGAGCAGTTGTATACAATCTTGATAGATAGTACACCATCATGACCCACTTCCCCTCTGCTTCTCTTCCCTTGGTTCCATGTCTGCTTGACAGTTCTGGACTATAACAGATAGGGGATAAAAAAAAATTATGCTGTGTGAGATGGCCAACAGGCAGTCTGCTTCCTACAGAGGAGCCAGTCTTCTATTTTTCCTTTGTGGCCCCACAGATAGTTCTAGCCAACTGGCTCTCTCAGCCTAAATATGGATAAGTGCATTCTATTGATAAAGTTCTTCTGTTTGCAGATGATTGACAGATTCATAGTTTCATAGATGATCCAGCTTCACTAGCAGGTCACTTGCCTTCACATCTTTATTTGTATAAGCTCCTTTTCTTTCCTTTTCCAGCAACAACTGATCCCTAACATGGCTAGAATTTATTTTTCTTCCCTCCTTATATGTCATCTGTCTCTCCTTGTCTGTTTTCTTCTGTCTGGAAACATCAATGAATGTTAACAATAAAGCAGTTGGTACACCCTGAGTCATGCTCAGACTCATGCTCAATTCATCTATTTGAGTATTTCTGTGCCATCAGTTAATCCTGACTATCCCTTATTTCAAACATCATCCTTCACTCATGTTAGCATCATCTATTAAACAAATGGCAGTCAATTAAGTTGAGAATATGGTCAATGATTTAGGCAGACATTCAAAGATGACTCCTAAATTGTCTTTGTTAAAATATCTAAAGGCTTTGGAATTTGCCAGGAGGAAGAAATAATCTATATTAACTTTTAATTTTCATTTTACATGCAGGTAAATTATGATTTGATCTGGTAATGAAGTTTTATGTTTAAGAACTTTCTGAGGCTTTATTATAATCATATTATAAAGTCAATGATTTTTCAGTTGAAGAAATACATATCATTCTACCTGTGTGACCAAATGTAATTAGCTGTCTCTGCCAGCTGCAGCTTTTCAGCTAAGTGCAAATATTGTATTTCTTCTACTAATTTTAGTAATTTATATTGCTACTGTTCAATGATATAAATGACCCCTTTGAGTCTTGAAATCCAAAGTATTAAGGTGCTAGGTATAACAGTAGCACCTACTCATTTGTTTTCCTTCTGTTTGCAAAAATAGTCTACACTAGTACCTAGGGGGGTACAAAATGACCAAAATTAGGAGGGCACCCAGGGAAGAGCTGTACATTTAGTCATAAGTTCTTTTCCATTCAACACTGTAAACAATGTAATTCCTAATGAGTAGAGGCAGCAAAATAAACAGCATCCCAGAATATATGTCAAGGGTTACAAGTCTTCTATAACAAAGTACTTTGCCTCCTTATCAAGGACTGAGATGGACATTACTTAGGGTAAACTTTTTTTATTTAAAGTAAATGCATTGGATCAATTTGGAGAGATTCAGAAAGATCTGGTGATTCATAGATGCAGCTTTAAATGTTTCTTTCCACATACTTTAAGATACTAGGCAGCTTGTGAATGCTGAGATGCTGGGGTAGATGGAACATTCCACAGGAGCATGGGGAGCTCCCCAGCATGCTTGGCAGGAGACTTGGAAATGGACCAGAAGCACTTCCAGTCCACTTCTGGATCTGCTAGGGAGTGTGTTGGGGGGGCTTCCCTGTACCTCTCCAGTTTGGCAATTCATGCCCCTTGGCCAGGGGGGCACCCAGGGTCCCCCAATGGCCAATTGCTGAGCCAGGAGGGCATAGGGGGGCTCCCCCAGCATGCTCCCTGGCAGACCTAGAAGTGGACCAGAAGTACTGGGTTCACACCAGGACCCTCCTCCCCTGTGCACGCCTGTGGGATGCTCCATCTGCCCCAGCATCACAGCATTCACAACCCATGCTTGGTACATTGAGGTATGTAGAAAAAACATGTAAAGCTGCATCTATGGCCGAATTGCTGATTCTCTGAACCAGCATCAAATGTTCATATTTGGATTCAGTTGAATCGAACTGGGGACAGTGATCCAAATCAACAAATCAAATCACTGTTCCCAATACAGGCCAAATCTGAATCAAATATGGTCCATTTCACACATCCCTAATGTGTATGTGTATACATTAGGGCTGTGCAAAGCTTCAGGTGGTGATTCAATTAAGAGGAGATTTGGCCTAATTCGGTGGCTGAATCGCCAAATCCAAATCAAATTAGGGGACCAATTAAAAGGCCCAAATTGATTCAAAGCTCTTGGAATCTTTGGAAAAGATTCCGAGAGCTTTGATAATTTGGGCAATCCTTGGTGGCTGCAGCAGGGAGTCGCAGCTGACTCCAAGCTGGTAAGTAGGGGACTGGAGGAGGGAACCATGGGGGACCTTTGCCAGCACCCATCCCCTACCTGCTTCCCCAGCCCCCCTGAGCCCCGCCCACTCCCCCAGCCCCATCATGGATGCCCTGCCTGCCCCGCTCCCAGTATTTAAAAAAAAAAGCCCTGGTACTTGCTGGGTACTACCAGGTGGGAGTGTAATCCCTGCTGCCTCCCACTGCCCCACACTGCATGGGGAGCTCTGTACAAGCCCCGCAACCACCCCAGTTCCCCAGCCCCCCTAAGGTTGCCCTGCCTGTGTGCCTCTGGCCCTTTAAGAAAAAAATGGAGAAAAGCTCTGGGACTTACTGCTCTTGCAGCAGCCTTGAGGCTTAAGGGAGCTCATGCAGAGCCCCCTACACAGCACAGGACAGTGGGGGGCAGCGGGGATTCCCTGCCCACTACTGGCAGGAGCAATAAGTGCAGAGGTTTTTGGGTATTATTTTCTCTTCAAGGGCTGGAGCTGCAGTGGGCAGGGCAGCCATGGGGGTGCTAAGTCAGTGGGGGGTCAGGGAGCTCATTCAAAGCCCCCTATGCAGCATGGAGCAGTGGGAGGAATTGCCTCCCTGCCCAGCAGCACCCAGTGAGTCAGGGCTTTTTTTTTTAAACAAGTGCTGTGAGTCAGGGCGGGTGGGCTGGGCTGAAGGGGATAGGCCTGGCTGATTAGGAGAGTTGACCAAATCAATTTGGGACAGCAATTTGAATCACTGAAGCAAATCACTGTCCCCTCAAAGTAAATACTAGCCATTTTGCACAGGCCTAGTATATATCTGTGTATGTGTGTATTTGTGTTTCTGTGTCTGCATGTGTACAGCAGCTCTGGATCCAGGCTGCTATTTTGGCATGTGTGTGCATTGCACCTTGTGCAGTTGCTCGCCCATCATGTCGGTGAGAAGCTGACAGTCTAGGTAGCCTCCATTTGCCTCCATCATCCCCCAGCTATATGCCCCTCTCCTACTTCCCACCACCTTCCTTCTCCTTTAACTCCCTTTCCCCACCTCTCTTCTTGTGCACCCCACTCACTTCTTCTCCATCTTCTGTCTCCTACCTTCCTCGCCACCTTTCTCCTCCCATAGTTTCCCCACAATCACTTTCCCCAGACCTCCCCCCTCGCTGTCTTTCTGACCATCTTCTCACTTATCTTTCTTGGACCTCCCTCCCTCCCTCCCCCTTTCTAACTTGTCCTCTCACCCACCCCAATGTGCACACCTATACACACTTAATGGTAGTGGGGAGAGCATGGGCCTCATCCTCCGGCAGCAGGACCCAGGTAGGATGGAGCTGGCCAGGGCCATAGTCCCAGGGCAAAGCTTGAAGCTGCCCCTCCTCCCAAACACAGGTATCCAACAGTCAGGTTGATGGGTGGGGGCAGGAAAACCCTGCTCCTCTCAGGACAGGGGTCTGAGCTGCCTCACCTCTCATCCTGGTCCCAACTCCACTGGGCTCCAAATGGGTGTACATACATGTGAGCAGCCCATGCTCATAACAGTGCTATCCTTCCACCCTGCCCTTACCAGCCTTTGCCCCAGGAAGGAGATCTTGTGCCCAGCTCAGCCCACCCCCCACCTCCAGCCACTGCTTAGGGCTGGGTAGTGCAGGCAGAGTGGTACCAATCTAGGACTTTCGTCTGAATTTTCACTAACTGGCCAGGATGCTGGGACAGCTTATGATATCCAGGACTGTCCTGGCTAAACCAGGATGTATGGGCACTCCTAGTGTGAGTCTGATGTCTGTAGATAGAGCACTGAAGCCTTTATAAGGCAGTGGGGAAAAGAGGAAGAACCACATTTTTTAATTATACAGGCAATATATTCCATTGTTTATAAGGGAATGGGACTGAGGAGATGAGGGTCTGTTCTGGGTTCTACCAGCAATCTTCTGTCCGAATTTATCTAAGTTACTGCCCTTTTCTGTGCCTCCATTTTCATTTCTCTCTTTTGCTTATTTAGACTGCTAGGCCTTTGGTCTAGGAACTTCGCCTTCCTCCATGTATGTGCACTCTAGAATTTTTGAGCACTAATTTCAGCTAGGATTTCTAGGTGCAACTAAATACAAAGTAATTATCTGCCAATATACCATACAGCACTATTGGATCCTAGCTGATAAATCCTTAGAATTCTCTCTTATGCTCCTGTTTGAATCAAGCTGGAGAACCCAATTGTGTTAACACAAACAAAAAATTACAATCACTAAAGCTGATCTGATACAAACATATCCATGAAGTGGACACATATAAAGATAACATCACATAATCTATCATGGCAATATTGGTATTTGTTGTAACCATTTTCTAAAAGATCAAGATGAAACAAAGTGTGCATTGATTAAAGTATGCTAAGTACCTGATTAACCAGCTTTTACATGGTGGGAACTGCCATTTCTGAAACTTAGAATGATGTATATTGATTCTCAATGGCATTTTTATATATATATATATTTGGTGAAGCTATCATTCATAGAATTTTAAGAAGTTACCATGATAGTTAAAGAACTATGAAATGAACCATGACAGCTGGCAAGTTTATTGTGAAATGGAGTTAGATCACGTTCTCTTACAGCCTGGTCTTTGTCTCGTTGACAAAGGGAAGTTCCTGTTGCAAAAAAGGAAGTTTAATGTGATTGGACCATTCGACCCAAACTTCTGATTGAACTAGCCGTGATCCATGATTCACTCCAAACTCCTGATTGGATGACCTACTATCCTGGGGTGTGATTTCCCCCCACCCCCCGGGGGTAAAAGAAGGCATGTGCTGCAGTCAGGGAGGAGAAGCACATGGACATTGAAGAGCTGGGGTGAGCTGACCCAGCAGGGCAGTTAAATGAACCCCAGAAGACCCTGAAGCCACCAAGAGAGGGGTGGAGCAAAAACAGGGTGGCAGAGACTGAGGCACTGTTCCAAGAGCCTGAAGTCAGCAGGACAAGGTTGGAGCAAGAGCTGGATGGCAGAGACCAAGACACTGCTCGAAGGGCCAGTAGGATCTGGGAGACAGAGCAAGAGGACATCTGTCAAGCCCAGATAGGACTGTCAGGATATCCTTTGTTTATTATAGGGGAGGGAATTGTAGCCCCAGAGGAGCCCTCCCTGGGTGCTTGCAGCCTGCCCATGAAGAGGAGGTGGGAAGAGTCACCTGTCTTCTGAGGGGGAGAGTGCCCCATTGAATTCTGAGTGCTAGAGAGAGATTGCAGATGAGGATTGCAACACTGCAGGTTTTCACCAAGATGTGAAACGGGACAAAAATCCTTCTCAGGAGTGCAGGAGTCAGGTGCTTGCCTGAGCCCCTGCTGAGGGGAAGGAGACAGGTTCTAGCCACAGGAGGTTGACTCCACCCACCCTGCAGGAGGGGTGATTGCTTCAAGACTGATCCAGGGATGATCTGACTGCTACACTCTACAGTATAAGACTCTGAAGGGGCTTACCCATTTGGGTGAGTCAGACTTTGCTGCCTATCCTGTTGTGGGACGGGGCTGAGAGTGTGTGTAAAAGACTGGGTTGTTTATTGCATCCAGGACCAGTGTGACATTCATCACTGGGAGTTGTACAATGTCACTACAAGCAACATAGGGTGAAACTCATCTAGGATCTGACCTGAGAGTTGACCATGAGGGGTTCTCATTGATCTCCCACCCCTCCCCAGAGACTGTTCCCAAATTTCCAGAAGAGGCAGTTTTGGGTTTTATACTGCAGTACCATATTTATAACAATTACTAGTATCTTTTTGGTGTATATATTGATTTTATGGTCTTTTTTACATCCCCTTTTGTCCCTATGTAAATAAATTGTATGTAGTTAAGTATTGGATTCTGTCTCAGTGAAGGTTTAGAGGCTCCAGGTGTCCTTCTGTAGGGAGACTCTCCACACTCTAAGAAGCAGGGCTCCAAGGCAGAAGGCCCAGGGGTCCATACTCGGCTGCAGCTGTTGGGTAGTTCCACCTCCCGGGTTACAGTTGTAACAGGGAGACTGGCTCCAACCCTGTTACCAAGGTATTTACAGCACTCACTCACTGGGAGTCTGGGAGACAGAACGCAGGCAGATGATGTCATCAGGCTGTGTCGCTTAGTCTGAGCACTCCCACACCTGAAAAAAAAGAAAATAATGAGAGCTAGAAATGAATAGAGGTTAGAGGTCTTCAGGTACGGGACTCCCTGGGAGATAGCAATCATCACCTGATAGAATTTGCTGTCTGGAGCACTGTAGATAGGGCCCACACTATGACTAGGGTCCCAGATTTCAAAAGGACCAATTTCAGGAAGCTCAGGAGGATGGTTGAGAATACGCTGCAGGATTGTAGGGTTGAGAACATGGGCATCCATGAAGGGTGGATGTACCTTAAGGAGACGATCCTCCGAGCCCAAGGGGCAACCGTTCCTGCCCAATGCAAGATGGGCAAAAGTGCCTGGAAGATCCCATGGCTTAATAGGGATATTCGGGGGGTCCCTGAGGGCAAAGCGGGAGGCATGCTACCTTTGGAAGAGAGGAGTTGTCTCCAAGGAGGAGTACTCCTCTTGTGCTCAGGAGTGCAGGAAGGCTATTAGGAAGGCCAAGGCGGAAGTAGAGCTCCACCTGGCGACTAAGATCAAGGACAACAGGAAGTCCTTTTTCAAATATGTGGGGAGAAAAAAGAGAGCCCCGGGCAACGTTGGGCCCCTGAGAGACTTGTCGGGCAACCTGGTGCTCACAGCCGATGGGAAGGCTGAGATCTTCAATGGGTTCTTTGCCTTGGTCTTCCTGAGTGGGGACCGGGACTTCCCTCCTGCTGGAGGCCTGCATTCCCCCTCAGGAATCACTGATAGGCCAAGGATGAGGGTAGACCTGGTGGAAGGGTTTTCGGGAGAGCTGGATGTCTTTAAGTCAGTGGGTCCAGATGACCTGCACCCAAGGGGAGCTGGCGGGGGTGATTGCTGAGCCCTTGGCTCGGTTATATGAGTGCTCTTGGAGCTCTGGACAAGTGCCAGAGGACTGGAAGGTGGCCAATGTGG
>JAGPOW010001918.1:29634542-29644764 GCA_030014935.1 Caiman crocodilus
CTGAGGGACCTGAACCTGTTCAGCCTCAGTAAACGGAAGCTGAGGGGGGACCTGGTGGCAGCCTATAAACTGCTGAGGGGAGATCAGCAGGAAATAGGGAAGGCTCTTTTTTTCCGGGCACCACCAGGGATAACTAAGACTGGAGAGCAGGTTTAGGTTGGACATTAGGAAACACTACTTCAGGTTAGGGTGGCTAGGATGTGGAACCAGCTTCCTAGGGAAGTTGTTCTTGCTCCTTCCTTGGGCATCTTTAAGAGTAGATAAGATGGGTACTTGGCTGGGGTCCTGTGACCCTGGCACTCGATCCTGCCACTGGCGGGGGGTTAGACTAGATGGCCTGCTTAGGCCCCTTCTGATCCTAGATACCATGAAACTATGGATAAAGGAAGGAAACAGCTGAACACTGTCAGTAGCAAAGCAAGTTCCCCAGAAGGGGATGGAGAGAAGAAGCAGCTAAGCACGATTGCTGAAATATGTGCAGAGGCAGAGAACTTTACTAAAATATTGAGTGTTTGAGATGCTGCTCAGGTGAGAGTGCAAAAGACTTACCAATGGGAGCTGGTGAGTTCTCTTCTTAAAGCACAAAGCAGCAACTGATCCAGATGTAAAAAGGCTAGAAACTGTGAGGAATTTATAGAAGATTTAACTTTAAAATGGACTATGTAATAGTGAGCGTATTTATTAGGGCTGTGCAAAAGAGCACCATTTCATTTTGACTTCAGTTTCACCATTTTGAAGGGATAGTGTTTCATTCCCTCATTTTATTTCATGTCAAAGCCCTGTTCCATTTCATTTTGTCGTAACTGTTTTGCTGTTTCATTTAAACTGTTTTGCTGTTTCAACATGTTTCGAGGTTTTGCCCATAGGCTATAATGGAGAGTCATGAAAATGCCTAAAACTTTGTCATTTCTTGCCTTATTCAGATGAAAATTGCAGGGACAGTAGCTCCTTCTTGGGACACGATGCCTGCCATGTTTCAAGGAGATAGGTGCAGAGGTTTCTGGGAAATTGCACCTCAAATAGTTGAAAGTATCTCAAAATATCCTCTAGTATCCCACAATACCCTTGTGGGAAACCTGGAAGATTGTGGGCTCAGCTGCTCAATGGTTCAGTGGGTGGGAAACTGGCTACAGGGTAGGACCCAGAGAGTTCTCATGAATGGATCTGTGTTGTCCTGGCATGAAGTGGCCAGTGGTGTCCCTCAGGGGTCTGTGCTTGAACCAGTGCTTTTCAACATCTTTATCAATGATTTGGATGGGGGAGTAAAAAGCTTGCTCACCAAGTCTGTGAATGACACCAAATTATGGGCCAGAGTGGTCACGTCAGAAGATAGGTTGCAGATACAGGCAGAACTGGACAGGCTCAAGAGTTATGCAGACTGGAACCAGATGAAGTTTAACACATCTAAGTATAAAGTGCTCCATCTGGGGGCAAACAATCCTCATCTTACATACAGGCTTGGTGGTGACAACTTGACTTGCACCACAGCTGAAAGGGACCCGGGAGTAATAAATGACCACCACATGAATATGAGCCGTCAGTGTGAGGCGGTGATCAGCAGGGCAAATATCATGCTAGCATGCATCAACTGATGTATCTTGTGTAAAACCAAGGAAGTTATAATCCTGCTGTACTCAGCACTAGTGAGACCACAGTTGGAGTGCTGCATCCAGTTCTGGGCACTGCACATGGAAAAATTTGAGAGGGTCCAGAAAAGAGCCACCCAGATGATTAAGGTCTTGCAAGGCAAGCTATACGAGGAAAGGCTGAGGGACCTGGGCCTCTTTAGCCTAAAGAACAGAAGGTTGAGAACGGGATTGCAAGGCAAGCTATACGAGGAAAGGCTGAGGGACCTGGGCCTCTTTAGCCTAAAGAACAGAAGGTTGAGAACGGACTTGATAGTGGCTTACCGCTATATCAGAGAAGTGCATTAGGAGCTCTTTCTGCCTAGAGTGGGGAGTGAAAGGAGGGGCGGGGGAACTGGGCCTGATGATCTGCAAGGTCCCTTCTAGCCCCTAATACTCCATGGATCTATGAGAGGAAAACTCGAATCACTTGCTGCCAGCAGCAGCCTCCTGTTATCCCCCTTGCAGATCTGGGAGCCCACACCCCTAGGAGGAGTCTGGCACAGCACTGCAGACCTCCCAGGGGTGTGGGACCCTGGATCTGCATACAGGATGACAGAAGGCTGCTGCCGCCACCTGGGACTCATGCTGGGTGCAAATTGTGCCCAGCGCCAGGAAGATTGCTGCTGCCACTGGCCCCAGGCAGCAACGACAGCCTCCTGTCATCCTGCCCACACCCCCAGGTGCACTGTGGGGCTGTATCAGACTCCTCCCAGGGATGCAGGCCTCTAGATCTGTGTGCAGGATGACAAGAGGCTACCTCTGCTGGCTGGCACAAGCAAGCCCGACTTCGAAAATTGAAAAATTTTGAAACTTTCAAAACATTTTGAGTTTCCTCATTTCATTTCAAAGCTGCTTCAAAGCCTTTTGTTTCATTTTGATTTTGCTGTTTTGAGCTAGAAACACATCAAAACAGCTTCAAAATGAAACACGCAGTGAAATTTCACACAGCCCTAATATTTATCAAAGTGATTTTAAATACAATATATTTTGGTTCTAAGTAAACCCTTTTGTAGTAGGAGTACTGCTATAATAATCCCAGGTGTAGGTCATCAACCTCACTTTATATGCTAGTGACCTTTCTTTTGTTTACAATTTTCTATATTCTCCCATGAAGGTGTGGCAGAATAATTACGGAAAGACGAGTCAACTATGTATTTTTCAGGCAAGCCAAAAGTTTTATGAAGCTCCCTGAATACCTGTCACATTTATAATGGAGGATTAGTTTTGAATTATTTAATTTATAGATGGAGAAATTCTACAACAAGAGATTTAAGATCTAGAATCAAATCAGAAAAGACTTAGGTATCTAAGTTTTAGGCAGCAGACCTCTGGAGCCCAATCTAGAAACCTGTGTTAGGAGCTCAGACTTTCTCTATGGTTTTTGAGGAGACTTGGGTGTCCAAAAGAGTCAGTGAAGAACTACCCAAGGACAGTATAGTCAGCATATAGACACCTAGAACTAGCCAACCAGAAGTAGGTAAGAGGTATTTTAAATCCAGCCTCTGATTCAGACCTGCAAGGAAGTGATTCTAACCAACCAGAATCCACAGCTGGAACCCTTTCCTGAAAGTAAATACTCATGATCTTTCTGTCCAAGCCCAATCAGGGATCATTGTTAGAACATGGGAGTGGAGTGGCTATTTCCCCTTCTCTTATTCAGTGGCCATGGGGTTGATGCAGTGACCCAGAATTAAGGCATTCCATGTTCAGTGCCCTCCTCAGCATGAGGAAGATCAAACATCCAAACTTTTAATCCCAGGAAAATGCCCTAATACAGGAGTGTACAATTATTTTGGCTGAAGGACCTCTTAATGAGTTCTGGAGACCTGTCGAGAGTCAAATCCATCTCTTTCTCTCTGTTGTCTCTCTCTCCCCCTTCCCCTCCTTTCAGAACCTGCTGGAGCTGTAGTTCACTAGAGTGGGCAGACAGCAGCAGCTGTGGATGTGCTCAGCAGGTTCAGGTGCCCAGACACAGAATCTGCTGCCGGCATCCACAGTTGACACCATTGCCCTCCCACCATGGTGTAAGCTCCTGCTCAGAAACCTAACCCAGAACCTGCCGGCACCTTAGCTGTGGACCCAGGTAGGAGCTGCTGCTACATTGGGCAGGCAGCAGCAGTGACACTGTCAGTATTGTCTGCATTGGGTGCAGCTAGCAGGTTCCAGAGCCCCAGTGCAGAGTACACCACCACTGCCAGTGGTGTAACACCTGATGCTGCCACCAGACAGCATGGCAGCAGCTCCTGCCTGTGTCCACAACTGATGTGCCAGCAGGTTCTGGGTCAGGGCTCCAGCTTCCACTGCACTGGGAGGGCAGTGGTGGGAGTCCTACCAGGGTCCACAGCTGATGCTGGGCAGAAGCAATCCTGCCTGCCTGCCCAACACCAGGTGCCCTGCTGGCTGCCTGCACATCAGATCCAATTAGTTGGTAGCTATCTACACATGGGCTAGATCAAATCTGTTGACAGGCTTCATTTTGCACACCCCTGCAATAACATGAGTCCAAATGAGGTTCTCTGTTTCTTTCTCACTGGTCCAATTAACCCTGAGTTTTTCTGCACAGTGACATTTCAGCAAGAATGGTAGTAAGTGCCACTCATTCCAGAATAGCCTTTACCTGGTGGTGAGGACACTATTCGAAGTGGGAGATGGAAATCTCAGTCCTCTCAGGCACTGAACCCAGGCTTTTCATATCCTGAGAAAGTGCTCTATATACACAACAAAAGGGGAGCACTTCCACTATACCACCATCACCTTAAAAAAAGAAAGAGAAGTCTACATTTGTGTGGCGTATATGCAGAATGACCTGAGAATGGCTTGAATCCTTCAGGTGACTTAAGGTGGACACCAAGTCCTTGGTTCCATTTCGGATTTAGGCTTTAGCTAGAAACTGATCAGTTCAGCCACATCAAGACTGAGACAGTTCAGGCATGCACAGAGATGCAGCTCTATGTGTCAGGCAGACATACAAGTAAAAAATTAATGTCTAAGAGTTTAAGTCTCTTAAAAACTATTCAACAGTTTAGCAGGAGTTTCAGGATCAAAACAATGAGTTTATGTGCTTAAATCTATATCCCATTTCAGGTTTACTATAGAAATAGCGGCAAATAGCTAGGAACCTAGTGAGACAGTATCACTGGAAAGCTCGCTTATCAATCTTTAGCTGTATATTATACATATAAGATGTTCATATATACACAGAATTGAAATATTAGAGTGCCTTAGAAGCATAAGAAAAACCTGTCTCACACCTATGGTCTCCCATTCTCTCTGATCCTCACTACCATACATTTGTATTTTCACAGACCTGCATTTTGCATATTGGCTTCTTTTCCACCATGAAGAAAACATAACACCAGCAGATTCTCCCTGTGCCTGAAGAGGGGTGTTTGTGCCCGAAAGCTTGCAAAGAACAATTTTTCCAACTATTTAGTTGGTCTAATAAAAGATATCAAATTACCCAAAGAACCTTGTCTACCTAAGAAAAATGAAATTACTCATACCTAAAAACAGCTCAGTGTGTCAGAAATATTTGTTTCAAGTTATTTGAAAAAGATCATACAGATTTGTGACTAGATCCTAGAGGGTCAAGCCCTGCAGGCCCTGCTCAGAAAATGCCATTTGCAGTCAGTAAGAATTTTACCAAAGCAGGACTAAAACTTTTCGTTCTTAATGATGAAAGCATTTCTTATCTACTGAATAGAATCCTATTAAATTTAAAGACACATTTTTTTCCAACACAGAACATAAACTTTCAGGCTCTCAAAAATATTAAACTAGTTCTGACAATATTAAATTCTGCAGAAGCAGCTGCCTTCATCCTATTGCTGTGGTTGTTGTTGCTGCATGCTTTGCTGCCTCACTCAAGATTTGAGGGGATAATGAACAATTGGAATTATCTGAGGCTTCTCAGAAAGTAAGTCTCTGGTCTCAGATAGGCAGGACCTTGGTATACACCCTAATATTGAGCTTGATCTTTGTTTTGCACCTGACTTGAAAGTAGTATTGGGCTCCTTGTTGATTATTCCTGCTGCATATATGTAGAAATGAGACTGTTGTTGCTCAGTTTGTGGCTGCTGCTTCTGACTTCAGGCTTATCAGCACCCAATTCTTCCTTTCCTTATTAATGGATCTACTTTAGGATCTAGAGCCCGAGTGAATTAAATTTAATCATTTTTGATGCTGAAAAAATGGTTAGTTTTGCTATACAATATAAAATAGATTGTCAAAACTGTCTTCTTTATCTGAAGCAAGAAATGAAATTACTGAGAAAATGTTAGATACAGCACTTCTAACATCTTTGAAATCAGAATGTGCTGGAGGCTTGAAAAAATCCTTTACTCTGAGATTTCCACATGAAGAATTTTAGATAGCTCTGATGAATATCTACAAAGGTAAAATATGATAAGATAAACCAAACCTTAAATATAAAAAAAGCAAACTCTGGCAGAATCTTGAGTTTTGGCTTTCAACAGAGTGTTTCATTGCAAATAAAATTCTCTTTAATGGCTGACTTTTCCCTTATTTCAGCACGAAAACCTCCAAACTTTTAATGTTTTGACAGTGAACTAAATTAGCAAATAATGGACTCAGATTCAATAAAACCTAGGTCCCATTTGGATAAAACACTGGCAAAACTTAGCAGAACCTGCAATGAACTTGGGCTTGGATCCAAAATTTTAACTAAAACAGATGCATTTAGTATGCTTTAGGTTTCCCTGTGAGGGTCAGAGAAGTCTTCTTTGTACCTTCTAAGTTTCATCCATCATTAGTAAAATAATACATGATTTTGTAGATTATACCCTTGCAACCAGTCATAAATAAATGGTACACAGTAGTAACTCTGTATCCCTCACATGCCTTCAGCAGTTTTATGCTTAAATTAAAAAGTCAGAATCTATTTCAGACTGTCAAATGGATCTTTAGCAACAGGGTTTTGTTTTTATATTGTTGCACCTAGTAAGCATAGAGAGTACATGAGCTTTTTCAGTAAATTAAATGGAAAGATTATTGTTTTTGCCCTAAGCAGACATTACAGAACATGCCCCAGACGATAAATGTAGAAAGCAAAATACAGCAAAAGATTGAGCACTTGTCAAAATCAAATTGAAGGCAGTAAGCAGCAAATTGGATTTTCTTTGACAATAATATGCAGTTCACATTCTACACTGTAATGAATATTATAATGTGTGCTTTCTAATATAAAATCTGTGATCCATTTCTAGAACTATTTCTCAAAGCTTAAAGCTATTTTTGCTATATCATCGCTCACTGCATGGTAATGCTAAGTTTATTTTGGCCACATTGCAGTGTTAAAGATATTTTTTTCTAAACAAGAAAAATATTAATCCCCAGATTCTGATCTCATGGGTAAGAAGGTTTAATATACCTGAGACTCAATGGAATTACCCTAGAATTGCAAGAGTGTAGTCTGGCTCACACTCTGTCTTTAAAAGGCCTATTGGCCAGATTCTCAATTGATAGATACTGATGTAGTTTCACTGAAATCCAGTGCAGATATATGATAAATTTTAGTTCCTTCAGAAAGTTTCAACACAGTACAGAATCATTCTCCTACAAAATTGGTGTGTTGAGGCATACTGATCCTTAAGAATCAGCTTGTTTCACCAGCATGAAAGGATCCTAGGTCTCAATAGACAAGACAGGAAGAATTGAGAAAAATGAAGTATAGCAAGAACTGAAGCACAGAGATTAAGTGACTTGTCCAAGATGACCAAGAAAATCATTGGCTTATCCAAAATCGGACCTGGGCCATTTAAGTCCCAGTTTAGTTTTTCAAGAAGAGAATCTTTCCTCTTTATTTCTAAGGCACCCTGAAGGGTAAAGAGCGCACATATATTGGATGTTAGGTCTTCTTGTACAAGAAATACAACATTATTACAAATTTTATCCTGTAGGAATAACATATGAGAAGGCAGTAATCCAAAAGGAGGCCAGGCAGCATTTATTAGGTAGATATGCTCAGTTGCCATAATGAAGCAATTATTTTCAGGAAAATTTATATCTTTAGGGAGTATTTCTTGCTGAATTTGGCTTAATAATAATGTAATCAGAAAACACTGAAATGCTGAGTCTCAGATAGTGATGAAATGCACAAAGAGTTCAGCTCTGGGGAATACTGTATGTGTTTTATATCAGATAATAGCTTAAAATGAGCTGAAGCTTGTACTGTACAAATTGTATTTAAACGATAGAGCCTAGAGGACTCTGAAAGTACCTTAGAGTCAGGAAGAGCGATGTTACTGTTAGCTCACAATCTCCAAAAAAAATTCTTCTTCAAGACTAGTGAATTCAGCAAGATAGATGGGTCACTGAGATCACTTTTTACCATTTGCTCAGTGTGCATATAATGCTGTTCTGAAGAAGTCAGAAATGCTCCATATGCTTTCTTCTCTCAAATAATAGAATTAGTTTGGCATTTAAGAATACTCTTGCTCCTAGTATATATAGGAGAGGAAATATATACTGAATTTTTTTTTTTTTCACTCAGACTTTGAAAAAGTCTATCTGTTAAACAGCCAAATCCTGTATTTTGCTACATGGGAAATGCTGAATTATATATATATTTTTTGTTTAGAAGATGTTCTGTGGAATCTATCCAGGATATTTTCTTCTAAAGAAAGCTAATGTTTCATTATGGAGACCTTGTAGGGTAACACGTTTGTTTATGGGCCTTGTTACATGTTACAATTGGGCTTATCAGAGGGATAATCAGTGTTAGTGTTAGCTTGAGTTTAGAGCAGTCCTGCACAAAGACCAAAACTTTCTCTGTAGTGGACCTGCACAACTGTGACTTGCCCCAGCAAGCAAGGATGTAGAGGGCTGAAAGGTCCCAGACAGTGGTAGTGGCGGTGCCCAGAGATGTGGGTTTTCCAGAAAATTTTTAATTGGAAAACTTTGCAATGCCCTAACTAGATCATGATCTGATTTAGCATGTCTATTTGGTTTATATTTAGTAAACAAAAACTAAAAAAAGTACTCCCATGCTAATTGTATGTCCCAATAGCCACAAGTATTTGAATTGAAATATTTGAAAAGGAAAAATTTAAATACAGCACACTTAATGTGGTTTAAATGTTATATTCAAACAAATGCAAATCTTTAAGTGGAAAGAAATGTTTTTTTATTGGAATACTTGTAAAAATGTAAAGGCAATACACAATAGCATGTACTTCCCTTACATTGTTTGTTTAAATTTAAGAAAAAAAATGAAGGCACTGAAAACCATTGACACACTAATTTTAGCACTCCCAAAGAACTGTGCATGATATGCTGTGGTTGTCTACTCATCTACTTCAACAGAGTTTAACTCTCTTCCAATGAGGCCATTGCGGCACCTCCAGTTTCTCTGTCTCTATCTGTAGAATCACTTGCAATAATTATTAGTCCCATTTCAGAATGAGATTGAGGCAACTCTGATTCAGAACTACATGAACCACCACAGTCTCTTTCTCTAAGGGATGTTTTTACCAATGAGTCTATCAGTAAGGGTAACTTATCATTGCACTGCATCTTCTTCACTAATTGTGCTTCTGACTGATTCTCCAAAAGCAAGAGATTTTAAGAAATAGAAACAAGCTTAGCAGTGCATTCATTTGTTGGTCTATTCTTCATTTTTGTCTTGATTGAGCTGAAAGCCTTCCAATTCTGTTTACAAGAAACTGCTGTTGGTGGACTGCTTAGGGTCCTGGACAACAGTCGGATGTTACAGTATTTCTGCCACCATGTGAGAGGAGACATATTCTCTGTTGCCCACCAAATGATGTCTTTGCTCCAAAGTTTTTCTTTTGCACAGTACTTGGCAATGTCTGTCATCATGGCTATTTTGTTAATGTTGGAGACATTCTTAGCTACTTCCATAATTGTATTGGAGCAGTAGATAATTCATCTTCTGATAAATGTTCTTTGTGTTGACGATCCAAAAGGTTTGCTGCTGTATGAACTGGATAAAAGCAAAACTCAGATCTCTTAGTAAACATGTGTTTTACTACTACTTTTTTGGATAGAGATGTAGAAGGCAAAAACTCAGTTAGATTTTCAATTAGTTGTCTGAATATCTCTGGAATATTTGAAAGGCTTGGTGTATCTCCTTCAAGTTTCTTGATAGCCATTGAAACTGGTAGTAGCAAATTGAATGCTCCTTGAACGCAAACCCAGAATGCATTGCTGTCGAGAATCTGCTTACGAATGTTCACGAGAATAATTTGGGATACTGTGTTATCTATTAAAAGGACACTGCAAGCAGTTCTTTGTGTGCAGTAAACTATGTAAACACTTCATACCTGAGCCCCATCTAGTTTCTCCTGGCAATAAAAGTTCACTTTCCTTTCCCTGCTTCTCCTTCTGTAATTTCTTCACTCTGATTAGCAATATGATGATTGCTGAGTACCTTTGCAATCATTTTGCAGTTTACCAATATTGTCTTCATTGTATTCACACTTACTGTGTCCCTTGTCAGAAGATTCAACCCATGAGTGTCGCACCACCGGAGCCTTAATTCCAACAGGCCCCTGGAGCGAGACGGACGGACTCTAGCTTATTTCTTTTTCCCGCGCTAGACTTTGATTTCCCCT
>JAGPOW010001918.1:29644864-29751299 GCA_030014935.1 Caiman crocodilus
AACTGGCCTCAGGCGTTACTACAAGGGGTTTGGTTTCACTACGGGGGTTTGGCTTGTTAGGTGGTGTCATGGATCACCGCCTACAATGCAGTCTGCACAATGAGCAAGACTGGCAAATACTATTAAATGAAAATACTTTTCCTTTAATATTTGCCAAAAAGCTTTCATGTTACTTGCGTTATCCTTATATCCTGGAGGGACCTCTACTTTTAATCTCTTCACTCAGTAATCTGGCTATGTATTCACCGGTATGACAAGAAGATTTGGTAGCAATTGCTTTTAGGAATATTGTTCAAGTGTTGCTAACATGATGTTCAATAAAGGATTTCCTTATATATCAGTCCATGCATCTGACATCAGAGTCAGTGATTCTACTTGACCAACCCAATGAATAACCATTGTTTGAACTCTGTAATACTCTCTATTTAAGAGAGAATGTGATAAGCAATAATGTGATGGTAACTTATATGATGGCAAATTAATTTGTAATGTTCCTTCCAGTATTGATTTTCAGTTATGGAAAGTGGTGTATCACTTGCAAATATAGCTTAAGCTAATGTCTCGTCTGCTTTTTGTTAATCTTCTTTTGACATTTTGTCCATAAAGCTTCATAAAAAGCTGACTGTCTTGAACAACTACTCGTGGTGGATCACATATCTAGTGACAGTAATCTTGAAAGCAGGGATCTTGCTTCTTCCCTCAGATCTGGCAGCTCAACATTTTCAGTTTCCATTTTTTCGAACCTGGTATTTCACTTGAGCTACCAAACCCCTGCAACAAAACGGGGAAAATATTTTTATTCTAACCTATTTTGTTCTGGCCTCATCCATCAGAAGGAGATGGAGAAGCCGCAGGTAGCTTCCTTACCTCCTCCCTGCCAGAAAGAACACTCTGCTGCTCAACATGCTGCTCAGTTGCCTTGGGGCCACAGAATCAAAGAGGCTGGACTATACAGTCCAGCCTCTGCCATTGGCCAAAGGACTAAGGTCCCTCTGCTGGGTTGAAATAGTTAACTATTTATCTAGTATGTAATTTAATTGTTAAGCCTGAGCCACTTTGGGTGCTTAGTGCAAGCAGACAAGCAGGATACAAATATTTTAAAATAATAAATAAATAAATAATGGTCCAGAGTTGCATTGACAACTTTTAAAATTATAATGTTTTAAAACCATATAGATGCTATTCTATACTGTGTGTTGTTTAACATATTAATTTGTTTACTTACATAGGATTCCTGAAGTAGACTTTTCTCAGATGATGCTGTATCGCCGCTTTGCTGTATTAGTTTTCTGTATATGGCTTGTACTCTTTCAAGACAGTTTCTACATGTTATTAAATGTGTCTTCATTCTTGTTGCATTGCTAGCATACGCCTGCCTGCAATATTTACATCTACCAACTTTCTTCCTTCCTTCAGTGGCTTAAACTTCACAATAATGATGTTACACTTTAGGGTTTTTTTTCTGATTAGGCATTATTATGATTAAAAAACTAACAGATTTTATGCGAACACTACAACTTCCCCAGCTCAAGAAATGAAATGAGACACTGCTCTGAACTGAACTGAACTGAAAGTGAAACAAAAATTAATCACGGCTTAGTTCTGGTTTTGCTTTCGCTTGAAGTCTGAGATGACATATGAATTTTAGCTTTGGTTTTGATTTGGCTTGCACAGCCAATTAGCTGAAGTCATAACTTGATTTTCGGTTTGGACTATTATGTGAGTGTATTTACCCTCCTGTTTACAAATCAATAAAACATATATGTACTCTCTTACACACTCCCTAGGGATAATCACCTGAAAAACATGAATTACAACTTTGCAACCATTAAGCTTGCTTAATATTGTATTGGCTTCCATTCATTGTTACTAATGAATTTTATGAAACAATTTTTAGAAAATTTCCCATGGAAAAATAAAGCATGGAAAATTTTCTGCCCTACATCTCTGGCAGTGTCCAAGCAAGTGGGTTCCTCTTCCCCACCTGCTCCTCTGAGACAGTGCTGGCAGCCACTAGTGAGCCAGAAAGTGTGATGGGGTTAGTGGGGATCTGTCATCCTGGACAGACTAGCAACAGGGAAGGGAGACAGGCAGGGGAGTGTAGCCTAGAGTGATTACACATTATATAACATGCGCTGTTATATAGATAAACATATCCTGGAATGGTAGAACTTTAAGACAATTAACTGGTGCTTAAAACTAGTTTAATGTTTTAATATGTGGACTATCCTGGGGTTAAGAAATTGCTGAATCACTTAATATTAGTGTGTAACAAAGCCTTATTACTTTTGTTTATCTTCATCTAAAGCTTCAGGAATTTGTAACTTCTGGAGGCTAGTTATAAGAATATTGTGCTCGTGTTATGGCAAATTATTTCCTACATTTGGAAACATTCCAGTGCTCAGATTATGTAATATCTCATATCTTGAAATTTACTGATCCTAAGCAAATGGCAAGTAAACAAGACATCAGAAATGTCCTGTATTATTTAGGCTTGGATCTATATTAAATAGTTCTTATGTGGGTTTACTTCTGAATGTCTGGAACATAAAAAGAGTGAAGATGAACAGTTTTGAGGTTATAGGTTGCAAATTATAGAGATGCATTTTAATTAAAAAGTTGATGTATAGATTTCAAAATGTCCTACCTAGACACATGAGTATTTGGATTCAGAATTCAAATTCATATGTATCTCCTCTTTTTCACACATAAGCATAGTTTATAGATTGGAAACTTTGCTTTCAGAATTATTTTTTATGTATTTTTTACTTAACAGGCATGAGATAAAATACTTTCAGCCCCAGATAAGGGACTAGAAGTCACGATTCACTGCTTCCTGATTTGTGTTCTAACTTCCATGTAGCAGGACATATTTGATCCCTTTCACCATACCAATACATTTCATCATTTCATGTGAACTGGAACAGCTCCAAGAAAATAGGTTAAAATTGGCCCCCTACATCCTAGAAGAGCTTGTAGCCTAACAGTTAGTACATCCTCCTAGGAGGTGAGACACATTGGCTTGGCCCTTCTCAGGCAGAGGAAGGAATTGAATCCAAGTCTTCCACATTCTCTTAGTGAAGGCTTTAATTCCTGGGCTATTGTATAAAAGTATGGGGACACCATCTTCTCCCTCCCTAACAACACTTCTTTAAAAGACTAGCTGTTGATACTGCTGCATGTTTTATGGAGTCAGTTGGGTTACAGTGGTCTGAGAATGCCTACTCAGGTGAGTACCACTCAGTCCATTGTGGAACACCAAGTTATTGGATCACACTAAGATCACCTTAATTTGTGGATCAAAACTAGAGGTAGTTTATTATGAACTCACATTGCACTGCAAACGAGTGGTATTTCCACCTAAATCAATGGACACACATTGGGTGCATTCAGATGAGCATGCACATGCATTTCCCTGGGAATAAATAGCAGCAGCATATAATTGTGCCCCTGCTATTGTCCCCAAGGAACACCCCTGCACTTGCACTCTGATGCATGGCAAATTGCTCTGGGTGGGGCAGGGGGACCTTCCTAGGGACCTCCCCAGGCTGCAACAGTGGCAACAGAGGCTGGTGGAACTTGCTTGGCAGCTGGAGCATGGCTGTGGTTGGGCAGGCTCCAGGTTCATGTGGTGCACCAGGATCTCCTTGCATCAAAAAACCCCTGCTGCACTGCAAATTGATATCACAGCAAATGTATGCATGTGCAGTGCATGCAGCTTGTGGCACTGCAGACAGGTCTGTAGCATTGCAAACCTCATGTGCATGCTTATCTGGACATGCCTATTAAGTGTTAAATCCAGCATTAGTAAACTCAAGACAAAGCCTTGTATATTGGGTTATGACATTTCCCAGAAACTATCTACTATCTTTTGGGTTTTCTGCAGGTTGCAATCACAACTCTAAGCTCATCCTATGTTAACATAAGTGTCTACACAGAAAAAAAATGGCACTAACCAACTATGAAGAATTTGGAAACTTCCTTCAGTTGTAAAAACACATTAAACTGTTGCCTAGACTTGTGGATGAAGAATAGGCTATTATATATTGGTTATTAAGCTGTTATCTACAATCTACAGAAAAAGAAAAACAAGCAGGTTCCTTGAGAAATGAATCACTTCTATTTTTTAAATTACAGTATATCACTGATCCTGTAGGGTAGAATGTGTTTTCAGTCACTGGGGAAAAGAGGGTTAGAGAGAAGATTTTGCCATGATAGGCTATATAATATTGTTCAGTTCCCTGATTGACAGTAAATGTAGCAAAAAGCGTCTAACCAACATATCTTGGACAGTGAGTATTCTGAATTCTAATGACTATAGACTCTGATACAGGACCAATCTCTAGTATATCAAAGCAAACACATGAAACCTATTCTTTAACTTGGGAGTCAATTACTGGCCAGGGTCAGAGGTCCAAGAAGGAGAAAGTATTAATTCTCCTTTTTCAGCTGCTGGTTTTATTCCCCATTTCCCATAGGTAATGGTCACACCTCTCTCAACTCAGCTTTATCATCAGAAGTAGGGACACCTTCTTTCCTTCAAGGCAAGTCTCTACTTAGTTATAATATATCAGTGTCTCCCCATAACTTATCAGGGAACTGGGGAGAAAGTTCATGTTCGCCTACTGCCTGCTGGGCTCCCATCTCTTCAGTCACTACAGACACAACACATTGAAACCATTCCATATCCATTTGATGAAAGAATTGCTCATAAACAATGCATAATGTTAAACAACTGCATAAAAATTAGAGAAACACCAAGTAAATTAATCAGAGAATATGCAGACAAAGTGGATAGTCCAGAAGTAGAAAAGAAGAATAAGTTTATTACATATGGTATTTGTTGGAAAGTATTTGCTTAGCTCTACCCAGTTAAAAAGAGATGCAAATAGTGCATCATCTCCAGTTTTAAACTAAATGAGGATAATTCAGAATACTACACCATCTTTCAAACAATCTTTCCCCTAAAACACAGGGTAATATAATTCTGTACACTGGTAGACACATAGCATAATAGTGGGCATCATTCAAAGAACCATCCTTAAAGATAACAGATCAGATCTCCTGCTAGTACAAATCAACTAACTCCACTGAGTATAATGTAAGAATATCAACAGGCTGATAGCCTGGCCCCAGGTTTTTCAACTGAAATTGGATATAATAAACCTAATGATTGCTAAAAAAAAGAAAACCTGTAGATTATTAATAAAAGATGTACAATGTTGTAAAATGCATGTAGCAAGAGGCAAATGACTGTTGGACTGAGTTGTGTTTGTCAGAAGGGAACTATGAAAGGAGCTGAAACTCATTAATAAAGCCTGAAAAGACTCATATGCCCAGCTGTATTTTTCAGAGCATACTAGATAAGTAAGCAACACATAGGACAGAAGACTAAATACAGAAAAAAAATGCCTTTTCAGAACGTGAAATAGTTACACACATTACAAACCTTGAATGAAGCCTTGGAAAGTGTTAAATTACCATCCTTTGGCAGATATATGAGGTTAGCAGAAAGAGCAAAAATATAATCAGTAGTTTAATGTGTCACAGGGAAGACCAGAGGCATGAATAGGCAAATATTGATTTCTCAGGTCATACAGTCCAGTCATCACAGAAGAGAGGCTGTTAAGAAAAGTCCAACAGAAGAGCAAACTCTGATTTGGAGATCTAGTCTCCGTTATACAAAGAAAACTTCACTCTGAAGGAAAAATAGAACAAAATTTGGAGAATGTATGCAACATTTGGTACATTATTGTAAGCCTATTAATGTATTTATTACATACTATATTTCAGTGCCTTCTTTCAAGTTTGCTTTGTTTTGTCTAGGAGCATTTTCCCATGAACTTGCCATAGTAAATACAGTTTATTTCACTGGTTTTCTTTTTCTAACTTACATACTTTTAAACTTTTCAATATATAAGTTTTTTCATTAGTTGGTGCTGCTACCCTATTAAGGACAGACAGGGATTCAGATGTTATTAACAAATTAGGGTTTTTTTTTTTAAAGAGTTAAAAAAAAAAGCTTATTAATAAGTAAATGTTGCAACTTTAAAACATGTACAAACTGATCAGATAATCCTTCCCATAACTAATGTCTAAATACCTGGAAATGTTATATTCTTTGAGGTTCTTGTAGCTAGAAGCATTGCCATTATGATTTTTATGTGAATTGGCCTTGAAGCCAATTTACTTATGGCCCTATTAAATGGGAAGAGAACAGAGGGCAAAATTGTGAGTAATGTAAATCATCCTTGGGATTGAAGGATTCAGGGTAAAATGGGGCGGGGGGCAATCCTTTCACTGGTTTACATAAAAAGGCAAACAAACCAGCCAAAACTTTGTCTGAGAGAATAGTCTTTCCTTCCTTTTGTTGGCCATAGCTGCCATGGGAAAGTGGTCCCAATATGGATCCACTCCCCTCTTTATATGGATCTGGGATGTAGTAATCTCTCTTCCATGCAAGAATAGACTGCCAAATAGTCTATGGGTGTGCAAAACTTTGGTCACTGATTCTATTCAGAGAGGATTCAGGCCAATTTGGAGGCCTAATCACAGAATCTGAATTGAATCAGGAGACAAAAAACCCCTCTGAATTGATTCAGATCCTCCAAATAAATTGGAAAAGATTCAGAAAAAGATTTGGAGATTCGGAAGGCAGTCTTGCAGGTAAACAGAAACTAAGAAGAGGAAGGGGGAGCAGGGGAGGAATGATTAACATCTGTAGCTGGTCAGTGACTGTGATCTTTCCCTGAGTCCCCTTCCAATCACAGGGCTGTGGGGGAGGGATATAGAAGCATCATATTAGCCTCTGTCTGCAGCCTTTCTGTCTCTTTTCTGAGCTGTTTCTGCCTGAGCAACAGTGTCTGAAAGGTACTACTGGACTGGCTTGGCTTTGCAGTCAGTCTCCTGCTAGTCTCTTCTTGCAAAGGATTGGATACAGCTTACTAATTACCCTTGCCTAAAATCCCTCTTCTTATCCCTATCCACTCCATCTCTTTCAACTTATTCTTCCCCCAAAGACCTATTTGTTCTTGTTATTTTTCCCCACACTTTTAAAAAAGAAAGCAGTATTTTGCCTGACAGCGTGTGATCGATCTTTGCACAGGAAAGCACATTCATTACACACACTCACACACATATATTAAACAGAGAGAAGAAGAGATATTAGTTACACACACATACAGTAGACAAAGAAGAAGAGATATTACAGTGGTTTGCATTGTAAGTTGTTCCCTCTCAGGATCAGGCCTGAAAGATTGGAGGCAAAGTGTTTTTTTGGTGAGGAATGTGCTCCCACAGGTAGTTGGGTTTTGTTGTCTTTGATAGATTCTGGTGTGCAGTTTGTGGGGGTACTGGAGATAGTTGACAGGTTCTGTGTTTTGAGCTGTAGGAAGTTGGCTTCAGTTCTGGTGATGAGGTTAGGTGCTTGTTTTGAATGTACAAACCACTTTTCAGACCTGGGCCTATGAAATGCACTTCATCAGCCTCCTAGGTAGTAGGTACAGAAACTCATGGACTCAATATACCCAGTGGAGTCCTGGCACGCTGCAACCGGTTGGATATCTGACACTCCAGGCACCTCTGCACTTTTACCTGAGCTGCTACGTCCCCTTTCCCTCCTACCCCCCTACCCCATTCTATCCTCCCCCCCCCCCCCCGATGCCTCCATTTCCATTTTCACTGACTGGCTTTCTTGCCTGCATTGCATGCCAGGCCAACCTCTGGCTTCTTTACTATTCCTTCCATCCAGGACCAACTGCAGGTACTTCCTCAGACTCACAAAGGGGTTTTCAACCCTAAAGCTTCCAAAGATACATTTTTTTTAAGTATTCTTTTTTTCACATACACATATAGACATAAAAACACAAGATAAGTCATCACACACCATGAATAACATCATATGTCCAACACATCACAACATCTTTACTTCTTGCTGTCAATTCCTTTATAGAATGACAGACTCTGTAACAGCTCCATGTGGGTACCTTTAATGCTGCTGCTGCTGCTACTGGTGTTGAGCCAGCTAAGTTATTGTACCTGTTGTCACGTAAAGTGGAGGACCGGATGTGAAGCTGTAGGGGAGGAGCAGACCTCAGTAGGGCACACTGCCATGTTGTGTAGAGGTCCCAGTGCCAGGAAGGGTGCACCTTAACACACACGCAGTGTCACCCACCCACATCACAAGTTTTGCCTGTCAGCAGCTTGGGGTGCAGGGCCCCAAACGACAGATTCCCCCAGCAAGACACACATAGCAGGCAGGCTTCGAGGCCTGGCAAGGCCCAGCACTCACTCAGGCCTGCTCTAGGACACACGCTCACAGCTGGCAGGCTTTGTAGCCTCAGTAAGAGCCACCACCCCTGCAGTTTTCAGCCCACTGCGCCTTAACACACACACAGTCACTGATGTCATGAGTTTTGCTTGTCAGCAGCTTGGGGTGCAGTTCCCTCCAAACCCTCGCATTGATTTTTTTGAAACTTGGGAGGCTTTGTGGCTTCAGTAAGAGCTACCTCCCATGCAGTTTTGACCCCCCTCCCCATGTTGTAACATATAGATGTGACAGGAGTTTTGCTTTCAGGAATTTGGGGTGCAGTTCTCCCAAAACCCCTAAATTGATCTTCTTGAAACTTGTCTGGCTTTGTGGCCTCATCAGGGGATACCACCCCTGCAGTTTTCAGCCCTCTGTGGTGTAACACACAGCTGTGACATGAGTTTGGCTTTCAATAATTTGGGGTACAGTTCCCCCCAAACTACTGCAGTGATCTTCTTGAAACTTATCAGGCTTCATGCTCTTAGCAGTGGCTAACATTCCTGAAAGTTTCATCTAAATCATGCAAAAAACAACAAAGTTATAGATCTTTTGTTGATTCCCTTTTATGCCCTATGGCCAGATCTCTGAGGCAGCTCCAAAGCTTCAGAGCTGCTTTGGCCGGATCGGGGCGGAAACCTGGTCCAAAGCTTCATATTGGATCACTGCCATCTGAAGTGGCCAGATCCAAAGCCAGATCAGATCGCTGCCAACTCGCAGAGCCCTAATGGTTATGCAAACTAGAGTGGATGTGGCTTTATGCTGTGTTAAGAGAAAGCAGAATCTGACCTAGAACTGGGTAAGAAAAAGATTTTTCCATTTTTTTTCTGTTTCAAAGGAAATGCTTAAATTGTGATTTTTTTTTCACCTCTCAGAATCAAAACACAGTAGTGTGGAATCTAAGGTTCATTGAGACCATTTGGTGTTACTGGAATTTATTTTTTTCCTAAACAAAATCTTACTATAATTTTCCCATTTTGTTGATTTTTTAATGACATTTTTCATTTAAACAATTTTAGTCTCTCTCCACTCCCCTGCAGCTCTGAGCTCTTTATTTGAGTAGAAAAATATTAAGTTTCTTTAAAATGTAGGGAACTTATTCTTTTCTATATTCAGTTTGATTTGTGTGCGTATAATACTGTTCACCTTTCTGGAGTTATATCACAGTTAAATACATGGAGAATTAATTAAATAATTATTTTTAATGGGAGGTCAAAATAAATACCCCTCAAGTCAACAAAATGCCTAGATTTCAGACCTAGTTAATGACTCTGTAGTGTGCAAGATTAAATTTAACCTATTTAAATAATCTTGCTTATTGCTCCTTCTACATTAACAGCTCCTATGAATTTACAGTTGGGCTATAAACAAAAGTTGCCAAATGAAGTGCATCAGCTATTTGGGCTCTGCAAACTTTCAGCAGCTATTTTGTTTTGGAGGTGATTTGGACCCCGAAATTCCGAATCCAAAATGAAACAGAAGGCTGTGAAACATCTCTGAAATTAAACTATCTAAAACATTTCAGAAAAAATCATGACCTATCCGATTTGGCTGAGCGACCCACCCAAGAGATGTTTACTTAATTGAAGTTGCCCATGATGACCATGTCATGTGTACACACAGCCTCTGTCAGTTCTTGGGCAAACCCTAAATCGAGTTCCTCCCCCCTGGTTTGGTGGTTTGTAGATCCGTAGTATATAATATGTCTACAGTTAGGTCTCTCTCACTATGCCTCCCCCCCTGCAGCTTTACCCAGAGGTTTTTAAGTTGTTCTTCTTTGGAACTGATGTCAAGGAGGTGTACTGCTCCTTTACCTATAGAGCTATACCTTTACCTTTCTTCCCTACCTGGTCCCTTCTATGCAGGGCATAGCCCTCTATGGCTATGGTCCAATCACATGAGGAGTCTCACCAGGTCTCTGTAATCCCTACTAGATCATACTGCCCACTGGAAAGTTACCTCTTCCTGCTTGTTTCCCATGATCCTGGTATTAATGTACAAGGATATGAGCCCTTCTATTGAGACCCTCAGCTTCCTGTCATGCTGAAGCAGAGCTATTCCCTCAGCTCCTGCAGGAGTTGCTCTTCTAGTGTCCCTATTTATGGAGCTTTCTTGTATGTTGGTCCCTGAGCAAGCTCCATTCAGTGTTTCCCCATCCCCCAGCAATCTTAGTTTAAAGCCTTATCTAGAAGATCAGCTATCCTGGTCAAGAACAGGGACTTACGTCTCTGCAAGAGGTAGATGCCATTTCTTTCCAGGAGTCCTCTCTCCCTGAAGTGCACACAGTGGTTGAGGAAACTGAAGCCTTCTCAGTGACACCGCTGTTGGAGTCATTGGTTTACTTCCTTGATGCATCCTTCCCTCCTAGGACCATGGCCTACAACTGGGAGCAGAGGAAAAGACCCCTTAAGCCCATCCCCCAGAGCCCTCTAGTTGCTCTTGACCCAGTCTGGATTACTCTTGGCCATGTCATTTGTTCACACATAGATGAGAAGCATGGGGTAGTAGTTGAAGGGTCGGATGAGCCTTGGGGTCCTCTCTGCAACATCTTACATGTGGGCCTCAGGGAGGCAGCAGACCTCATGGGCTAGGGGGCTCAGATTGGAGATGGGTGCTTTAGTGCCCTGCACCACCACCATCTTGCACCTCCTCTAGAGGGTGGCAGCATGCTTCTTACCTTCCTCCTCCTCCATCAGAGCCTCCTCATGTGTGGGGAGGGGAGCATATCTGTTGTGCAGCACCAGGGGAGGAGCAGCCCTGGGCTTGCATTTCCTGAAGCATGAGATGACTGCCACCCAGGTGGCTCTGGCTGGATATTTTTTGTTAGTCTCTCATTGGCCACCATCCCTATCTTCTTTTCTTCTGTCCTCTGCCAAGAGATGGCTTCTGCTAGGAGAAGGGCCTAGCAGTAGCCATCGATGAAGTCTTCGGGCCCTGATGGTACAAAGCTGACATACCTCTTCCTTGAGCTCCCGCACCTGGCCCTTCAGAAACTCCAGTAGGGAGCACTTACCACCACAAGTGGGGATGCCTCCATGCCCAGATGCTAGCAGCTGTGCCAGGCAGCTGCCACAGTCCTAGGCCAGGGGCTGTGTCTGAGTGGAGATCTTGGTGGTGCTGGGAAGCCTGCAGGCATGACTAGTTACTGCCATGGCTGAGAGTGAGTTCACACTCCTACCTGGCTCCTCTTTGGGCTTCTGGCCTCAGGGTCTTTGCTTGGCAGGTACCTTTTGGGTACTCGTCTGTGCAAACTCCTATGTAAACTGCCATGTCCAAGAATAGCCATGCCTGTTTGCAAGCTCTGTTCATGAGGCTTCCTGGAGGCCTCAGCACTAAGTAAAGACCTGGGGGGACATGTTCCCCTCCCAGGCTCCACTCAGCTGAAATGTCCTGCCCAGTGTGGCCCCACGTTTCCCACACATGTGCATGTACTCTCATGCAGCACCTTCCAAGCACCCCCTGCACTCACCCATCCTCTCCCCACCCCAGTTCACTTACCTTCTGGCTCTACACTAGGGGGTCAATGGAGTCCAGGTCTGGGTCTCGGTCTTTGGCTCCCGGGGCCACAACAGGCATTAACCCATGCATCTCTTCTGGGAGTGGGCCCAAACTAATAATTCTGACTTAGGTTGTGCCTCTGCAAATGAAGAAGCCTCAACAGGTGCTCCTGAGATTTCTGGGGCCTGATTTTTCATGTCCTAGGAATTGCCCTATATGGAGGAAAGACTGCAAGATTGGGCCCCTGAAGCCTTGGGAGCATCTGCCTGGGAGGCTGAAGAGCATGGGCTGTTACAGGCTGCCTCTACTCTTGCCTTAAAACAAACTGATGTCCGCTGCAAAACATGAGCACAACTCATGCTACTTTTATCATGGTTGCAAATATGGGCATTTGTGTAGCCATAAATTTCCATTTTGTTCATAGCATTATTCTAAGATGATGCAGCAGCCTGAAGCAGTTCTTTTCTTCCTCTTTCTTACATGCAATTACTTCAACATCAGGGTTTTGCCATGTCTGATCAATATTTACTTAAAAAGACAATGATGATGAGAATAAAAATGTTAGTCACATAGTGGATAGCTTCACTTCACTAGAGTGGCCAAAATCTTCTAAAGCATTTTTCAAACTTTAATTATAAAAAGAGAAATAATTCAAAGTTTTGCAACCGACTCATTTTGAAATTTTCACAGTTGCACTAATGTCTATTCAGAATATTAAAAATCATACTGAAACAATACCTCCTGATGTCTACTAAATATTTAAGATCAGCATCTCACTTATAAAATCTTCATGCCAATAGTGTGATGGCAAGTGGGTGTAATGAGCTATCAAAATTACACTTTTGGATTAGATATACTGCCTTAAATAAAGTACATATCATTGCCAAAAAGCATTCAGAATTAAAATGATACTACTATACTTGTCATGCTTTTGAATGTCAGTCTTTTGGGGTGGGGGAGGAGGGCTGGTTTTGTTTTATTTAGTTAGTTATTTATTTTTGAGAATGGAAGTTGTCTGCTGATCAATATCCTGTCCTATTATGTTAACCTTTGAGCATACTGACAACAGTTTGTAATGACCAAAAATGCCTGTTTTCCAAATGCAACTTTCTTTGATGTTTTAATATTACTCAAAATAAAATGAGAGCTGATGTAAGCATGTGGTTCATTTATACAGATGCAACATTTAAATGCAGAATAATATTTCCACTAGAAGAAAGTGGGAAGGATAAAACATCACAATATTTTTGGCTTCAATAATTGGGGTTTTTTTTAGTTTTTTGTTTCATTAACATTTTTCAAGTCTTACAAAATATTTTCTCCCTTCATTCAAACAAAACTTGTGAAGTTTTATATACTGGATTGTCTAGGATGTTTATTTTACAACAGATGATAGAAATATTAGTTCTGTTCATTATTATTAGAATAGAAGGGTCTTAAAATAGCTTTTGTTTTTAGGATGCTACATTTTCATGTTGACATTACCGGCCGATTTAAAACTTTTGTTTATCAATTTTTATTTTAATTAAATTTAGTTTCCTTACATAAAATGAGAGTGCAGTATGCAAACATCCTTCTTGCTTGAAAGGAATTCACGCAGAGCATAGAATGACAAAAATATATGAGAAACAGGGAATAGGAGAAAAATGCTTATGGTGGTATAAATATGGCTGTTCTTATGACATATCCTAGTGTAGAATATGTAGTTTAATGATGTTTTTAAACAAAATATTGCCTATCATTTTTAACAGCTGGACTGCCTCAGAGCTTCAAAATAGGATATTTAAGTCTCTAAAGAAGCTAATCTTAGATTCAGAGCAGTGTTACGAAATTTGGTGGAGAAATAGGTCCTATAACACAGATGTGCCTTCCAGTAATCTGAGGAAAAATTGATTGTAATTTATCAGTGTCATAGAGGTTTAGATCATCTACTTTGCATGACTACTGCAATTAGTGATGCAGACTTTGCTACTGCTACCGTTTATGCTATTTGCTATTGCACTTTTGACTCTATATATTTGTGCACTGCTTCAAAAACTGCAGAGGGGCACTACATTTCTCTTAAATCCTCTTCTCATGTCTCTATACCACATTTGACCATTTTCTTACCTATGATTGTGCTTATTTATTGTACTTTGTGAGGTCTTTTATTGTACATGTGCCTTCAGACAGCAAGCATTGCAGGTGTTGCATAGTCTGAGGCTCTCTGCTGCAGTCATGGATGGTTAAACCAATGGTATAGCTCCACTTCATCAGTAGTCCCTTGGAGTGTCTATCTCTGGTGCGTAGGTGGTTGAGACATCAGCATCTTTACCATGGTTCATCAAACCCAGCTGGTAAGGACTTGGCTGCTAGAATGTCCATTGTTTTGGTGTCAGGTATTTTTTCAGTCTCTCATTCCACTTCTGTAGTCATGTCTCCTAGGGTGTGGCATCAAGATGTTGGGTGCTGGTTAAGGAAGTTCCTGAGAGATTTCAGTCATTTGTGTGCTGCACGGTGGTTGTACAGTGGGTGTCTCACATCTTGAGTTTGTCTTGCTTATTCTATGTTGCTGGCATTGCTCTTCTGATGTCAGGCGAGTGATGCACGCCGGCAGGTACATACTGTTTAGGCTGGTAGGCTTCAGATATCCTGTGAGGCGCTGGCAGCTGTCATTCAGAATGAGGTCAAGCATGTATGGATCTCTCCCAGAAAGGGCATGCATATTTGGCAGAAGAGAAGCTGAGAGCCAGAGCAGTGGTTCAGATGGTTGAGGGGCTAGCTCCCCATATTGAGTTGGTGAGCTTATATAAAATGTTGTTAAGAGTGCTCACCTTTGTTTTTGTGTTCATGATATGTTCTTTCTATGAGAGGATTCAGTTGAGGGTGACTCCAAGGTAAACTGGGTTTGGACAGTGGGATAGTAAAGGAGTCCCAGACCATGTAATGCTGAGTTGGCAGCTGGCCTCGTGGTTTATTGTATGGAAGTCATGTATTTGTGTTTTTACTGTGTTGGCACATAATCAGTTTTCAGTGTGGTATGAGGTTAGGCCAGTTAGTAGCTCACTTAGGGATTTTTCAGCATGGTCAAAACCAGCATTTTGGGCTGTCATTCACAGATCATCTGCCTAGATGAAAAGTTTTGTTTCCAGATTGACTGGCTGGTCATTCATATAGATGTTATCTAACAGCAGTGCAAGTATGCTTGCTTGGGGGAGGCCATTAATCTGTTGGCTCCATCTGCTTTGCTTCCTATCCAGTTTGACATAAAAAGTCTGTTTTTAAACAGGGTTTGTATCAGGTCTTTAAGGTGTAAATCTTTAGTCATTTCCAGAGTCATGTGGAAGAGTAATCAGAGGTTAACTGTATCATAAGCGACTGTTAGGTAGACAAATGCAGCTCTAGTGATATGACCTCTTTCAAAACCATCTTCAATATGTTGAGTTATATAGAGCAACTGGCTTGTCATTGATTATTCAAGGTGAAAGCCACCCAGTTTGGGGATTATATGTTTATCCACGTATAGGACAAGCCGATTCAGTTTCAGTCATTTATACAACTTGTATGTGTGGCACAGCAGAGAGAAGTCTCAAGCTTCTTGTGTAGGATGGATCATTTCCAGGCTTTAGGATGCCACTACCTGAACATGTTGCCATATCTTTGGGATTTTTTGACTGACCATGCATGAGTTGTACAGGCAAAGGAACCATTTTTGAGTCTGGGGTTTGAATTACTTGATTTGTTCAGTAAGTATGTCATCAAAGCTGTCTGCTTTTCCAGTCTTCAGTGCATCAGTGTATTTAATACCAGCATTCAATTCCTTCCTTGAGAAGGGAATTGTAAAACACAGGTCTTTAGATTATTTGTACCTTTCCAGCATGAGGTGTATTTTTGTTTGTTTGTTTGTTTTGGTTTTGAGGCTTTTTTCATTGAGAAGCATCTGGTAGACAATTTGATTAGTGGTGACACTGTGATATTGATCTACATTTTGTAGGTTGTTGCTTAGTTTATATATTGTTGCCCATACCTTTTTACTATTATGCATCATATCTCTGCCTGCATTTCCTGCATTCTTCTGTGACAGCTAAAACAAGCTCCTTGACTGGAGTGATAGTGTTTGTGGAAAATGTTGCCTATAGTCTTTGTATAGACCAGTCATTTCTGGAGTGAGGCCTAGGTTGCAATTCATGTGGCAGCCCCACAAGATGTTCTTCCTTGCAGATTTCCTGTACAGCTTTTATGAATTGGTCATAGTTCTCAGGCAGCGCTTTGATGGTTTTCGCTATGGCATTAAGGTGTTCTGAAAAGCTTTTTCCAGTTTGTCTTTTTAAGGTTTCAATGTCGGCAAAATGGCACTGTTATTATTGCCACTAGTGTGGCTACTGTAGTGTTGGTGTCACTGTAGTGTTACAGGTGTTACTGTAGCTTTGATCTAAATGCCAATTGGTCAATATGGGATAGGGTCTAATACCATTTTATTACTTAGCCCAGTCATGTTATTGCTGGTGAATAAAAGGTCCATATTGCATCCCTGTTTCCAGCAGCCACTATCAAATGATTTAGGTAGCTTTGGGTTATGGATCAGACTCAGCTGGTATGCATCCAACCAAACTTCTACTTCTTCATTTTCTTTATTGATCATGTTGTAGCTCCATTGCATGATATGGTTGTTAAGGCTGCCATGATTCATTTTGAGTGATCCCTGGTGTACCTGTAAAGGCAAAACTTAGGTTGAGTGGTTTGTAGACTGAAGAGAATGTAATTCCATTGAGTTTCACAGTCAGGATTTCCATGTTGTTTTCTTCAGTCATTGCTGTAAAGTTTATGACTGTTCCAGTTTTAACAAATATAGCACTTCCAGATTGCTTGTGTGGTCTTTCAATAATTCCAGGTGTTGAAGGATGGTTATTATGAGGCCCTCAGTGCATCACACTGAATTTTTTTACACAGATTTGCAATCAGTTATTTTTTTGTCATTGAAAACCCATTGAGGTTTGCAGATAGTACTATCAGGTCTGGCCCTAAAGAGGGCTTGTGTCTACTTTAGTCATAAGGTATTATGATTGATCATGGTTATTCAATTTGTAAGGTAAAAGTCAGTTGGAAATGTTATTAGCATTGACAGGTATCATCTGACATGGATCACAATGTGACTGCTTCTGCTATGACCCTCATTTATCTTTAATAGATGACAGAAATTACTCTGGAAAAAGAGAATTGCCTGTATTGAGATAATTTCTCAGGATATGCAGCAGAAATATTTTTCCTTAATGATATAAAAGACAAATTAGACAAATTGGAAGATTAGAGAAATAGGAGGATTGGATCAAAAGAAATCTTATGAAATTCAAGAAGGACAAGTGAAAAGTCCTGCACTTAGGACAAAAGAATCCCATGTGCCAGTATAGGCTGGGGACTGAAGCTGAGCAGCAGCTTTGCAAAAAAGGACCTGGGGGTTACAGTGGACAATAAGTTGAATATGAGCCAGCAGTGTGCCCTTGTTGCCAAGAAGATTAATGGCATCCTGGGCTGCATTGGTAGGTGTATTGCCAGAAGGTCAAGATAAGTGATTATTCCCCTCTATTCAGCACGGACGAGGCCACATCTGGTGTGCTGTGTTCAGTTTTGGGCCCCCACTATCGAAAGGATGTGGACAAATTAGAGAGAGTCCACCAGAGGGCAATAGAAATGGTGAGGGGGCTAAGGCACATAACTTATGAGGACAGGCTGAAGGAAATGGACATATTTAGTCTAGAGAAGAAAAGACTGAGAGGAAATTTAATAGCAGCCTTTGACTACCTGAAGTGAGGTTTGAAAGAGGATGGAGATAGACTGTTCTCAGTGGTGGCAGATGGCAAAACATGAAGCAATAGTCTCAAGTTGCAGCAAAAGAAGTTTAGGTTAAATATTAGGAAGAATTTTCTCACTAGGAGGTTAGCAAAACACTGTAATGGTTTATCGAGAGAGGTTGTGGACTTTTTATCCTGGGAGATTTTCAAGATCCAGCTGGATAAAGCTTTGGCTAGGATGATCTAGTAGGGGATGGTCCTGCTTTGAGCTGGGGGTTGGACTAGATGACCTCCTGAGATCCCTTCCAACACTAATTTTCTATGATTCTATAAGGCCTTATAAAATATAAAAGGAAGGTATAGACAGAAAAGAGCAAAAATAGTATAGTTCAACATTGTATATTGGTACATAATTGGTCCGTGATTGAAGTGAACAGGAGAGCAATGATCCATTTATATTAGCTTTATGACTGAAGAGGAGGTAATTATTAAGCTTTCATTATCATGCACTCAGGTGACAGGTGGAGGGACAGGGACTAGGATAGAAACCACTGCTCTCTTCTGGGACATTATCCCCAGGGTTCCCAGAGATTTCAGGGTTTCACATCTGCTGGTCACAAAGACTTGGAACAGAAGTTGCACATATACTGATAAGTGATCAGTGTTCATAAAGTGATTAGAAACTGGTTTAAACCTGTAACAGAACAAAAGCTCAAAGCACATAAACCAGTTTCAAGTTGACTGAAACTGATTTAAGATAAACCTGGTTGAATGTAGTATCAGACTTAACTGATTTGGGTCAAACCTGTCGCGGACTGGAGCCTTGTTTCTGGCAGGCCCCGTACGCGAGCTGGGTTAAGCTCTAGCTTATTCCGTGCTAGCTTCTGGTTTCCCCTGACTTTGGCTGCTAGATTGATTAGATTTCGTGAGACCGCTGGAGACGAGGGTACTTACACAGCTTGTTGTTAGTAGTTGTTTATTGAAGATTGTGTTACAGCAAGCAGTTAGTCACCAAGGGGAGGGGGAAGGTTCCGGGGGTATCAGGTGTCGCTGTAGTCTCTTACTATGCTTACTCTTAGTAAGCGATTCTTAGCAGGTACCCGTGTCCAACCTCTGCAACAACCTTTGTCCGTGGGTCGTAAGAGGGAGAGCTCTGCGTGGGCTGACTACGGGAGGGGTTATATAGTCAGAGTCAGCCTATGGGATCTAGTGTTTTCATCCTATTCCTTTTTTGGTATAAAGCTGGCTTACAGTACTACGGGGGTTTGGCTTGTCAGGTGGTGTCATGGGTCATTGTCTGCAGCACAGTTTGCACATGCCCCCTTGACCATAGCACCACCTAGACAGCACTACCCTTTGTAAATGACGACTTGGTCGTCAGGGTTATTGGGGTCATCGTGGTCGGGGAGTTGTGTGTACACAAAGGCAAACTGTTGTTCAATTTTCTTTCTGACACAGGTGATAGCGCCGCATACTACGCAAAACAGGATAAGGAAGGGGAGGATGAGAGTGAGGATAGGGACAAGGATTTTCATGAGCAAGCTAGAAAAGTTAAGCCCTAGTACTCTAAAAAGGTCAGGAAGCCAACCTTGAGCTAATCTACCTGCTTCGTTTGCTTTCTTTGCGGCATTTGTCAATCTGGTGAGTTGCTCTTCTAGGGGAAGGGTAATATTTGGGATGACCAGACAACATTGGTCAGTAGAGAGATTAAGGAACTGGCAAACTCCTCCATCGTGTAGCAGAAGGGCATCTAAGGCGAGGCGGTTCTGGAGGGTCATTTGGGAGGTAGCTTGCAACTGCGTGTTAATCAATTCTAAGGAACGGCGAGTGGTATTAAAACCTTGCTTGGTGGCTTCACAGAGTAGTGTAAAGGAATTGGTGAGTTGGATGGATATAATGGCGGGGGTGAGAAATAGACCAACAGAGTACTGGAGGATGGTTTTAAATCGCTTCCAGTGAGGGTTCTTGGTCCAGGGTGCGGGCGGGCCTTTTGTGGTGTATGGTGTGAAACGGTACAGGGTTGTGGGGTTGTGAGAAGAGTTCCGGGCAAGGGGTGGACACAGGCCTACCTCAGCTAGAAAGCATTGTGTTTGGGTTAGAGTGGCCAGAAGTGCAGAGTACATTAGACTGTCACTACAGGCCCAAGAGTAGCCGGGCATTGGTGAGGTGGACAACATATTACAGGGACATTGGGTGTCGTCTGCGCTGTTCCTGGAGGGGATCGAAGACGCTGGGAGTCGATTAGTACTGACATCAGGCATCGAAATATTATGACATAGGAGACTGAGAAAATAAGCACGGAGGTAAGGCACTAAGGGAGGGTAAGAATGAGAGGCTGTGAGGTCTAGAGTGGAGGAATTCCATTTGTTAGGTGTTTGACAGTTGTCTAGCAGGGATGGGACGACGAAGGGGAAAGAAGTGTGGTTAGAAGGGGTTGCAGTCCGAGGAGGTAAGTTAAGTATAGATGAAGGAGGAATAGGGAGGGTGTCGGGATTCCAGGGAAGGGTGACTATGGGGTTTCTAGTAGCATCTGGGAAGAATCCTTGGCCAGAAAACAGTCCCCAATCAACACCGCTACAGTTGAAACCAAAACTGCTAGTGGACGTGGGCCCCGACATCTCAAGGGTTGTTGCCTGGAAATTACATAGGTAGTTACAAAAGTGACCAGTTGAGTTCAGCGTGGTTTTCCAGGAGCAAGTGATGCGTTGTTGTCTTCCATCGGGACCATAGCGCGTTCGCGTGAAATTCACGGGTTTTTGGGTCAGCGTGAGGAGCCACTGGGTCGAGTTCAGCAGGATGATGTTGACTCTTAGAGGGCTATCCGCCGCATTTTTTGGTCTGGGGAAGCAGGTGGTGAGGCCTTCCGGGTGTGGTCCCATGGCATTGGCCCATTTGAGCACGGCTCTAAGTATAGTGTTCTGTAGGAAGGGGTCCTCCGGCTGTTGACCTGTGGTGAACATCGCAGTGATCAGAAAGACTTGCAAGGAGATGTTCATGGTTCCAACGGAGCTTCACCTGAAACGACAAAACTCAGCAAAATTTAAGACGGATGCTTTGGTCTTTGTCTGAGGGAGAGCCAATTATGGTGTACTAGGATGGGCTTTGGTGATTGTACCATGTTGTTGAGCGTGATGGTGTACGTGTTGGGGTACACTTCAGGCTTTATGACGGTGCCTGGGGATGGTGTGGGGTGGCGTTGTGTGTGGTTTGGGATCGTGACCCACACCGAGTCATGGGGAGAAAATTTTGCAGTCCATTTGGGGGCCACCTCAGTAGGTCTTCTGGCCCACAGGCTTTTGCTGTCATTTAGTGATAAAAGAGCACTGGGAAGGTGCTTTGTCCAATTTTTTGTAGGTCCCGGCTCCAAGGAGGCGTAGTTTTTCCTTGAAGAGTTCGATGTGTCTCTCCACGACCCCGTTGGACTGGGGGTGATAGGGGAGGTGAAGGTGGTGATGGACGTTGTGTTCTGCGAAGTGGTTGAGGGCTGTGAGTTGAATGGCGGGCCGCCGTCTGTATGGATTGTTGCGGGCATTCCCCAAGACACGAAGGCGTGGGTAAGTATGTTTATGAGGGCAGCTGCAGTAGTTTTTCTCATGGGGAAGGCATTAATGAGGTGGGATCCTAGATCGACAATTACAAGTCCCTTGTTTGGGGTCCCGCTTGACGGCAGAGGGCCCATGAAGTCTATTTGCCAAACTGTTCCCGGTGCAAAACAAGTGGGGTAGAGCGCCCCTCGCTGGTGGCAATGAGGGTGGGGTTTTTCTTTCGCGCATGGAAGGCACGCTTGTGCAGTGAGGGTCCACTGGGCGCGGGTCTCATATTTTGTTCTCCCTCCCTGGGGGTTTTCAGTTGGTGTAGCTTGTCCAATAACAATTTTGTAGCTGTATTGAAAGTCAATAGCTATCACCGGGACAGGTGAAGTGTTATCATGACACACAAGGCAGTGGGTCAGCACTTCGAGAAATCCGCAGAGCTCAAGGAGCTGGGCTGACTCTCCTTCTGGGCCCGACTGTAGACTGGATAGCTTGCATGTTGTGCAGACATATCCGTGCCTCCTTGCCCCCTTGAGGCCATCCATGCAGGGCTAGTCGTTCCATATAGTTGTGGGGCTGCATTGCGAGGCATGGTGGGAGGTGTCAGTATGGCTCGTAGTTGCCAGTGTGCCCAATGGTACTGGAATGTTAGGACAAGGGTGGCCCAGGTGGCTGGCTCGCCCAGGAATGATGGATGAGTTGGGGGAGCAGGGTTGCTCCTGGCGCCTGTAAGGTGCCGTTGCCACAGTTTAGTTTTTTGCCCAGCTCAGCCACCAGCAGGACTCTGGCTATGGTGTCTTACCAGAGCTCGGGCCCCTGGAGGGTGCAGTGAGCCGAGAAGACAGGCTGACCGTCTGCATCTTTGGCCGTGAACCAAAGATGGGTGTCGGTGTAGCTGGCAGTGGTTACAAGCGGTGCTGCAAGGTCGATGGCTGTGAGTGGTGTTCTCCACTGCGAAGAGGAGACTGTTGAGGTTCTTTTTGTCACTGTCTGTCCACGGCGTTTTAAGCCTTGTCTTTTCACGGATACGCTGTTGAACATTAGCGAGCACCGGCAGCTGTTGGGGCGTGATGTAATGTCGGTACCAGTTGAGGTGGCCCAGTAGCTGCTGAACCCCTTTCAAATCCATGAGGGGTGTGAGGGTGTTGTCTGGATCGGGGGTAATGAATGGGGTCTTGTCTTTTGCCACGTGTTTTTGGACCCCTCGGGCGAAGCGGGTTCCCAGGAATGTTATGTCTTGACTCAGGGTGAGCTGTGACTTGGCTCGGTTTATGGTCCAGCCCTCCTGTTCGAGGACGTTTGCTAACTTTTCCACGGCGTCAGCGACCTCGGTGGCGTCGCGTCCCATGATTGCGATATCGTCGACGTAGGACCAGACTTGGAGCGTCATTGAGCGGGGGTTGAAGAGCCGTAGAGAGTTGTTGAGCGCGGTTGTGGTGAGAGCCGGCGAATTGTGGTACCCTTGGGGGCACACATTCCACTTGTACATGATACCGCCAATACACGTTTAGAATTCCCTTAGTCTTGGATGGGGATGGAGAAGAACATGTCTTTTAGATCGAGCGTTACTCCCCACCATGGACAAGCCTGATACTTTGCCATATCAATCAGAATGTCCAGAAGATTGCGAGGGTGGGGTTGTATAAAGGGGGAACAACGCTTGTTCGCTTCTCGATAGTCGATGACAAGCCTGGCCTCTGTTGGGCGGCCTGGCTTCTGAATCCCCTAGCCTGGCAACAAGTATATGCTGTTCTGTACTCGCTGTATACAGCCTTTTGCTTCTAGGGTTTCGAGTAACTGCCGGAATGAGTCATTTTGAGGTCCTTTGGTTTCTATGGGCCGGTACCTCCACTGAGTGGGATTAATCACTGTGGGGGTGTGTTGGTCTTGGAGGAGGATGGAGATGGGGAGAGCTGCGAGCACTTGGGTCTTTAGGTTGAGGGCTTTGATTCCCGGGATTCCCAGGAGGTTGTGGCCCTTAACCACGGTGAGTGGCCACCGATATCCATCTACACAGAAGCACAAGACCGGTGCATCGGTGACGGAGTTGAGTCCCTGGACTTTAATGACATGGCTGGTGAGGTCATGTGGGGTGTCCGGTGTCACAACATTGACTTGTGCCCCTGTGTCTAATAAGAAGCGAATGGTCTTACCATGGCTCAGCTGGAGGTAGGCGTGAACAGTTAGGGTTGTGTAGGGGCGTAGGTCTCCGGAGGTAGGTAGGTTGTTCGTGAAGGATTGCTCGGGCGTGTGAGACAGGTCTGGGCCGCCGGCTTCTTCACCGGCGGCCATCACTCGTTGGCTTGTCCTGCTGGAAAACAAATCCAAGGCTTTTAGCTAGAGCTATTTGGCCTTTGTCCCCTAGCCCCCTAATTTGGGGCTTTGTTAATCCAGAATGGTTGAGCACCCGAATTGTGCTTGCTCTTTGAGGGTGCAGGTGGGCGCCACTGTGGCCGCTCCCCTTGGGTCATGGGGACCGCCTTGCGGGGACCCTGACTGCTCGGGCATCACTGGGTAACAGGACACACCCTTTCTCGTTCCTGTGGCAGTCAGCTCCATGGCTAGGGCGAGCTTTTGTTCTTTTACTAGGAGCGTAGTAAGGTTGTTTCCTGGCGATAGATTTAGGAGCATGGTAGTGGCTCCCTGTTGGGGGCCCTTGACATATACTTCTATGGCTGCTTCTAAGGTGTCTGCTTGGAGGGTGATGGTTCCTGCATTTGGCAGGAACCTGTGAGGCCAGTCTGCTATGACGTGGCATCTCGGCAGGTTACAGGGGTCAGTGAAGGGGTCCCACGTTAGGTGTTGCAAGCCTACCACTGCACGCAGGCAGGCAGTACCGCTTGTTGGTTCGTTTCCCTTCCCCTGGTGCCATATGTGCGGCTTGTGCAGGAGCATGGCGGCCCCTTGGGCGGGGAGGGGAATCGGCCAATTCGTATTTCCATGTATTGTGGGGACGTGGGTGGGGACCCCTCCTCCCCAGGATGAGTGTTGAGCCAAGTACGCTCTCTCCTCAGGGTCGAGGAGATCGGCACAATTCTCTATGCACAACCCTCCTAGCTACTGAACCAGAGTCTTGTCTGATGTGCGGTGAGTACTCTCAAAAATGTCCTTCATTTCGGCGGCCGTACGGGAGCACAGGGTGACTGTCTCTTGTATCTGCTGGGCTTGTTGAGCCCCCGCTTGTGGTCGAGTGCCGGACCACTTAGTGACTTGGATGGGGAGGGCCTGAGACTGCAGTTGACCTTGGTTGGGTGCACGGGAGTCGGCCTTTAAATCCTCCTCTCCTGGGAGGGAGGGGTAAAGGCGTGGGGGTTTGTGCAGCCTTGGTGCCGGCTTGTTTTCAGCCTGGCTTAATGGGGGAAAAGGCAGGGCTGATGCGTAAGGGGGAGGTGGGGCAGAGGGTGGTACGTGCGCGTCAACGGGCCTGGGCGGTTTGTCGGTGCGCTTTCGGTCCTCCTTCTTGGCGCCATCTTTGGGCGGCAGCTCGCCTGGCTGGCAGTCTCGGGCATCTCTCACCTGCACAGTGGCCATCTCCAGCTGACTCTCCCAATTTTCGAGCGAGCGTGCGGTGTGAAACAGTTCGTGCATTAGAACATTGACCATTTTCCCCTGATTCCACTTATACCTCCCCAGTCTGTTCCGGTGGCAGCACTCAGTTTCTAGCTCCTCCCATATCTTGCGCAACAGCGCGTGGCCTGTCCCCTCCTGCCTGAGCCTGGGTGAGTTGAACTGGTCCATGGGGACCAGTGAAGGGTCTCCCCCTTCATAGGCGTAGCGGACACAGGCCACGAGGTCCTGCGCTGCTGTGGATGTCCCTTCCTTATTTGGCTGCACCTTATGGAAAGTGGCCGCGCCGGCTGCATCTTCAGGGCGGAACAGTACCCTGGGGTTGGACAGTAGGCAGCCAAGAGCAGCCAGGTGTAGGCCAAAAACTGTCCACTCCTTTGAGTGGGTCTTGGGGTTGCTGGTGCCATCTCGGGTGGCATTGAGGGAGAGGTACCCTGCAATCCCATCTCCCTCCAGTAGCATGCCACCGGCCTGGTGGTAAACTATATGTGCCCAGAGTTGATCACTCGTCTTGGCTTTTCTGTCCCCTCTGTGCCAAGAACAGGCTTCTAGCAGCATATTAACTATCCATGGGAATCCTGTTCGTGACGCCATGTCGCAGACCGGAGCCTTGTTTCTGGCAGGCCCCATACGCGACCTGGGCTAAGCTCTAGCTTATTCCGTGCTAGCTTCTGGTTTCCCCTGACTTTGGCTTCTAGATTGATTAGATTTCGTGAGACCACTGGAGATGAGGGTACTTACACAGCTTGTTGTTAGTAGTTGTTTATTGAAGATCATGTTACAGCAAGCAGTCAGTCACCAAGGGGAGGGGGAAGGTTCCGGGGGTATCGAGTGTCGCTGTAGTCTCTTACTATGGCTTAGTAAGCGATTTTTAGCAGGCACTCGTGTCCGACCTCTGCAACGACCTCTGTCCGTGGGTCGTAAGAGGGAGAGCTCTGCCTGGGCTGACTACAGGTGGGGTTATATAGTCAGAGTCAGCCTATGGGATCTAGTGTTTTTGTTCTATTCCTTTTTTGGTATAAAGCTGGCTTACAGTACTACGGGGGTTTGGCTTGTCAGGTGGTGTCATGGGTCACTGTCTGCAGCACAGTTTGCACAAAACCAATTTATGAAGTTTCTTTCCCAGACCCCTTCCTGGTTCAAGTTAAATCATAGTCCCCCATCACCCCAGCAATTTGCAGCTGTGGGTTGGGCTGGCTCTCTGCTCCAGAGAGCAGGGCTGGCCCCACCCTTCTGCTCCCTAGCTGGAGCTGTGAGGACTAGGTGGCAACGGGTGGGGACAAGGCAAGCCTGGCTGGGGATACAGCCCTGTTGGGGGGAGGGGGATTCTACCCCACCCTCCCCAGACAAACCTGGCTGGGGTCTGGGTCTAGGGAGGGGAGTTAAATATCCCTTTCACTGCTCAAAAATTTACTGCTGGCTCTAACTGTGGAGTACAAGTCCCAGAGGCACCTGGAAACAGGAAGAGGAAGTAATGAGTAACTCTGAAGAGTTCTGCTGCTGTAATTCCGGACTGCAAATCCCAGAGACCTCAGGGAAGCAGGAAGAGGAAGTAAACAAGTGGCCAGAGATGCATGCTCTAGTGCCCCCAGGCTTCTGGCCTCACCCACTGCAGGGACGTGGTTGCATTTCCTGTATGGTAAATGTCTGTTCACTTCTGTTTCAATTTAATCTGTGCATCTGGCTAATCTGCAAAGACTGAATTGATTCAGCATCAAGCTTTTTGACTGTCTGTACCCAGCCAAGAAGGAGATTAAGTCAAGGCTACCAATAACATTTAAGACACAATAAAGGTAGAACAAGATTGCACATGGCTCCAGTACTATCACATGCATACACATATTGGGAGCTGGCAGGGTTGGAAGGGCAATGGGAAGGGGAAGGCAGCTCATGCCACACAATACAGATGCCTGCTTGTGAAAAGCAGAGGAAACCCTACTAAATATGCCCCACTGCTTTAACCAAGATGCTGAGATGTCCTAGTGCTATGGGCAAGGATCACCGATTGCTGTGGGACAGACGGCAATCCTGTCTTGCTAGAGAATATTGAAGCCCTGCTTCTGCATCACTTCCTTCCTAACTGCTTAATTATACTCTGGATCTGGACAGGATTATAGTAGTTTAGGGCTGTGTGCGTCGTTTTCCCACACTTTATTTTTAAAATAGGTTTAAGGCAACTTGAATAGATATGTTTAACCTGTAAACATCAAGAAATAGAGTAAAAGTTATTAAAAACACTGTGCTCCATACACTTTATTGCCTTATTGTTTACTTCTAGTATCAGTTTGAAGATGTAATCCTGATCTTCAGGTCAAGGTACATAGAGACCATCCCTCCCATTCCTTGTCTTCCAGGCATCTCTCTTGGACAATGTACCTGATACTTTTACTATAATTTTCCTACAACACTATAGGGGGGATTTTCAAAGGAGCAAGGAATGGTTTATAGGTTTAGAAAGGAATAGAGCTTAGTTAAGTTGCAAAATTTCCCTTTGTGCTTTTGAAAATATTTCCTGGAATCTCCATTATTTTGAAAGAAAAAAAATAATGTAGAAACATGGTTGTCTCTTTAAAAGACTACACTGAAGATATTGGCATGCTGAACTGATTTGCTGCGGGATAGAGGGCAATCCTGACTTCCTGTTATTATTAATTGTCCCTTGGAGCCTGAGCTGTGAAGCTCTATTCTTTCCACTCTTCTCTCTCTCTATTTTTGTTTTAGTATATTGTTTAAAATTAGATGAAAATCAATATTAAGTCTATGATAGTAGAAATTGATTCTCAGAATTTACCAAGCTCATATTTATCTATTTACAGGACAGGCATAATGAATCATAAGAAAATATAGTAAAGTAGTTAAAAATGCAAAAAGTACAAAATCAAGGATCTATTGCAATCGATGGAGATATGATATCAATCTCAATGAAGCCAGGATTTCTCCAACAGTCATTTGTCTAGAGGATCCAAGAGATAGAAATTAGATTTAAAAAGTCACAGCGGTAGATGATCTTTAAAAAGAAAGAACAGTCTCAAGTAATATAAAACATGGTATGAATTATAACACACTACAGGTTATTGCAGCATCCTTTCCCCCTATTATTCTAAGGAAAAAAGGAGTAGTTAAGAGTCAGATAAGAACAACTCTCTATTAACACAGTATAACAAGCACAGTTTACTTCCACAGAACTGACTGGTTACTTTCAAGTGTAAGGGAAAGTAATTCTTCTATTCTTATCTTTGCACAATTTGTAGCACTCATCATATAAAACGTAAGACAAAAAAAAATAAGCCCCTATTTTCATTGGTTAATACAGTGTTAAATATTAAATAGGAAAAAAAAATGTGTGCTTTGTCAAATGTTAACAAACTTAAAACAACCATTTCACTCCTACAGTTTCTCCTACTGCAACTCATTCTTTAAAGCACAGGCCTGAAAGTTGACAGAGGTTTGCCTTGAGCAGATAGATGCCTTCTGCCTTCCCAATGAAAAGACACCTAACATTTGGCTGAAACCACTGAAAGTGCAACTTGTATATGCTGAATAGGAGCTTGTTACAGACTGGCAGCAAAATGTTGCAATCATTCTGTTTCAACAATATTTTACCCACAGAGACTTCACTGAGAATCCACTAGAAAAGTTTGAGCAGAATTACTCCTGAACTCACCTTGTAAATAGCGGAGGTTTTATTTGAAAAATAACATGTAATCATATTTTTTAAGACTGTTCATAATATATAAGATTACAAATTTAGATGATATGGATAAACTTGTTTCTGGAAATGTTTAACTTTTGAGTCCTTGACTTCCAAACTTTAATGTAATATTTTGAATATTGTTATATATAGATAATATACAAACTATTAAGTTTAATCGGTGGTGTAATGTGTGAATTTGATAGACTTATGGATTTAGCAGTATTCTTTAAAATCTTGACTTTCTCTCTTTTCCACCAAGAAATGTAATGAAAGGAAAATAAAATAGATCTGAACTTCTTGAAGATTCTCTGAACTTGAACAGTTCTCTTCTCCCAATTAGAAACGTAAAAGACCAAACATCCCCCCACTCCCTGCCTCAAAACCCGCCCCCAAAACAAAAGAAAAGATTGCATCACGAGACTTATTTTCTTAAAAGTCTAACATAAATTAGGGATAATTAAATTAATCCAAATATTAACTGATATATTATATATTAGAACCAAAGTAAAAGCTGAAATTACTGTTTTAGCAAAAAAGTGTGAACTCTTAGAGCAGTATTTGACTGAAAGATAAGTAAATGATTATGCTTGTATCCAAGTAAAACTTCTATAAAAAACACTATACCTTATCTATTGTCACATCAGCTTAACAAAGGATAAATAGAAATGTTTGTACAAATGAAAATCCTTATGTATGTATTACAGGGGGACTATTAGGTGGGAAAATAAAATGTCTCTGATCCAAAAACATCAGGGTAATTTCTTTTAATGAACTCTAGGCAAATCCTCCAGTATCTTTTGTTTCTGTTATTACTGACTAGGTTTTTCTTAATATAGCAATGCAAAGAAATGTACAGCAATTACAAAAAAGGAAGTACTCATTATTTATTTTATACTGGATGCATCTACAAATGTATTTGATCAGGGATCACTTTACTCGCATGTAAACTACTCATGAGTGGGTGCATCCACACATGCGCCAACTGTGCACTTGTTACTTCACAGTCATTTAGTACCTGCTTTAGCTTTAGCAAGTACTAAATGACTGCACAGGAATCACTGTTACTGTGCAGTTCTAGTGGCAGATGGACCATTTCTGACCCTACTGTGCAGTAGCATTGGTGTCATGGTTTGTGCCTTCCAATGCTATGTCACCATAGTGACAAGCTGCATACAGCAAAGTTTCATCTCATGTAGATGGGCCTAGTAAATTGTCCCAGGCAAGCAGCTACACATGTAGGAAAGCAGAAGCAGATTTCCTGCAAATGGCAGCAAACTGAGAGAATGAGCTCCCCATCCTGTCCCCCACCCAGCTCCATAATCATGGAGCTTGGCAGGGAACAGGTTCCCTAGTCCCCACCAGCAGGGAGCTCCAAGGCCAGCTCTGCAACCATGGGGCTGGTGCTGGGAGATCCTTATCTCCCAGCCTGAAATCTGGGGTCATGGGGCTCAGGCTGGGGGACCTTTATCTTCAAGTGCCAGCTCCATGGTCAAGGGGCCAATGCAGGGAGATAAGTCTCCCTGCCTGAGCCCCACAACTTTGGAGCTCAGGCTGGAAGATAAGGATCTCTCAGCGGCAGCCCCACTGTTGCAGAGCTGGCACTGGAAGATGAATTTTTCCCAGCCCCCTACTCCCTGATCATGATGGTGAAGTGAGGGCTGGGAGATAAAGATCTCCCAGCTCCCACTCCTCAATGGGGAACTCAGAGGGTGGACTTGAGTGCTGCTGTGGTGTGGGGGGGGGCATAGTCTCTTCCCAGGCTCCAGTGGTGGACCCCACTTTATGGGGGCAGGGAGCCATCTCCCACCCCTGGTGACCAGCTGACCAAGACAGATTTGCTCCTGGTCAGCTATCTGCACAAGCGCTACTGTGCCATTACTAATCAAAAGTAAATTTGCTACTTTCATTTGTAGTTAGCACATTTATTTGTGATTAACAAGGTTTATTGCACAGTAAGTATATGAATTTTTAAATATAGATGCTTACTGTGCAGTAAATTAAGCTACTGCACAGTAACACATCTCATGCAGACAAATCCACTGTGTCCATTTTGATGCAAAATATTTTATAATCTTGTTAAAAAAGATAAACAACAGTGGAAAAAGGGGGAAAAAAACCCAATAATTATTTTTAGTTTAAATTAAAAAAAAATAATTCTGTTTGCAATTATCTGTTTCATGTGGCAGAAAGGCTGGTCTTGAGGAACTGAGTTGTGTTCCCAAATTTGCTATGAATTTGTGACCTACCTTTGGAATAATCACTTAACTTCACTGTCCTTCAAAGTCTGTACTTATACAATGGTTAAAACAATGGTTATTTGAAAAAGGTGAGATGTGGTTCAGTTAAATGATATTAATAAAATAATTTGAAATTTTCAACTGGAAGCCAATGCAGAAGTACAGTTTTATTATGAATTTTCCATTTATATTCTGCTTGTGAAGGGCCTGATAGGCACCTTACAACATACACTTAGTGAAATAGCATGCATAGTTGGACAGCCAGCCCCACAAATAGAAGAGAGACAGAATTGGGATGTACATAAGGAGAAAATAAGTGGTGGCAATCCTTCTACGGCAGCTTCACATTCAAGAGCATCATGGAGTAGGCTGAGCAAAAGTCATGGGTCCATACACTTCTAGTGCTTGCACAAGGATTGGAAATGGTAACCCTAGGGATACTTATGTTCTACACCCAGAGCAGGTTGTAAAAGCAATGCCTTGTAGTCCCCATGAGGGTCAGTAGTCTTGCTATCTCCTGGTCAGACTGAAAACTGACACCCATACTCAAATGACTCTCTTTCTCTATGCTCTCCACCTTAGGCTATGCAACTTTTTTAGATCTGAGCCCTGGATAGAGGGCTGATTTTATCTGTAGTGCAATAGGTGCAAAAAGTGCATGCCAGCAGTGTCCCCAGGAAGTTTATCAGCAATAAATTACTACTTTTATCCTTGTCCTGCCTTAGCTTTTCTGGTCAGCAAACACAGGGAAGAGATGCAGCCAAAGTATAGTTTAATGTTGTATATTCCTATCCCTCCCCAGTAACTCTTTGACTCTCTTTCAAGTGGGAATTATGTAGACAAATAGTTTTGCTAACTAGGAAATGTCAGGGTGGAACAGTCAACACAGTAAAACTATTACTCTGTCCTTTTTGAGCACAAAGGCATAGCTATCAGTAAAACATCTGACAAAATTCTCTCTCAATCCATTCTGGGACTGGGACACTGGAAGCAAACAATGTACTAAACAATAAATATAACAACAGCATGGAATCGCAATCTATAGGTGCTGAGCAGATTAACTTTATGAATATGTGCCTTGACTCACATGACATTCTAGTGATACCCAGACAACTCCATGACAAGCAAGGCAATTAGGGCCTAACTGTAGACAGAATTTAGCTCAGTAATGAAATTTAAAGAACAAATATATCATAACTAAAATGTTGTTGTCATCTGTATGCCAGGTTCACCTGTACATTGTATTTATTCTCCTTTTAAGAGTTGTTATAATATGCATATGCCAGTGCAACTTTTAAACCATACACTAGCCCAGTTACCTAGTTTAGAGCCCAGTAGGAAGTGTTAAATGACCTGTCTTCTCTACATACAAGGCTATACAATTTCTTCCCTCCCCCATCTTTCTTCAGACAAAGGTAGGTGAAATACATGATCCTTGAAAACAAGAACCAAAGGAAAAAGAACAAAGAAATTTAAAATGGTACAGATATCTTTTTCTAATTCTGAAAGTGAAAGTCAAATAATTTAATATGTAATATCAACTTTACTGCTTTTACTGAATTAAATCAAAATATTTTCCATGCCCAGACTACAACTATGTGAGCCTCTTGTGGGGGAATCTGGATAGTAGCAGTGTTAACCATTTTTTTATTTGCTTGCATAACTGCTATCCACCTGCTAAATAGAAACATGAAGAACTTGTGAATTCCCCAAAGGAATTATATACCAAATATTTCCCAAGGTATTAGTTATGCAAGAAATTATTGTCATGACCATCTTCTATTATGCATGAGTTCATACCTGGTTTACCTAATGCTTGTTTCTTTTCTTAATATTCCAGCCAAGCCAAATACTCATTCTACTTTGAATTAATTACCATAGCCAGGATATAATCTTAAGGAGGGACAAAGCCATTGAGGAAAAAGGAGCAGATGACATGAAGTATAGGTAGCATAGACCTAGTACTATAGATTGGCCTGAAAATCCAATTTCCTATTAGGGATTTTTTTCAAAGAAAAAAGCCATGAAAGGTTACTTCTGAAAAAAGGTTATATCATTGGGTAAGAAAGAATGAGAGAAATGTATTAGTTCTAAGTGCTGTAGCTCTGAACTACTGGACAGTAATTAATTTGCTGCTTCAATAGCTTAGTACATTTTCAATAGCCCGTTTCAAAGAAATAAGTATACAATTATAACCTTAACTTTAGGTTGAGGTGTTAAGAGTTATGGGGGGTGTCAGAGAATTCCAAAAGTCTACTATCCTAGCTCCTGCAAAACTTCCAAATTGTCCATGGAATTAGTGAACTAACTAGGAAGGCAGAATCAAGTCCAAAAAAAATGCAGTCTATTAGAACATGGACTGAAATGAACTCCTGGAGGTAACTGTATTCCTTATCAATTGATAATATATGAAGAAGGGAAGAATGATTTTTACCTTTAGTTATTATTAATAATTTATTACACAGATCACTTAATTTTTCCAAACACGTTAACATAATCTGACTCTTGGGTCAAAATTGTTAACTTCTTTTTAATAGTTCAGTGGAAATGTGTATTTGAATAGCATTTACTTTTTTTTTTTTTTGCCAACCATGACACAAGGGTACTTTTAATTCTCTTTTCAGTATAGTTATTCTCCAAATGGTGTATAAAAGTTAGGGTCACTGAGAAAAAAAGAATAATTTAGAGTCTAAATTCTTAATTTTCCAGTTCATTACAAAGTCCTATCTGAATCTCATTTGTACTTTGGTGCCTTATTTTCTCTCTGGTCACTGTATTATGTGTAGTGTTTTTTCATAATATGCAAAGAACATTTAAAAGACATAATTATTGTAATCTTCCAGAAAAACAAATCATAACAGAGAACCTACTTGCATCCAGCATAAAAAGAGAAAACACATCCTTAATACTAATATATTGAATATAAAAGGGCATCTGTTTAATGACAGACAACTAAATGATATATTTTGACCATTAAAACACTAGAAACTCTTTATAACTTTAACAACCATAGCAGATATTTACCTTGATATTTTAAAAGAACTTTAAGATACTAGATTTTTTTAGAGCAATATATTTAACACAAAGTATAAGTAGTGCAATGCCTTGCCTATACTGTTTGCTATAGTTGACCTTGACGTTGTCATCCAGCCTCCATACAGTGGACATGTCTAGATGTTTATTTACACCCACTTAAATTTACTGCGCAGTAAGTAGGAATAGGCTGGCATCTACACACACAGGCATTTAAAGCACATTAACACTGTGTGTGGACTCAGTTGGGATTAAAGCTAGTCCCAAGCAAATCCACACACAGTGTTACTGCACTATAAATAATGCAGTGTTACTGCAACATGTGCATTACTGCACAGTAAATAATCGGGTATAAATTTTATACCTTCATGATGCAGATCTCAAATGTATGCTCAAGTCAGCATAAATCACCATATTTACTGTGCAGTATCGGTGTGCACATGTAGACACAAGCCCGTACTGCACAGTAATTTTGGTTGCTGTGCAGTAAGCATGCATATGTAGATGCATCCACTGAATATCTATATAGTAAACCCCTGTGCTTGGCCCCAAGAAGCTGTCCAGCTGCAGCCTGAAAATTCTGCCTCCTAGCACTCCATTTGTTCCATGTTTGGAATTTATCTGTGTGTCTCAAACACAGAAAGTCTCCCAGCAGCAATTCCACTATACCTAGTTTTTCTTTTGTATCTTTTTGCACCCCATTTCCACCCTTTGGGTGCATCCAGATGAACCCACATGTGCCTTCTGCAGCATCTCAAACTCCTTCGAGAGCCAGAAGAAGCCCCTGCAGCCGGCAAAGGCAATAGAGGAAGCAGAAGGGTGGATGTCACAATCCGTACCACAACAGGTGGGAGCAATAGGGCCATTTGGGAGATGGAAGAATCTTCTCCTGTGGAAGAATCCCAGGAGTGAAGCACGTGGGCTGTGAAGAGACAGGGTGCCTACCCTGGATATAGGGAACAACCAGGAGTACACAGAGGGGCTATGAGACACCTAAATAGTGATGCCACAGAAGGGAGAGAAGAGGGGCAGGACTGTACCCCAGGAAGAACTGGATAAAGTGAGAGAGATGACCCAAGCAAGAGGCTATGGGTACCCAGCCCCACGTAGGGATCATCCCATGCAGAGGTCTTATGGAACGAGGCACCCAGTACCCTGATGTAAGGGGACAGGAAAGGGACTAATTAGATTCCCCACAACACAGTAGAGTGTTATTTTGTGTTTTCTTTTGTGTTTCCCCATTTGAAGTGGTTGAGGGACAGGAGTGGATTATATGGCTGAGGTAGATGATACAGGGCTCATAGGGGTATCACCTTTGGTTTAAAACACTGGCGAGGTATCTTAGCTTGGAGGGAACAGGTTTCACAGACAAGATTCCCAACTGCAAACAACCCAAGGTGGGCTGAGAGAATTATCCTTGGGAGCCAGTGCCCAGGATGGAAAGGGGCTTGCAAGGCCTGCACAACTGGACAAGAGCAGGAGTGTGGCCAGGAAGACCTGGTGACCTATCAAGGTGGCATAAGGCCAGAGTGTAGGGGTGGCAGAGCCCTGCAGGTGACCATTGGACAGATCTCGTGCCGCAAAGGGACCCCGAGTAGCCACCCCACCACTGGGAAACATTCAAAGTCATGGCAGGCGAGATTGGGGAAGGCCACTTGAAGAGTAAACACCTTTTTGATAGTTTTCTGGAGTCGGTGAGGCACACATCACTGGCCACTCGAACCAAGGCCACATGTGACCAAATGTTCGAGGCCCAGCAGTCACACCCTGCACTGCATAGGGGGGTGCTCTGCCATAAGTTTCCAGAGGCCCTGACAGCTGCTGCAGCAACCAGTGAGTGTGGGGCTTTTATCTTCTTTTTTAAATGTCAGGATGCTGAGGCCAGGTGGGACAGCCAGTGACAGGGCTGGGAGAAAGGGTTGGGGGGCGCTCAGGGGCCCTGGGAGAACAAGCAGGGGATGGGGTCCAGTGAGGTCCCCCCATGGTCCCCTACCCCTACCTCCAGCTCTCTCCCCTACCCGCCCCCCACTTACAGGCACAGAGCCCAGGTCCAGCTCCCTGCGACAGTGAGCAGGGACTGCCCTAATCTCTGAATCTTTTCCGAATCTTTTCCAAATTCATTCAAAGGCTTTGAATCAATTCAGAACTTTTAATTGGTCTTCAAATTTAATTCAGATTCACAAATTCAGCTATTGAATCAGGCCAAATCTCCTCCAAATCGAATCAGCAACCAAAACTTAGCACAGCCCTACTAGGCACCTGTATACTGGGTGCATGTTCCAACACACTGTAATTGCAGCACATTGAAGCTAATTTGATTAATCAAGTCTGCTGGAGCATGGTAATTACCACACTCCAACAGGTTGTAGAATCTTGTGTATCAGGGTCTCCACACTGAAAAATGGCAGTGGGGGTACTTTAACAAAAGTTCATTCAATGAGCTTTAATTGGAGCACCCCTACCACCATTTTTCAGCATAGAGTTCCTGATACACAAGATGCTCTGGGCACTTTAGAGTGGCTCTCAGAGCCACACTAATTAAAGTGCCCTCTCTTCCCCACAGTCCTAGAGAACATGTAGAGATTCCCAATATGACCTGCATGATCAGGCTATGAAGGTGAATCAGCAAAACTAATATTGCATGTCCATACAAATCTGCTACCATGATATAAAGGTATACAAAGTAAAATTAAAATAGTATACATATATTACATGGTATCTAAAAAATGCCTATTAGGTTGGAGTAGGACTGGAGTGTTATATAGCTGTTGGGAGACAAGGTTTTTTGTGATATCCTTTACTAGACCAACTGTATAGTTGGAACTGCTTTTTGACAAGCATCAGATGTCCTTCCTCTGAATTGCTGGAGCTGAGGACTGTTCATTAAGAGCTTATTGAGGGAGGGCCTTTGTCTTCTGAATGCTAAGCATCAGTCCTATTTTCTTGTGTGCCTCAGTAAAGATGTCAGCAATTTCCTGAACATCTGCTTCCAAGTGAACACACACTGTTTACAGCATTATAAGCATATTGGAGCTTGATGACAGGTCAGGGTAATCTTGGTTTTGACTTGAAGTTGGCTGAGATTAAACATCTTAATATCCATTCACTAGTTTAGCTCCAGTCCAATTGGAAGCTTGTTGGTGGTCAGATGTAACAGCTCAGTAAGAAATATTGAGAAGAGTGTTGGAGCAATGGTACAGCTTTGCTTAACTCCCATCTTAATCTCAAAGAGATCTGCGATAGATCCATTACTGACAACTATTGCTTGCACACCATCATGGAACAGGCAAAAAATGATGATGAATTTCAGGGAACATCTCTACCTCTAAAGGATCCTCCACAGCACTTCTCAGATGACAGCACTTCTCAGAATTAAAGGCTTTTGTGAGGTCGTAGAAAGCCATATAGAGAAGTTTATGTTCCCAGCATTTTTCCTGCAGCCGATGAGCAGTGAAGATCATGTCATTTGTACCTCTTGATGCCCTAAACCCATGCTGAGATTCTGGGAGAAGCTCTTCTTCAAGGGGAAGGAGAACTCTTTCTGTCCATCATCTTTCCTGTGGTGATAGCAGAGTAATCCTTCTGTAGTTTTCACAGTTGGACCTGTCTCAGGTTTATGATGAGTCTTTAGAGAATGTTGAGTATTTCCCATACCTTGGAAGTCATCTCTTGCAAAAGGCTGACTTTGATGAATAAATCCAACATCACTTCCAATACTCAAGTGCAGTCTTTGGACACCTGAGGAAATGGGTGTTCGAAGATTTCAACATGAAATTTGAAACAAAGCTCATGGTTTATCAAACAGTTGTGTTCTCCACCTTACTGTATAGAGCTGAGACACAGACTATATACAGAAGACATCCCAAGTTACTGGAGAATTACCATCAATGCTGCCTGCAGAAGATCCTTCAAATCCAGTGGGAATACAGATGCGCCTATGTTAGCATCCTCTCACAGGCAAACACCACAAACACGGAGGCAATGATCATCCGACATCAACTTTGCTAGGCCTGCCACATCATCTGCATGTCCAACTCCAGGTTCCTGAAGCAAGTTTTATTCTCCCAGCTCAGTCAAGGTGTACATGCAGGAGGGCAGAGGAAGTGCTTCGAGGACATCCTCAAGGCTAACTTGCAAAAATGCAATATCAACTCATGGAATATTATTGCCCAGGGCTGCCCTGAATGGAGTAAGAATCTGCTGCAAGGATCTCAGTATTTTGGAACCTCACAACAACAACAGGAAATGGAAAAGTTGGACCAGCAGAAACAATGCATCATGGATTGAACCAAGAATCCAGAGCCACTCATCCCACATGGAAATAAGTGTCTGAGTTGCAAAAGAACCTGTTGATCCCTGATTGACCTTGTCAGCCATCTTCAGACCCAAAGATAAGGCAATCATAGAGGACAATCATTCTCAACTATGAGGGACTGCTAACAATGTCCTTCCTCAGATCAGTCTTTGAGAAAATACTCCCAGATCCTCCAATCCTGGTCATCAAGGAACCCTGAAACATGGCCCAGCTCATCATCAGAAACAAATGCCCCTGTGATCAGCAGACTCCGGCCTCAACATAGATGCAAAAACTGTCAATACATCTTTGGCACAACAGTGAACACCCCTCCCAACAAAAAGATATCAGACTCTACATATCCTATACATGTATGTCAGAATATGGCATATATCATCCATTCTACTTGATGCCCCTAAAGAAACTGTGGGTGAAACTAGACAGGAACTATGCACCTGAATGAACTGTCACTGAAGAAACATAATGGATGGAGACATAAAAACAGCACGTTTTTACAGAATGGCTAATCTTTCCTTGATCTCATAATCCTCAGGTGTTTTTAAATGTGCTTCAGAGGTGGTGGGGGGAGGGGTGCTTTAATTAGAGCAACTCTGAAAGCTGCTGTATTTGAGGTGCCCGGAGCATCCAGTGTACCAGCATCCCCCGGCTTCATAATGGTGGTGAAAGTGCTTTAAATAAAGCTTGTTTGAGGAGCTTTAGATAAAGCACCCCCACTATCATTTTGAAGTGTGGGGATGCTGGTACACAAGATGTGGAGGCTGGCTGGAGTGTAATAATTAGCAAGCTCTAGAAGATTTGATTAATGAGCCTGTTCCAACATCCTGTAATTACAGTGCATCAGAGCAGCCTCCTGCCTCATGTACAGGCACTCCCTGTGTCCAGATGACAGGCCTTAGAACAGAAATTCATAAATGTACTGGACAGTACAAAACCTGGAATAAATATAGAAAGTGGCATTATGGCTGTTACAACCTTACAAATATTGCCAAACGATAATAACTACCTGCTTCTTGTTCTCATTTGGACACTAACCTCATTTTCTATTCTATTACACTTCTTTTGTCTTATAAGGGCTTTGTTACACTTTACACTTTGAGCTGCCCAAATGTTGATGGCTGTTTGTGCAAGCTAAGACTCTGAAGTAGTCATAGTCTAGAAATTTTCTCTGGCTGTCCCCTACCTGCACAGCTGTGACTTGCTACTAGAGGCCTGCTGAGCAGGGGCAAGACTAGGAGCTGGAGCTGTGAGTTGCCACTAGAGGGATGGTGAGCCAGGACAGGCTTCTGTTTCTGCTCTACAGGTGAGGTTGTGAGAGATCCTGGAGGACTTCAACTTGGGTGGCACATCTGTGGGGAGTGGTCACACCTTAATGGAACAAGAGCTGGGTAGGAAGGATCAAAGATAATTCTGCCCTGAGTTGCATAATGAATACAAACATTTTAAGGTTTTAACATGCAGACAATTCAGGGGTTAAGAGCTCCAGAAGCCACCCAAAATTACCATACAAGAAGGCCCTAAGAGGCTCATGTCTACACATCTTTATTCCTAGTTCATGTATCATCTATCCCTACAAGCACACTTTCTGAATTTCAGTGGAATCTTTTTCAGTCCCAAGGAGGAGCACCTGATATCAGAAAGCTTGTCCAATAGCTCTCCCACCTAAAATATTGTTTTTCCAGTTTAAGATATCACAAAAAAAGCTTATTAGGTAAGGACTGTTACAACAAGTGTTGTTTAGGATAAATGTGTATTCTTATTGCCAAATATTTGAAATAAAACCTTACTAAAACTGATACTTAACAACTTCTCTTGTCAAAGTTCACAAACTCCCATTTTTCCAGAGGCAGCCTTATGTAGTTAGATTAAGCTATGCACATACTTTTAAATTCTCTCTGACTAAAGTGAAATTGGAAGGCAGCTTCTCAAATAATGTAATACAGCCTTGGCTAGAGCAAGACAAATTGAAGATTCTGTTTAGATAAAACATAACTGAATTGTTATTTTGCATCAACATTGGCTCTGGGCATTACTAAATTAGCCACCATCATTCCTAAGCAGATGTCTCAGCTGAGATCTCCATTACAGGAATGTCCCTGAGGCATTTTCTAGATGCTCTATCTAAAAGTCAAAGCCAGAAAAAGTGGATAGGACTTGTCAGTAGTTTCCTTTCTGCCTATTATCAGTAAAGAAGACATTTGTTTTTACAACTGTGACAGTGAAAAGATCTCTGCTGTTTCCTTTTTTCCCCTCATTATTTTCTGGTTCTTGTTTCTGATCATTTGATGCCAACTTCTGTTTAAACTCAGCTAGTAAATCAAGATGTACATACAAATTAGACAGCTCAAGGGACCAGCTTTTGACATCTTCAATTCTAAATCCTTCATTTGGTATATATTGATAATGGCAAAATTGTTAGCAATACAAGGTGGAGTTCAATGGCTTATATAACATTAATTCTAGACTCCAAGAAGCTCTGGGTACCTATTGGCCCAAACCATCAGAAAAACTAAGCTGAGAGAATATTGGGTCAGAAACACAATATAAACTGGTTAGCAACTTGTTTGGAAGATTTTTCTTTTTTGAGCACAAAATTCTGATTGGATAAATCATTTTTCCTCACAGAAAAATGTCTGTTTTGACTGACAATGTTCTGTTTAAAAGTTTCAAATTTTGATCTTTTGACAACACTAAATGGAAGAATAGATAAAGGGAATTAGCATCACAAGAATAAAAACAGAATATAGCACACAATCAAGAATGGAAAATGCAGATATAAAAGACATTAAACACAGAGTGCTGATTACAGATCTTGGCCTGTGTGGTGATATAGAAAGAAAGGAGGACTGATATTTAGGCAAAATCTGAGATGAGGACAAAGGTCCTCTGCATTTCAGTCTGAATATCAAGCCACAAAAAGCATTAAGGAGTGGGCAAGGAACCTTTTTCATTAATGATCCTGCAGATACTTGAACAGAGTTAAACAGAATCACGTATTGGTGCCCCAGAGATAAAAAAGGATTTGGCCCAAGGAACTGAAATAAATGTGTAAAGGGAGCAGGAATCTAGGAAAGGAGGCCCACAAAGTAGGAGTGATGCAGCTGGAACAGCAGAAAAAGGAAGTTTGTGTGTTTTGCATTAAGACAGTCTGGAGGTAGCAGAGTACACATGTAAAGATTCCAGTAATTTGCAAGCACGTGGCCATATAGGCATGGGACAGTTTTTCATGTTGAGTAGAGAGAGAATATTGAATTTTAGAACAGCTATGGAGCGATGTGACTGTTCTTACAAAGTACCAGGATGGAAGAGCTGAATAATATTAAGAGCTGAATATGTGAATCGTTGGGCTCAAAGGGTAGTAAACAATGCCTTGATGTCTGGCTGGCAGCTGGTATCAAGTACAATGCCCCAGAGGTCGGTCCTGGGGCTGGTTTTGTTCAATGTCTTCATCACGACCTGGAAGATGGAATGGAGCGCATCCGCAGCAAGTTTGCAGATGACACCAAGCTGGGGGGAACAGTAGATATGCTGAAGAATAGGGCTAAGATTCAGAATGACCTAGACAAATTGGAGGATTAGACCAAAAAAAATCTCTGAGATTCAATTAGGACAAGGGGAAAGTCCTGAATTTAGGATAGAACAATCCCATGCAGTGCTACAGGCCCGGAGCTGACTGGCTAAGCACGAGCTCTGCAGGAAAAGACCTAAGGGTTACAGTGGATAATACATGGAACATTAGCCAATAGCATGCCTTTGTTGCGAAGAGGGCTAATCGGCTGCATTAGTAGGAGCATTGCCAGCAGATCAAGGGAAGTTAGTATTCCCATCTATTTGGCACTGGTGAGATCTCATCTGGAGTACTGTGTTCAATTTTGAGCCCCCCACTACAGAAAGGATCTAGACCAATTGGAAAGACTCCAGCAGAGGACAACAAAATTGGTGAGCGGGTTGGGGCACATGACTTATGAGGAGAAGCTGAGGGAACTGGGCTTATGTAGTCTGGAGAAGAAAAGACTGAGAGGGAATTTAATAACAGCCTTCAGCTACCTGAAGTTTGGTCCCAAAGAGGATGGAACTAGACTGTTCTCAATGGTGGCAGATAACAGAACAAGGAGCAATGGTTTCAAGTTGCAGCAAGGGAACTTTAGGTTAGATATAGGAAAAACTCTAACTAGGAGGGTAGTGAAGCACTGGATCAGGTTACTGAGAAGGTTGTGGAAGCTCAATCCTTGGAAATACTTAAGACCCAGATAGACAAAGACTCAGCTGGGATGATCTAGTTGGGGATGGTCCTGCTGTGAACACAGAGTTGGATTAAATGATTCTTTCCAAACCTAATTTTCTATGATTCTATGATGCTAAGTATAGACACAAAAAAGCAAGGTTGCAAACTTCCTTCAATTTTCTTTTTGTCAGGGAGTGGAGTGTCATTATCAATAGCAAAAGAGCAGAGAATGAGGGGAAAAAAAGCTTTTGTATAATGAGTAGTCATGCAACGCTGTTGGATTTTTATTTGGTTTTGAATTATCAGGTGGCCATGTTTTCCAATAAAACCAGCTCTGAAAATGATTTTCATGAGACAATGGAGAACATAAAAAAAACACGTGTCAGAGATACAGCCTCTGAAGTGACTTTGCTGAGCCTTTGAGACTTTTGGAAGGACTGGGAATTTGAGGGTGGGGTCCACCATTGAATTCCTGGGTAGAGAATCCTATTGAGAATTCATGTCAGCCATATGGGGACCAGGCAGCAGCTGCATTAACCCCCACACTGCTGCTCTCCCCACCGTTATTACCAAGTCCTGATATGGCTTGCCAGGTTTTTCATAGCCTGAGTCTGGCCCAGGGGTTTGTTGACTGACACCCCTGGATTGTGCAAATATTGGACTCTTTCAAAATATCCTAGACAAAAGCTTCAACTTTTGTTGCCTGATTATTTAGGTGTTTATAATCACAATGTGCTTCTATTGCTGAATGCTGTCTATAACCAGCTCCCATTCTTTTCCAGGAATACTGTATTCTATAAGGACCATGTCATATGTTTGGTACTTGCTGCAATAAATCTTGCAACACCCAGTATTGTGGAATGGTAGATTTTTCCTGCTACACAGCACATATGACAAATCTCAAATCAGAAGTTCTTCCAAAGTCTCATTTTAAAGTGATTTCATTACTGAAGCACAGAAGGTATTGTTTTTCTAAATGACTTCATAAATTAAAACCTTGTGAGCCATAGTGATTTAGAGATGAACAGGACTTGGTTTAATTTTCTTCATATTTTCTTTGCTATAGGAAAAAAACCCAACACTGTTCCCAAGCTACAGATATCATAGACAATTTAGTGTTTGTGGCACTGCTAAAGATAGAATCCATCTGGTACTCCTGCTGCTCAAGATACCTACAGTCTCAGAAGAAAATCCACAGCTGTTGTTCAGGGTAAACGAACAGGTGGCACTTCCTGGAGAATCCAGATCTGAGGGCTTAGGAGGAAGGTACCTGTCCTAGAGTCAAGCACTAGCTACAGTTACAGCCGATTTCTTTTGCAGTCAGTGAGGAGGCAGCTAGACAGAGATGAAAAAAGTTAATTAGGTTCATTCTTATTAACTAAATTCAGATCGTAAGGTTAAGTCTTCCATAAGGCAACTTCACAACATAATTTTGGAGGTTAGATTGCATTTCCCATTACTCACTAAGAGTTACAGTGTACTTGAATAGTACTTGAAAATGGATGGTTAGGTATTATATAACATACTTAAGCATATGAGAATCTGGCAAATACTGAAGAGCAAATTCATGAGCTAGTTGCCATATAACTACAAAAGAATCTAGCATAGAAAAATGCATAGGAGTAATCTGCATTTTATTTGCTCTTTTATCAGTTACCCTGCCCTACATTTTCACATAGAAGTCACTGTTACGCTTTTAATTTTATTTCCCATGTCATATGCTATTATTCATCTGAAGTTTCTCTCCTATTCTGATTACCAAATCTGTCCCCTCAGTCCTGTTTCTATTACTTTGTTAACAAGGGGTTACAAAGTAGCTTTTAGAGAGATGGTTACATTTTTTTTCCCCAATGAGAAAATTTCAAATCTAAAATTTGTATTTTTGGAATTTGAAAATGTAAAGATTTTAAAGAAACAAAACAGAAGTGTCTTTTGTTCATTTCCAACTGAAAATCAGCAGGATGTTGATTCTTTTTCTTTCTTCAGCTTACTGGTGGATAGAAATACAGGCAGGCCTCAGACTTAGGACACAATTGGTTCCTGAAAACTGCATCTTAAGTGGAAACCTTGTAACTCAGAACCAATTTTCCCATAGAAATGATGTTATAAATTGGGGATTGGTTCCTTTACCACACTTGACACAGCTGCCTCCAGCTGGTAAGTCTGTTGTGGTTGGGGGGGCATATCAATGCCCCCCAGCAAGGGAGGGGTTTAGGCTAGGGCTAGGACAGGGGCCGGGCAAGGGCTGCTAAGCTGGGGGGGGAGCAGGGAGTGGGTGGGCATCTCCCACCCCTGTCAGCCACCATTCCAAAAGCTGCTCATCTGGCAGCTTGTCCAGTGGTTCTCATTGCTGCTCCTACCACTAGTCCAGGAGGGCATGGGGCGGGCATGTGCACCTGGATCTGTGCATGGTTGGTGGGGCACTGGGCTGTGCTCTAGGGAGGCAGTGGAAAGCGCTGGGAGTGGGGACTATGCCCTGCTGCTGCTTGTCCAGCCAGAGCCACTGCATTGCATAAGCAGCTTCCCTGTGCCTCCCAGTGAGCTGTGGCTTTGCCCCACCCCACTCCAGCTGGGTAGCAGCAGCAGGGCATGGGGGGAGTGTGCCTCCAAATTAGGGCAGTGCAAGTGGAGGAGCGGGGACTGTAGGAGGGATGCAGCCACCTTAAAATTCACTGTAGCCCTACCACCTGCCTGGAGCGCAGCCTGGTGCATAGTTTCATAGTTCCATAGTTGGTAGGGTTGGAAAGGACCTGAGCAGATCAGCAAGTCCAACCCCCTGCCATGAGCAGAAAAGAATGCTGGAGACAAGTGGCCCTGGCTAGGTGATTAACTATCCTCCTTTTGAAGCCCTCCGCTAAGGTAGAAATGAGCACTACTTCCCTTGGAAGTTGATTTCAGATCCTAGTCACCCTGACTGTGAAGTAGTGCTTCCGAATGTCTAGCCTGAACCTATTCTCAATAAACCTGTGACCCTTATTTCTAGTCACTCCTGGTAGTGCTTGGGGGAACAGGGACTCCTCCAATGCCTGCTGGTCCTCTCTAACTAGTTTGTAAATGGCCACTAGATCCCCCTCAGCCTTCACTTGTGGAGGCTGGACAGATTGAGGTCCCATAGCCTCTCTTCATAGGGGCTGCCCTGCTGACCCATGATCATGCAAGTGGCCCTCCTTTGGACCCTCTCAACACTATCCACATCCCTCCTGAAGTGCAATGCCCAGAACTGGACACAGTATTCCAACTGCAGCCTGACCAATGTCACATAGAGGGGCAGGATTACCTCCTTGGACCTGCTTGTGATGCATCTGTAGATGCATGGCAAGGAGCAGTTAGACTTACTGACCGTGTCCTCACATTGGTGGCCCATGTTCATCTTGGAATCAATAATGACTTCAAGATCTTTTCTGCCTCTGTGCTGATGAGAAGGGAGTTCCCCAGCCTGTAGGTGTGCTGCTGGTTCTTCCTCCCCAGGTGCAGTACCTTGCACTTGTCAGTATTGAAACCCATCCTATTTTCATCCGCCCACCCCTATAACCTGTCCAGATCTAGTTGTAGCCTGTCCCTCCCTTCTATCATGCCCACCTCTACCCACATCTTAGTGTCATCCACAAATTTGAACAAGGTGCTTTTCACCCCCTCAGCCAAGCTATTGATGAAGATGTAGAACAGTTCAGGCCTGAGGACTGAGCCCTGGGGGACCCCACTGCCCACATCCCTCCAGTCTGAAAATGCCCCTTTCACCACTACTCTCTGGGTGTGGCCCTCTAGCCAATTTGTGACCCATCTTACTCTGTAGGCATCAACACCACAGTTGCCTAATTTTTTAATGAGAATGGGGTGAGAGACAGTATCAAAGGCTAAAGTCCAAAAAGACTACATCCACCGTAACACCTGCATCTAAGGATTTTGTGACCTGGTCATAAAAGGCAACCAGGTTGGTCTGACAGGACCTACCCCTAATGAACCCATGTTGGTTGCCCCTAAGCATAAATCTCCTCTGTCCTCACAGATGTGCTCCTGGATAATTTTCTTGAGGAGCTTCCCCAGGACCAAGGTAAGACTAATGAGCTTATAGTTTCCTGGGTCCTCCTTCCTCCCTTTTTTGAAAGTGGGGACCACATTGGCCCTTTTCCAGTTCTCTGGCACCTGGCCAGAGCACCACAAATGCTCATAAAGCTGTGTCAGGAGTCCCACAATGACCCCTGCCAATTCCCTCAGTACCCTGGTGTGGAGGTCATCTGGACCTGCTGATTTAAACATGTCCAGTCCTACCAGAAGTTCCCTAACTAGGTCCTCTCTGACCCTAGGTCTGGTTGTGCCTCTCTTGAGTCCATCCAGAATCCCAGTGCAGCCCCAGCCCCACCTACCCTGTGCAGATCCAGGGGCACATGCCCTGCCATGCGCTGCCACCACTTGCACAGCTGGGGTTGGGTGAGGCTGGGAGGTGCAGGTAGGCTAGGGTGGCTCTGGCCACTGTGCGCCGATTGTCCGGAGCCAGCACAGTGGCTCCAGCTGACACTGGCTGGGTGAGTGGCAGGAGGGCATAGTCCCCGCTCCCAGTAACTTCCATCACCAACCCAGAGTGCAGCTTGGTGCAGCCCCAGCTCCGCCCACCCTATGCAGATTGGGAGGTACATGCACTGCCCCCATGACCTCCCATACTGGCAGTGTGCAGCAGCAGGAGCTGCCCATCCTCTCCCCATACCCCGCCCTGGGCTGCACCTGCCCCAGCCCCAGCCCCAATCCCTCCTTTGCTTTGGGGGTGTTGATCTGCCCCTCCCCCCACCCCATGCCCCACCACAACAGACTTGCCAGCTGGAGACAGCTGTGTCCAGCATCATAAAATCGAAACCCCGTTGGAACCTCAAAACAAGTGTTGTAATTTACAACAGTTTTACGTGCCGTTTGTCCTAACTGAAATGGTTGTAAGTTGAGGACTGCCTTTACTCCAGTTTGCAATGAAGAGGTCACTTTTTACAGTAGGTCATTAGCATGTTACTCTATCACTTTACAGTTTTCTCACCTGAGCAGGATGGAAGCAGAGGAGAATGATGACTCACTTGTATGTGATTAAGTCTCAAAGCCTCTGGAGCTATTTTCACAAATGGAGCATCATGCATCTTGCTCAGAGTTATGCTGAGAGTCGCAAACTAGATTGTAAAGTACTGCACCTCATTTTTCCATTCCCCAAAATTTCATGTTTATTCCCTTTGTGTGAGGGCAACGGGTTATAGGGTCTTAATATATACATATCTTTTGGCAGAGATGAGTTTCAAGGGGAAAGGAAATGAATTTAAGTCTATAGCTCATAGTGGAATGGAGCAAATCAATTCCCATTGCATATGTTGTTATTGGCATTGCTTATTAAGCCTTACACAGTTTTCAGTAAAACGTTTAAGTGTGTAGACTTGGAATTGGTACAGTGCTTACAGATTTGAGGTTCTTTCTTCCAAGGTTATTTTGTTTTGAATGCAGTCAGTGGTATTTCTCAGCTCATCAAACAAAATGAACATCTGCTCTTTCAAGTATAAAGAAGACTGCAGGGACCAAGGAATTTTTTGCTGACAAACATTTTACATAACACATCTTGGGTATAATGTTTAAATAACACTTGGATATGACTTACTGCATAGATCACCACTCAATTTACTGTATATACTGTACAACACAGTATATAACACACTTCAAATGGCTAATATAAGATAAACAGATGCAAATATACTTGATTTGCAGGAGTAGTTCTATTAATATCCTATACTCTTGATGATATTTAGCTTAAGGAATTGGCCCTCAGTGTAAAACAGTGTAAATTAAGCACATAGGGTATGATTCTGCAGCCACTGAAATATGGCAAAACTCTTATTTGCTTCAGTCAGATAAGTTTAGGCTCAATTTAACAAAGGTTTTCCAAACTGTAAGATGAACTGAGAAGAGGGGCAGAATTTTACAAAATGTTATAACGCTTCATTTTTCCAGATCCTGCCTGATCCGCCTTCACTTGTCTGATTTTCCCTTTAATATATATATGGTGTTCCCAGCCCAGGCTTGTGGGACAGCCCAGGCCACAACACGTGCAGCTAGTCTTACCACTCTTGGGTGTGCAGCAGGGCTGGTGCAGCACAGCAGCTGGACTCAGCTTTCCAGCAGCCCCAGTGGTGGTGGCTCTTTTTGGCTGCTGCTGCCAGTATCGCTACTGCCACCAGACCCAGCCTCACTGTCCAGTCACCCCTGCCTGTCTGCTGCACCCCAGGCAGATAGGATGGGACATGGGTATGTGGAGAGAGGCATCAGGGTGGGCAGGGTTTGAGCTAGGATTGTGGGGTGGTGACAGTGCAGGGCTGTGCTTGCAGCCGACCACTGCTTAGTCCTGGGCCCTAGCTCTATGCCGTCACTGCCTAGAGATCCCGGCCCTTCCCATCCATCCCACAGCTGGATGCTTCTCCTTGCCTACCAGTGGCCCCAACCCAACCCATCCATCCATGGGGGTTTGGTGTCTATCAAGACTCTACCCACCTACTTGCTTTGTCTAGTGCTTGACCAGTCTAGTAATCTGCCACTTAGGAAGTGTTGGTGAGCTGTTGCAGGGTTGGGACAGAGGTGGGGGTGTTGCACTATCTTGCAGCAGCTCACCAGAACACCTTAAGTGGCTCTCCAGACCAAATAATTGCGCATTCCTGGTTTACAGTCAAGCTCTACTTTACAGCTGTATCTGTTCTCATCCTACCAACAAGGATGAACACCTTAAAGATCTAGAGCAGGGTTTCCTACAATTACAGTACAATCCCAAAACTGTAGCCCCTCAAATCAATAAAGCCAGACTCAAATCTCGCTCTGGCCTGCTATAATACCAACTCCAGGAAAAGGATAACAGACTCCATCTGGTTGTTACCTACAGCCCCTATCTTGAACACCTAAAACACATCATTAATGACCTCCAAGCCCTTCTGGAAAAGAATGACCATCTCAAGGTAGCCTTTGGGGACAAACATGTCCTGGATTACAGATAGCACCCCAAGCTCAAATGACAGATCAATGAACTCCTTTCATCACCGATGGACCAGACCTTGAAATAGACCCAAATGCCTTTTGTTTCCCCACATCAATAGAGACATCATCATCTCTGAACCTAATAACAAGGAGTATAACATTCAAGGCTCATTCACTTGCAACTGTACCAATATCATATACACCACCACCTGCTTACAATGCCTGTCTGCTGTCTACATTGGACAGACAGTGCAATCTCTACATCTAACAATGAATGAACACTGATCGGACACCAGCTTCAGAAAGACACAAAAGCCTGTGGCAGAACACTTCACCCTCCCTGGACACTCCATCACTGACCTCAGGATTGCTGTTCTTAGGAAAAAAAAATTTAAAACAAGTTTGAACAAGAAAATGTACAAATCACCCACAGACTAAACTATATAAAGTATTGTTTAATCAAGGACAATCAATTCTTGTTACCTATATTAGCTTCTGTGACACCTTTGAGCCTATAGATTTAAGGCTTTTTTGCTTGCCTCTCCTAGCACTTACCCCTCCTCCCCTCCCCCCATATACCTTGCTTGTGTTTTTTACTTCAATTTCTCTCTCCTTATACTCTGCTATCTGTACATCCTTTCACAGCATCTGATAAAAGTCAATTTCAACCTACAGAAGCTCGTATTCTCATATATATCTTATTTAGTTAGTCTATAAAATGAGAAAGGAAAAAGCATTGTGCTGTAAACTTGGACTCCAACTCAGACTACACATGGGTCTGTGAAACCTGTAACAACCTACGTCGCTCTCAAATCGGGCTCATCAGTCACAAGTACATTCATTAGGTAACTGCCCAACATCTTATGCATACACCATGATCCAGAGGATCAACGGGTGCCTCCATCATAAAAGGTGCCTTCTGGCTGACTTCAGACTAATGTGGCTAAATATCTTTCTGTTGGACCTAATGCACAGAAATACCAATATGAAACCCAAATAAATGTTTGTTTTCTTCTCTTGTCTTCTTCCCTGAATACTGATACTAATGTGAAATGACCATAAAATGTAATGCTATAAATAGAAGCAAAGAAGTATCGTGAAAGAAAATATTTAGCTTTTGATACAGGAATACAATTAATTATATAAAGCCATGGATAAAATAAACCATTTGCAGACTATTTACAGTGCCAAAGTCAAACATTTGTTCCAGTTTTACCCAGATAAATCAAGAATAATCCAATTTAATTCACGTATTGTTCTGGATTTACAGTGAGGCACCTGAGATTAGAATCTGACTTCCTCTCTGAACTTACTGTTGATATATCAGGTGTTATATATAGGTTTCAATAAGCAGAAATTTTGCCATTGACCTTAGCAGAATCAAAATAACTTTTTTCGTATAGTACGTGATTTATTTATTCAATTTTAGGCTATATAAAATCGAGTGCAACCACGTGTTTGAGGTGCATATACTAGAGATAAAAATCAGAACACAAAGACAACTGACAGCTCAGGGAAGAGTAAATTCCAAAAGCAAAAATTATCACAGAGAAGGGCACGCTAGCAGCTGGAGGGCTTCTGTCAATCCCAAATGGCAGAATTTTGCCATTGTACTTGTATTCTGTATGTCTGTAATCTGGAGCAGTTTATTCCCTGCAGACAACAAAAACATTCAGTTTTACTAAGCTTACTATTAAAAAAAAACATGGTGAAAACTAGTATAGCCCAACAAAAATGTCTTGTGGTAAAGTAGCTCCTACAGCTAAATTCTAATAGCAACTGTAAACCGAATGGGGGACAGACGAGGTTCTGTATTCTGTTGCTGGTCATACTGGTCTTTCAATTGCAACTCAAGCACACTAAACAAAAGACCATATCCAAGGCAACATGCATTCAAATATTTAGCTTTCAATATGCAACAAGAAGTAATTGTGTGTTGTTGTTTTTTTAATTTTACATTTCTACGTATTCACAACTGATAACAGGAACACCCACCCCTATCTGAAGTATTTGTTAGCACTGGAAGAATGGCTTTGCTAAAAAAAAAAAAATTATGAAAATCGTTGTCAATAAGAATCTCAAGGAATGTCCTTCTATGACTATTGCATTGGCAACTCAGGTGGACAAAGGGAAACTGAGAGCTTTCAGTAAGCTGGTAAGAGGAAAGATAGATCTGTTGCCTCAATTTTGCTACTGAGCAAGGATGAATTTTCTTTTCCTTCATTTGAATAATGGTCAAAGTAACTTGAAAAAAATACTGGAAAGATGAAAGAGAGAGTGCCTTTTCATTTCTGAATCCCCACCAGAATAATTATCATCAGCAAGCAACTTAGAGGACTACTTTTACTATAGGTTCCATATTGACCATTAACTACCTCATTTCACGAGATTCTTTCAATTTAAAGAACATTTTTATTGGGTATTACAAGGTGAAAAGTCACATAAATGTGTGTAAAAAGTTTTAGAGCTAATCAAAAAGGTTTAGTGAATCATTCATGTGCTGAAAACTATTGTTTAGAGATGGACAATAAGATTTATGAAATTTGAAAAAATAGTTTTGGCAAAAATTAAGAGAAAGTTGGGGAATTTCAGAATAATTTATTTCATCACTTTTGAAACAGAACATTTTGAAATCATCATCAATGTTTTTAAATTCAGACAAAAAGACGCTCCAGTTCAAAAAGTCACATTAATTTCTAATTATACATAATACCATAGATCACTAGTCTATATTTTGCTTGCATTTTAATATCATTGAAATTCTTACACTTTGATCAAACAGGAGTACAGAACAAAGAGTTGCACTCCTGCCCAGGGAGGGGATGGGGGTTTTGAATTAGTGTTTATTTGAGATTTTTTTTAATAGCAAGGTCATGATTTTTGTTGTTTACTTAATCTATTTTTAATCATTATGGATGTTATTCTATGTAAGTACACATTATTTTAAGTCTAAAATATTATGACTATCCTCTCTAGCTCTCTTCTGATTGTGTCAAGAAAGCTCTTCTTTTCTATTTGAATGTTTCGTTTCAGCAGAATCCCTGAAATGGTATGACCTGAAAGCAAATTTTCAGTTCAGGGCAATCTGACACAAGCTTTCATTTTGTTCTTAAATTTGCTTTTTTCCACCAGTTTTGGCAAAGCAGTTTTCCTCTCCCATCCATTGCCATAAATATTGCAAAACAAATAGGCTCAGTCAGAAAGGTGTTTTAGTCATATTTTCAGTCCAAAAGCTAATGCAAGCAACAGCATGAGTTTTCAGATTAATTATTCCATACATTTATAGTTTACATTTCATAGGGTTAAATCTCTTCTCCCCCCCCCGCTTCTTTAATTTCCCCAAAATACAAAAATGGTGACTCCTTATGTAACAGGTATTATTGTTGGCTACAAATGTCCAACTCAGGATCCTTAAAATTCTGGTTTATTAGGTGGATTGAAGCACTGTAATGAAGTTAAAATCATAAACCTTGGGGCTGGTCCACACACACACACACACACACACACACACACACACACACACACACACACACACACACACACAGAGTAGCAAGCTACAGAGTCAGGTATACCTATCCTACAAGCGCTGGAGTCTGCCATCAATTGCCAGTCAAGGCTCCTTTCAGTGAGGTGTTATCTTCCAGAAGGGGGTCACTGGCTGGTCCTTCTGGCTGGACAGGTCTGGTCGAGTTGAAGATCAAGAGGGCACCCCTGAGTATGTCTGCCTTTTATCTGTCCTTGGTAGACTTTGGTGACTCCCCAGTTTTCAAGTTGGCCCAATCCAGGGGTCATTGACCATTGTAGGACTCCCCCCCCCCCGGTGGCTACTGGATAGCATCTGTCAGCCCCAGGGGTCGGCCGCATGTATGTGCAGGTTTGGGAGTTCTTTGATGAATTCTGAATAGGGCTCTGGGAGCGGTTGATTTGGAGATATTCAGCCCAAAAGTTGGTCCCCAGCATTGATTAAGTCAGGGCAGGGCTTCTAGCCCTTGATCAGTGAGGTTTAGAGATTTCCTGGTTGTTAAATTGTCTTCTATTGAGTTCTTCCATTGGTTGATCTGCAGTTTTCTTAGGTGTTAATTGCTGCCTGATGCTACAGTGTTACGCATGCAATCACTGATTGCTCTTTCAGGGGTCAGCCTGATACAGGGAAGGGCAGTTTGATTCCTGACCTTGTTAACATTGTTACAATGTATAACTTACTTATGGAACTAAAACACATTTAGTTGAAAGCTGAAAGGTGAGGAGTATAAAGTATAAGCTAGAAATGCCATGGCACACAAATAGATAAAAATACCAAACTACAAGGGGAGATACGAAATGCACACATACAAATTTTAAAACACAATTCCTTATCTTAAAGTGAAAGAGAGAGGAAGGAAGAAAAGGTAGAAAAAGAGAAACATATCCAAAGAGGACTCTTGTGGGCTTTGGATCATGTCATGGAGGATTAACTTGATCTTCTAGTGAGCAAACCCCAGCTGTTAGCATGTACCCTCCTTTCCAGCTCCTTTCTTTTTTCTCTTCTATCTGACATTTTTCCATCCAGCATCAATGAACCAGGTGATTGTATGAGGATAAAATATTTTTCTGGCTTCAAGTTTTTAACTAGATCATGAGGGGAATCATCCAAAAGTTTTCAGTCTGCTTTTGGGGCTACAGACAGTGGGCAGCCACTTGTTACTTTGAGCAAATGTAGGAACAGTAAGACTCACTCAGATGGCTATCAAAAATACCCTGTTGGGATAGGATATAAAATCTGTTTTAGATTTTTGGGCCCTAGATGATACAGGACTTTACACATCATCAGCAATGGCTTTAATTGCACCCGGAAGCAAAAAGGTAGTATCAGCATTTAGAAATGTGCTCTGGGGCAGAAGAGGGGATGCTGTAATTAAAGTGTCTCTGAGAGCTGCTGTAATAAAAGTGCCTGCAGCATCATGTGTATTCAGCATCTTACTCTTCAAAATGGCAGCAGGGACACTTCAACTAAAGCTTGTGTGATGAGATTTAGTTAAAGCGCCCCTGCACCCATTTTGAAGTGCAGGTTGCTGAATACACATGACGCGGTAGGCACTAAATACACGATATGGATGCAGAGCTCCATCACATGTATAGGTGGCCAAGAGTTCTGTGTTTACATTAATCCAGACTTCTAATCAGGTTGAGCAACTACATATGGAAACCTGCAGAATTGTGTCCCACTGCACAAGTTACTACAGATACATAAAGCAGCAGCATCTCTTGTTTTAATATTCCTTCTGTTTTTGCTAAAGTAGTTATTTATTTATTTAGTGCCTGGTTTCATTTCTTCCATGCTTTACTGCAAACATCAAAGCATGTATTTCTCTTTCCATCTTCCCTCTGTCACTTTCCATCAGAAAGTCCCTTCATATCAGGATAAAAGAATACTGCTTGAAACAGTCTCCCATAGTTTATATCACTGTTGTGATTCTTTCTCTTCTGTGCGTCTCATCTAAGGAATGAATACATTCATCCTTAGTGAGTCTATCTACAAATTTAATGCCTTCTGCTGCCAGAATGACACTGGTGTATCACAAGTACTGTGTATCTTTTACATTTTGTACACAAAAAGCAAGATCCATTACAGCACTCAAAAGCAGCTGTAATTTATTGAGAAGCCATTACATTTTAGCCCTGTAGGCAGTCCTTTGTAGAAAGGCAGCTGTGACAGTAAAGGCAAACATGCAACACTCTGATCATCATCAATCGGCATTGATGTCTCTTCACTACGTCTGAAACATTGCCTCTCTGCTATAGATGCAGTCCCATGGTTCTTGTTATAGCCCTGGTTCAGTTAGTATTTGCAACAGAGAGAGAAGCATGAATAAGGAAAATCTGTATTACAGCTGGATCAAATTTTGTCCTTTTGGTCAAAAAACCCAATTTACACAAGAATGAAACCATTCAGGAAAAAAGAAAACAAATGTTTACACGTAAACATTCCAGTACGTCTGAAAGTAACCATATTTTTCCCAAAATTTTGATTGAACATTTTTGGTTGTTGAAAAAAATGTAAATTATGTTATTATCAATAGTATTATTCAATTAATAATATTCTAATAATTTTCAGTCAAAATGTTAAATTAAAAAAAACATATTTGGAAAATAAGGAAACATCTGTGAGAAGAGAAGAAAAATCACCTATTTCAAACTGTATGCAATTGTAATCCTTTTCTTCTTTTTTTAATGATTATTTTATATACTTTCAGTGTACCAGGACAGTAAAATATCATATGCCTTCATTAGGACAGTACACGTAACACTGTCCAGTTTAGGGTCTAAATCAAGATAATTTTTGTTTCTCAAAATTCAGCTCCTGTCTACTGTAAATCAACCCCTGCACCTTGATTTCTAGTTTAAAAAAATGTTCCATTATCTTATTTAACCCAGGATTTGTTCTGAAAAATAATATTTAGTAACAAAAGATGAATAAAGGTAAAGGAAACATGCATGCAGATTATCTTGTAAAAGGATGCCAGTGTTTAAAATGGACAGAAAATAAAGGTCAAGTCCTTGTCTTGTCAAAACAAATCAAGTCCTTTGGAAATTAAATTTTTTTTAATCTAGTAATTTGAAAAGAATTTACCCCAAATTAGTTTAAGATTATGTTTGTACTTCAAGACTGAATTTTCTTTATGATTTTTTTTTTTAAATCCTGGTTGTGGTTTCTAGACTGGTGGCAAATGCCAATATTTACATATTCACCTCCAGTAACCTGGAAGGCACTGTTTGAGGATAGTGTCCTGGAGAAGTCGACACTGTATTGATACGGTATTAAAAAACAAAAAAGTGAAAAAGAACAAATTAGGTCCTGCCAAAGAAAAACGCTACATGGAACCAGAGAATTTAAGTCAGGAAAGGGCAGAGTGGATGTATTTAAGACCAGGATGGAAATAAAAGCCAAGAGTCAGTTATATAAATAATGGTGACTCAGCAAAAAAAGGAAATTTATTACTTGATAAGAACTATGAACTTATTGTAATAGATGATGGATTAGCTTCCTCCTGAAGGTGAGGAGGGAGACAGACTTCTTATTTGTGTAGACATCAGTCCACAGAGTTCCAGTAGAATAGATAGCTTCCCTAGCATGGAAAATGAGAAAGCCTTCAGACCTAAACTGAAGGGATGACACCCTGCCCTATTAGATTAATAGGAGCTTTTCCAATTCTGCAAGGTTTGCCACCCCTCTCCCTTCCTGCCATGACATCCTTCTCCGCTCCTCATCCCTTCCTGCCTCCATTTTTAAAATACTGGACTAAAGACTAAATTTTGTGCTCAAGTTGGTGTATTAGCTCTACTCTCTTTTTTGTCCCTTTTGTGATGTGAAAAGGTTTTGGTTAAAATGAGCTCTCAGGGATTTTCTTTTTGATTATATCCATGGTCTCAAAATGGCTATCTGTGAAATATATATGTACTTTGTGCTGCATTGGTCCTTTTGTGAAATGGCATTTAGAGTACCTACGAATTTGCTCTTATAGAAGAAATCAGTGCCTGATTTGCATTTAACTCCAATTGATTCAAATTGGATTGAAAATCTAATGTAAAAAATTCCCCCTGCCTTCAAAAATACCTGAGTAATACCACACTGAAAAAAAAGAACAGCTAGTCATATATCCCCCTGCCATGTATATATACACACAATCCTCAGACAAATTGTACAAAGGAAAAGCTGGCTAGATGCTGATTATGAACCAGAGTTAATAGCTTGACTATATTGGAAAATATAGGCTTTTATCCACAGTCCTTCAATTGCATTCTATGAATTCATTAAACTACAATTTAAACAAGAGTGTTATTAAAGAATGTATAACAATACTCATCATTAATCAGTTCTTACACACACACACACACACACACACACACACTCTCTCTCTCTCTCTCTCTCTCTCTCTCTAAATTCATTTACAACAAATTCCTCTGCAACAGTCCAATTTGCTTCAGTGAAATAATATCAGGACTATGTATTTTTTCATTTGCTTTATCTATACTTATTCTTCTATCCATTATTCTTGATGCAAGTTATTAAAAAATAATATAATGAGGACATTATAAGGACACAATTTTTTTAACTTCTTTATTGCAGCAGCAATGAAAACCACATTTGTCCTTTTTTATTTAATTTCTAACATATAAATAGCGAATATTACCAGAAGATAAAAATTTAATATTGGTGCACAATTATGCCACAGACATAAAAACTATATATAGTTTTTCTTATTTAATCACATAGCACAAATGCAAGCAACAAACTGAATATTTTTTCACAGAGTTATAGATGTATATTATCTCTGCTTCCCTGGATAGAAAAATCATTATTTAAGAATCTTGAAACTAGAAGTATTATGTTTTTTATTATTGTTATTTGAAAGTCAAACAATCCCTCTGATTCTACTCAGTGATTAGGGAGGAACAGTCTCTTCATTGTGATCTTTTTATTAAAATGATGTTTATTCAAATGACGGGCTTTTATGTAACAAGTCTCATATCTTTTTGTATAGAAAGACTAATATATTAGAAGTTGGAAATACAGAAAAGAAATATTATATATATTTGTTCTCTTTCTTCTAATTATCCTTTCTTTCACATTCACCTTCATTCATGTTTGTTCTCCACCTTACTGTGCATCTTCTATTTGTTTCCTTTTTATACATCTCCAATTGAATATATATATTTTTTTCAAAGTTATCTATATAGTTCAAATAACGAAAAGCTAACCTCTAAACTTAAAGACAAGATTAGTTTTGACATCTATGTTTTCCAAACATCATGGAACAGTACAACTCAAACCTTATCAGAAACTCAGTCAGGTTTGTTAAACAATCCAAGGTCTCTAGTGCTGTATCCCATAATTGTCATATGATGCTACTAAATGAAAGCTATACAAGATGGTTGTCTAAAATAAGAGAAAACATAGATGTCCATGGTGGTATGCTGAATAGTTCTCTTGAAACAGCTGAGAAAAATTGACCTGCTTTTTAAAATGCCCTGCTTCTGGGAGATGGAATGGAATCACACAGTAGGTAAATCAAAATCATTGATGTGTTAATGAAATACACTGAAAAACAAGCATACATTCAGAAATAATGCTGCACAAGTGAATCTGATGTAGACTAATGTTTATAGTAACTGCTTTTCATGAAATGTATTTCAAATTTGTAACACCAACCTATTAAATGGGTACTTTGCGTCAGTCTTCCATCAGTCCCATGGGACACCCAGGCCCACTACAGGATAGGGAGGTCCGGGTTAGGGAGATCCCTCTCCCTTCATCAATGCTGACCTCGTAAAGGAACACCTTGAGAGGCTGGATACCTTCATGTCAGCTGGCCCTGACAATCTACACTTCAGGGTACTCAAGGAGCTGGTAAGCATCATAGCCCAGCCTCTGGCACAGATCTTTGAGAACTCCTGGCGCTCTAGTGTAGTGTCCGAAGACTGAAAGAAGGCCAATGTGATGCCTATCTTCAAGAAAGGGAGGAAAGTGGATTTGGCTAACATCAGCCTGACTTCTATCCTGGGAAAGTTCTTAGACAAATGTACTAAAGAGGCCATTCTTAATGGACTGGCTGATGCCAACATCCTAAGGGATAGCCAGCATGAGTTTGTTGCAGGTAGGTCTTGGTTGACCAATCTCGTTACCTTCTACAACCAGGCGACCTATCACCTGGATAAGGGAGAAGATATTGATGTCATATATCTTGATTTCAAAAAAGCTTTCAATTTGGTATCTATCCCATGATCACCTCTTGGCAAAACTGACTAATTGTGGCCTTGAGTTCACCATGATCTGCTGGCTGGGAAATTAGCTCCATAGTCAGACCCAGAGGGAGTTTGTAATTGATGGAAGTCAATCATCATGGTGCCCTGTGTCCATAGAATCATAGAAGTAGGATCAGAAGGGACCTTGTAGATCTTCAAGTCCGACCCCCTGGCTGGGCAGGAGGAAAACTGGGCTAAAATGATCCCAGCCAGGTAGGCCTCTTCTTAAAGACCCCCAGGGTAGAAGCCAGCACCACTTCCCTTGGAAGTTGGTTCCAGATCCTAGCCACCCTAACTGTGAAGTAGTTCGTATGGATGTCTAATCTAAACCCACTATCCAACAACTTGTGGCCGTTATTCCTTGTTAACCCGGGGGGCGCTAGGGGAAACAAGGTCTCCCCCAAACCTTTCTGGTCCCCCCTAGAGAGTTTATAGATGGTCACAAGGTCCCCCCTCAGCTTTCTCTTGTGAAGGCTGAATAGGTTCAGGTCCCATAGCCTCTCATTGTAGGGTCTACCCTGCTGTCCCCAAGAGATGACAAGGTCAAACAGTCACAAACTCTTTCATAACCATTTCAGACTGGACATAAGGAAGAACTTAAGAGCCCCCAAAGTCTTGTATAGCCTGCTATTGGGGGTGATTCAAGCACCTACATTGAACACCTTCAAGAGTAAATTGGATGCTTATCTTGTTGGGATCCTATGACCCCACCTGACTTCCTGCCCTTTGGGCAGGGGGCTGGACATGATGATCTTCTGAGGTCCTTTCCAGCCCTAATGTCTATGAAATCTATGAAACACTCTTAGAAAATTGCTTCCATTTTTCTCTCAAACCTTTCTCCAAAATCCTTAGACAAGTTTTACTACCCATAAGGTTAGAAGCCATGCAAGTACAAGTTTAATGCTAATTTTTTCAGACTGAAAATGCAACCCCTAGAAAAGTGCATGTGTGTGTGTGTGTGTGTGTGGGGATTGTGTGTGTGTTTTTTTTTTTAAGAAAAAACAGAGATTAAGTGAAACCAAGTCTTCTGCACAAAGGTGAATTTCAGCCTGTGTGCACCATTATATTACTTTCTCTGCTCTATTTAGAATTATTCAAGTGAACCTAAAAAAGAAAGAGATGGAGTGAATTGTGTGGATTTCAAAATGTATTGTATATTGCAGAGTTGCTGTCAGTTGATTTTGTTTCATTTTAAAATAAGGAATACTGACTATCCTAGGCAGACATGATTTGGGATGCAGGGCTAATTATCATGTAGCTCACAAAAGGTTCCTACAGACATTTAGTGCTCTGCTCTTACTCATGGTGTTTTACATAAAGCACCATGAGTTAGAGCCTCCCCAACAGACAAAGAAGACATTAGCTTGGGGGGTGGAGGATAGAACCTGCCTGCACTGGGCCTTGCCAGCAGGTGGGGACAGTCCAGCAGCCTCCAAGAAGGCTGAGGAAGTGCCCCTCTCTCCAGCCCTGCCCCCCACCCCAGGTCCATGGCTGTCAGTGAGAAAAGGAGGTGAAAGAGGAAACTAAATTAGTACAATTTTTATTCCTTGTGTGTCCATTATTTGAAATGTAACTAGGGTTGTGAAAGCCAAACAGCTAAACCTGAGTTTCCAACGATGAGGAAAGAACAATTGTTTTGAGATATTCAGCTCCATTGTATCAAAAATCCTAGTTTTATTTTCAGCTAAACAGAGGTTGTCCAAAAGTATTAGAGAAGAGAGGTTTGTGGGGTGGGAGGTGGGAAGTTGGCAGGGTCCACAGGGGAACTGGAGAGATCAGGGGGAAAGAGGGTCTGTAGGGGGTTGGTGGGGTCTGGGAGGGATTGGCAGGATTGGAGAGACAACCAGGTCTATAGGAAAGTTGAGAAGAGCAGGAAAGCTCTCCAATACCATCAACGCCTTCCTCCTGGAATGTCCCCAGCCCTCCCTCCCAGTGCTGTTGAACTGTACCCAATCCCATTAACCATTCCCAAGGCCAGTTTTACTGGCATTCAGCAGTCCCAGGAGCAGTCCCATGGAAGTAAACTGGCATGGAGGAGGAGCAGGCAGATCAGAGGGCTGGCAGGTCTGTGGGTGGGGATTGGCAAGATTGGGAGGGGTGCTGGTGTCTCTGCAGGGCCTAGTGGGGGGATGGAAGGGTCCCCCAGAACCAGTGCCAGGGATAGTGAGGAATTTTCAAGTCTCTATCTGATCAGGAGCCAAAATTTGAACCTGGTGAGTACGCTAAACTGAGTACGCTAAACTACCTAATTATTTAGTTTATCCGTTCACATTTTGACTAAAATACAGGAAAAAATGGTTTCTTTTAAGAGATGAAAATATTTTTTTTCTATTACATGTTTTTGTAATAGAGGGATAAACAAGATTTTTTTACAACTGCAAATCCATTTTCGTTCCAACTGCAAAGCTACTTTTTCTTACTTGATATTTCCATATATTGCTGCCTACATACTAATATATGTTCCTATTAATTTATTTTCTAAGCAAGTCTTATGAAATGTCAGATAAATAAATTACAGGAAAATGTGAAAGAGATTAGCATTTTTACTTTGTTATTGAAACAAACATGAAAGCAAAAGACAGATGAACACAATGTGGAAAATCTAAACCGCAGTGTTGATACTTAGGCCATCAGAAGCTGTTGGCTTTTGCCTTCAGGGCATATGATTTTGGTTAGGGACATGGTTTTGCTAAGAGTTATTAAATTCTAAAGTAGAACTGATCCTGGGGTTACAAAAAAATTAAATGTAGAACTGCAGAGAACACAGATGGGGAAAAAATAAAAGATTACCATTGAGGCTTCAAAGATGATTCTGGTATGGTCCAATAACATAAATATACTTAAGGAGTTTCACCAGCTTTAATCAAAGTATGTGGCATTTTACATTGATATGTGAAAAATTCAATAAAGTTTACAACCCTAAGAATTCTGGGATTGCCAGCTGAAAAGGGAGGAAGGATATAAATAATGTATTTCTTGTAACTCCTGGTCTGGAGCTGATCCCCTGTTGAGCACTGAGAAAGAATGTTGGATCCCTGGGAGACAGCTGATGCTGTCTAACATGTTGGACTGATTTTGTGAACAGATGAAGAAGAACATAAGAGAAAATGTGAACCCAAAACTACAAGTCGTAACTTAAATAGTACTTTTTGTTTTAACGTAACTTGGAGGTAACAATGCTGTAAAAGAAAGAAGAATTGAGAACAAAATGTAAAAACATCATGCAAAAATACTGCATCAGGCTATATGACAACAATCATATCATTCAATGTATAGAAGTGTTGAGTGGGTTGGTTGACAATTTACTCGCAGGTTTTTGCAGAAAAGGGTGTCTAGAAACACATATGGCTATGTTTAGAGTCAAACTGTTGGCAGTTAACGGGCACGTATGCAAGTGCAGGCAGGCTGCTGGAGAGACACTAACTCAGGCACTTTACATAAAGCACCACAAATTAGGGCACTTACACAAGTTACATTTTTTGTGCGATCTGGCCCCTGAAAATGATCTATAAACATGACATAATACATGTTTATGGCTGCAGAGCACTTTTAAAATGGCTGACCACACAAAAAATTAACCCTCAATAAATCAGCTATTAGCTGAAGGTGCTGTAGAGCAGAGCACCTTAGGAAACTTCTGTTCAGGTTCCTTTAAGTGTTTTGGTTTTTTTTTCATGCACCTTTGGCCATGTGCCTATACAGCAGGGGAGGGAAGGGGAGGAGTGGAGGGAGGATAGTACACAGCTGCCAGCTGGGCTTTGCCGTGGCCAGAGCTACGGGTAAGGCAAGATGGAATGGCATTTCTTCACCTCACAGGTCCCAGCTGGGGTGTCAGGGGGAGCTGGCAGCTGTGTGCTGCTGCTCTCGAGAGGCTCAGGCCAGGGGTGGGGGAAGGGACCCTCACCCACGTGAGCACAAGTCCAACCCACAAAGCCACGTGGGATGTGCGTGGAATCACCCAAAACTAACCCTTGCAGGGAGCCTGTACCCAGATTGCCTAAGGCACCGTGCCTTTGAGCACCCCTGTCTGACACTTCATCAGTCAAGGGTTAAATTTTCATATGATCAGTCATCTTAACAGTACTCTGCAGTCTTTAACATTTCTTATGTTATGGCTTTAGACCACTTTTGGGGGCCTTACTGTGTGCAAAATTTAACTTCTGTAAATGCCTAATGGCTGTGAGAAATGTGGACAATCTTAAGTCTGGCCAAATCCTTAGTCTTTATGGTGACATTTAATGGTATGCTCAGCAAAGGACTGAACTGGGCACACCTTGGTAACACAAGGGCTACTTCCCTGAATGGATGCAACATAGCCACCTTTGGCAAGTGCTGGATGGGGGCTGATTAGCACTGCCAAAGCCATGAGCATATTGTTGCATGCCTAGTGCAGATTTTTTCAGCATATAATGCACATGAAAAAGTTGTGGTAGCTTTCACTGCAGTTCTCAGTAGAAGTGAGGAGGTGCAGTGTAAACATACCTATGTAGGACTCACCTTTGTGGGGGAGTGAGAAGGCGGCAGAGGCATAAGCTGTCACTGGGATTCCAGAAAGAAGGCAAAATTCCTTCCAGAGCTCCTTGATGCCCGTGTGGACCACATCTACTCTGGAGATGGTCAAAACATTGGATATAAAATTGTACTGTCAGAAAAAGCTCATATGATTAAATCAAAACCTTCCAGGGGAAATTAATTTTACACCTGAAATTTGACTAATTCAAGCAGGCTTATCTATCATGCACCCAGCTAGATAGGCAACCTGCAATCTAGGTGTTAAAGTGAGTACCCCACACTGGTAGGTTGTTCCCCCCACTGGGAAAACTGGTAGGTTGCCAGGGTCCCAGAGATCTCTAGTACCACCTCCAGCTGCCCTGCTCCCACATTTTCCTGGATCTTTGATTCCCTAATGCGTTATCACTTTGAGAGCCAGCTGCCTCGTGACTCAGGCAACCCAGGGAAGAGACAAACAAACAAACATGCCAGCTTGTTCTGCAAAAACTTTCAAGTTTTGCTCTTTCTTCTTGTTCAGAATCACCCTTTTCTCACTGTTACAGTGCTTCTAGACAAGTCCCTACAGAAGTTAAAGGTAGCCTTTTAATGTCTTCACCTCCTACCTGTTCTCTTTTGGTCCCACTGTGATGAGGACATGGAAAAATAACCCTTTTGCTCAGGTATTTTGTAAAGGCAGCAATTCCAAACAGATGCAAAAGACAATGGGTAGAAGGGAAGTCAAGAGGTCATTCTATTCTAATGCTTCCCTTCTAATTTTTAAGTAGCTCTGTACAACCTAGCCCAAAGAAAATGGGCAGTGAAAACTGCCTTCCAGTACATCAACATTTTATATATACCAGATCTCACCAAGGCCTTCTTGTATGAGGACCTAATAAGATTGCAGAATTAGGCTGCATATACATTTTCAAATGATCTGAGAGAATTTTCCCAGGTTTGTTTTCCAGGTAGAAAAACTTACCCCAAGACCCCTGAACAGACACTCAAATGCTGAGCCCCTGAGAAGCATGGCTTGTAGTACTGATGCTGCACACCAAAGGGGCTCCTGTACACAACTCTTACATTGGGGTGGGCAAAATGCAGCCTGCAGCCCGGATGCAGCCCACTAGGCCATTCTATTTGGCCCGTGGGGCCCCTAAAAATGTAGGAAATGTAATATTTATCTGTCCCTGGCTGCCTGTCATGCAGCCCTCAATGGCTTGCCAAAACTCAGAAAGCAGACCTCCACGCAAAGTAAATGCTTCACAGATTCCATTAGTCTGCATGGACACAGATGGTAGCAGTGCACAGGGCAGCCCTTAATGGTTGAACCAGACTGCTAAAAGTCAACCTGTGTCACCCTGCATGCAGATGTTACAGGTAAATCTTGGGAGCACACAATGGAGCAGACTTTCACAGCACATGAGATAAATCTCAGCAGATCACTGTCAGAAGCTGCATATTGACATTATCAAGGAGGAACCTTTGTTGGAAAGTAATTTCACACTTCCATGTCTCAGTAACCATCAGCAAAATGATTTCAAACATCCAAGAGGAGAGGGCATTCCTTGACTAATGAAGCACTTCATCATATGCTTAATATCAAGCAGCTGAATAGTTCTATTAAGTAGATCATGATGAAGTGATTCAATGTATCAGGTTTAGGTAAGCAATAGAAATAACTGAATAATTTGCTACAAATTATTCCATTCCCTGAATGCAGCCTCTTGTTCTATCCATGTCTTCTCTACAAGCAGGACAGCAGTTCTATCATGGAAAAATATACTTTATCATTGCATCCTGAATACTTCCCTAAATAGTTCTAGGGCTGGATATTTTCCATAGCTACGTGCAAGTTGCTGTGAAAATTTTCACTAGGCACAGACATCCGATTACACTGGCTCTGCTTATTGACAAGATGAACTCATAAACCATGTTTACCTGGTAATCTTATTGTTCTTGACAAGGGCGCCCTCCAGCAGGCTGTCTTCTAAACTAAAAGCATGAGAGCCTACAGTGTACTTTTGGTGGTCATTGCAGTAACAGTACCAATTAAGCAATGCACTGCACAGCAGGGCACTGTCACTGTTACACAACTTCCATTTTAGGAGCCTGCTTCAGGCAGTGGAGGGCCCTTGAGAGTGCCACTATTAAGTCCAGTGAAATTTCCATATAGACGCAGCCTTAGAATCAGGTTTCTTGTTCAAATGTTTTTACGATTGTAGAAAAGGCTTTCATTCATATTCCTCAGCATGGCCAAAACACTGCTCTTTCTATAACAATCCCTTCCAACTCATGTGCTATATACACACCTGCAACAAGTGTTGTGAAGCCAGCCAGAGCAAATTCACTCTTATTTAGTAGTTAATCTAACTTATACTTTGGGAGTTTGCACACAGCTCCAAACATATGCTCTGATCTAATGGGACTGCTTACAGATGTGACTTATTTCAAAGCACCATGAAAAAAATGCAGTCAGCTCATTAGCTCAATCAGCGAGATTGCCTTTGAAAGTGCAGAAAAACAAAAAATGCTGACAACGGCAGCAAGCAAACACTTGAATCTTGAGTGCAAACTCTATATTTTCAATATAGCAAAAAAGTATTTGCAGAAAAGTAAGATATGGATCAGAACAGAGATCAGATTAGACAGTCCCAAGATTGGTTTGAGAATCATTTAGTTTTAATCAGTTGCTGGAACCACATGTGAAACAAAGACAAATAATCTTAAAATGAAACTCTATTGTACTAGAGAGAGACAGCTCAACCTCTATCTTTATAGGGCCAGGTGTGGCCAGTTTAATATAGCTTTGTGATTGAAATAGTACAGGGGCACAGTGCAGCAACACAGGACTGAAAACAGCCACAGAGAGGTCCCCACTGTACTCTACGAGGTATAATGGTTAAGTACAGGCATACAAGAAGCCCGCAGCAGAAGTGCTCCAACTTTCAAGCTTTAAGAGCCTCCGTTTAGTTTGGAAGGAAACAAAACATATGTTAGCCCTTATGCGGTGGTGGGGCTTCGAGCCTGTCTGCACAGACAAAGTGCAATGGGTAGGGCTTTCACACACCAATGTGTCCTGTGGGCTCCCTGAGCTGCTGAAGACTCCCAAGTGGAACTGAACAGCTGAGCTGCCCCTAATCGACTGGCAGGGACATTATGCCCACACACCTGGACCTCACACAGCAGCAGCTTGTCATGGCATGTGCCCTCATGGCCATGTGCCATCCACATGCCCACTCAGCTTGCCTTGCACCTGCCGCACGCGTGTGTGAGTGTGAGTGAGAGAGAGAGAGAGAGAGATGCCTGGGTTCTGTGTTTATGTCTGATCTATGTCTGCATGTGTGCATCTCAGACACCTGGGTTCTATGTGTATGTGCACCATACACACACACACACACACACACACACACACACAGAACCCAGGCATCCTGGACACTCGCACACATGCAGACACACATACACAAAACCCAGGCATCAGGGCCTGACTGTGCCACCTACTTTTATATGGCCAATGGGGATGATGCCTGCCTCTTGTGCAACTCTGCCTTCTTTGGGGTGATGGAGAGCAGGCACTATGCTCCTGAGGTCCCTGATTTCATCACTGGTGATTGCCATTGCCCCCACCCAATTCTTGTTGGGGGGCCTGGCCTACCCACTCCTGCCCTGGCTCATAAAACCCTATGGGGGCAGCTAGACCACTGCAAGGAGCACTTCTTATATGGACTAGGCCTAAACCATAAGCACATGTGGTGCAAGCATGGGGAAGAAAGCCAGTCTCTCCCCACCATGATGTGTGTGGCCCTGACCCCACACCACAGCAGGCCACCCATATCTGCACAGGCTTGCCTGACTGCATCCTCATCCTTATGGACTGGGAGCCTTCCCTGGATAAGTAGGGCCAGAGGGCTTTGATCATAGACAATGCATAGAGGGTGCACTCTTGGTTTAGGCAATGGGTGGGGGAGGGCCAGGTGGAGCACTGGTGCCCTGCCCCAGAGAAGTGCCACCTGCACTTCCAGGCATGCCGCTACCACTTTCAGGCTAAGTGTTCAGCCATGGGGGGACCACCCCCATTCAGTGATCAGCCACAAGGAGACCCCCCCCACCAACACTGCTGCAGGCACCTGCAGACCATCCCCACTTGGCCCACCCTTGCTGCCAACACCTATGTCATTGCCTGTGGGCAATCGCCGTGCCCCGTTCCCCCCAGCCTCAGGAGGCACACATCACCTATGGCTTTGAGAGCCCATGCCCTGCTGCCGGCTCATAGGTCTCCTGTTACAGGATCTTCTGGCCCTGCATATCAGGCACTGCTGCCCACACCCCAGGCTTCCCAAGAAATGTCCGTCTTCCCCTCCCCTTCCCAATCACCCCCAAGGGAACACACCAGGATGTGGCAGAATGAGGCCTGAATAAGAAATGTGCCTCAGTTTAAAATGTGGTTGCAAAATTACTCCTGTGTTTACTAAAGTAAACCTGTTGAACATTGCTCATTTCTCAGCCTGGTCTCTTTTCCCAATTAACACAAAATAGAAAATCTTTGCTAGCAGTAGTAGGGTGGGACTTTGAGAATGAGGCAATAGAACCTGGAAGGGGCATTTGGGGTCAAAGGGAATACAACAGAGCCTGAACTCAAGCAACATCAAATCTTAGAGGGGAGGCATAAGGTATGGGGCTTTTGACCTTGCAGTCTACTTTTAGGGGTACAGAGTCAACACCAGGGACTTTTCCATGTAGGAGATGGACAGCTGAATTATCTTGGACCCAATGTCTCTCTAAAGAGAGTTGTGGGCCAGGAGGCATTACCAAAGTGGGTGCTGACCACTTCTGGCTCTCCCACACATGGCCCTCAACCCCTTAGCCTTAGAAGTGAGGTCATATGATTCTGGCAATGCTATACACTCTGCCCAGACTATAAAATTCAAGGGTCCGTTGCCCACGTGGTGCCTGAGGATCACAGGGTCTCTCTCAGCTCACTCTGGCTTGGATGTTCAGTGGTCCCCTCTAACCGCATCCCCCACATACCAAAATACCTAGTAGGTCATCTACTAGCTATCTGATCAGTGAACAAGATGGGGAGTCAATCTCCAGTGAGTGAGAATGAATGACATGGCAGGAGCTTTCCCTCCAAAAAAACAAACAAACAAAATAAAGGGATGGCAAATATTTAGGGCTCAGCTCAGCCACCCTTACTTACACTCTTATAACATGGAGGTATTTAATGTTGTGGATTCTATTAGTGGCACGTTATGGATTTCAACCCCAACTAGTATTTGCCACATTTATTAAATTTCCGTTTTTCACTTTCACCTTTTATTTTCCCATCCTATAATTGGCATGGTATAAAGTCCCTGTTTTGAGGAAATTTCAATATAAATATCAATGTTACAAGTGAGGAGCAGGAATTCTCTGTTTAAAAATTGCAAATTCTGTGATAAAAATCCCAAATTCTCTCATTAAAAACCCCCAAATACACATTTTTTATGATTAAAATGAAATGCTATTCTCTATACAGATATCAGTTTAACACAAAATTGCTAATTAGCAGGGATCCTGATTTCCACTGATAAACACTGAAACACCACTAAAATGCAGAGAGATAGAGATATACCACATATATATGTAATCTCTAAGTGATCTATCTCTATCTCTAGTGGCATTTCAGTTTTCAGTTACTTTTTTAAACCTGAAAATCAGGGATTTTTCTTTTTAATCAGAGAAAACCAGGATCCCTGCTAATTAGGCCACTACAAAGCAAAGAACTGATGGAATAATCAATACAGTGCCAAGAACCTGGTGATCCTAAGTCATCCTTTCTGGGGCATGAGCCAGCAACTGGGACAGCCTGAATGCCTCCGCTCATTAGGACTTCTGGAGAGCGCCCCTGGTCATCTGGTGACTTCCAAAATTCTGTACAGATTCTGGGTTCAGAACAGGGTATGGGGGGGGGAGGTGGAGTCAAATAACTGCTTCTTTTGCAAGCAGAAGATTGAGAAGGCAGGGAAACAGTTTCCTCTTCTCCCACTGAATAATATGAATTTTTTTCCTAAGGAGATCATCATAGATACTGTATCCCAAAGGGTTTTTGGGTGGGGGCAAGGAAGGTAGGAAGTTGGCAGACTACATTAAGGCTAGAAAGCCAATTAGATATTACTATTCAGATTCAAATGACACAGCTCAGAAGCCATGAGTGATTACAGGGCTCTAGGCACTGGGCTGAAGGGTCTGGGAACACAGATATTTTTTTCCTCCATCCTCCTGGTTACAGTTCATGGGCATTGGATGGCAAGGTGCATCAAGGAGGACCCTGGTGATGGTGCCATCACAAGGGGTTCAGCTTTCTTGACCATGGTCTGCATTTCAGAGATGGAGGCAGGAGTTTGTTGGGAAGGGATGGCCTCCATCTCACCCTGAAAGGAAAGAAGCTCTTCTCTGCCAGAATGGCTGGCCTACTTGACAGGGCTTTCAACTAGGATTGCTGGGGGATGGGCTGTCAGCTAACAGTTCAAGCCCAAGTCACATCAACCATAGTATTAATTGATTAGGTAGCCCAAAAGAATCTACTCTGATGGCAGCCCAAGGAAAGGTCATGTCCTAGCATGCAGGAAAACCCAGGGTTCAGCTGCCTGTACACAAATGCCAGAAGTTTGGAAAACAAGCAAGAAAAACTGGCCCTTCTGAGTGACAAAAATTGTGATCTCATAGGGATAACAGAGACCTGCTGGGACTCCACCTGTGACTGGTCCATAGGTATAGAAGGCTATACCTTGTACAGGAGAAACTGTTGCAAAGCAGGGTGGGGGGGTAACTCTCTATGTAAAGGAGCAATAGGCTTCCCTTCAAACTGAGTTCAGCAACCAAGGAGGGAGTCTTGAGATCCTCTGGGTTAAAATATGGAGAGAGCATGGGGGAGGGGATATAACTATAGGAGTCTATTACAGACCTCTCAACCAAGAGGAAGAGCTGGATTTCAAATTCAATAGAGAAACTAGCTGAGGCTGCACGCTCCCGATGCAGCCTGTCTACCAGCATGTACAAACTCCATTGCCCTTCAGTCAGTCTATTTTACCTGAATTTAGGTGTACCCCAAAACAGGAATCAACAATTTTCCACAGTTTTGTGTACTCTAGAATATTCCGAGGATCCTGGGACACAATGCATCAGTACAAGAAGCTGTGTAGGTATGCACAAGTTATTTTGTTCAGTCAGCACTTTTCTGATAGAGCTTCCTCGGATGCAGCCAAAATTTCACTCTGGGCACAGGGAAGGTTCACTCAGCAAGAATGCATTTCCTCTTGAATTGAGTCACTTATCACCTACTAGGTGAGTTAAGGCTCTGATTCAGCAACTCACACAAACATATTTATTTTCAAGTAATTCCTGCAGAATTTAGCTGCTCTTTTTCAGGATTGGAAGAGAAACTACTACTCTCACAATGAATAGTAAGGGAGAAATCTTATCTCCTGAACCAGTTAAAAAATTAAACTTGTTCTAGCTAGTCTATCACTGATTGTCCAAGTTGACCAGAACAAGTTGACAATCTTTGTCTAGTATTCATTTTATCTGTTTTTATTTTTTATAGGTTGCCCACCATTAAAACTTCTTAGGTTCATAAACTTAAAAAAGGATACATAAGTTTAAAAGAGTAAACAAACTAAAGCAATGTTTTTACTAATCTCTCCAGAGGCGGCTGCAACACGTAACTGATTCTTGGGCAAAGTATGAAAGACACGTATAGGGACAGGTGTGCTGAAGGAAAAAAGTATATGCACTTGTGTTATTGCCATTAATAATTTGTTTTTTTACATTTGCCTCTGGAGGTTAGAACTCTCCTATCCATTTCACAGTTGTTTTAATTATTAAATATTGCAATAAATCAAGATTATTCATGTCTGTGGTCTATTCATATCTCAGTGCTGCTGTTTTGAAGTGGAATGACTGACAATGTCTAGCTTTTGTTTTAAAACAAACCATCTGCTTTAATTTTCTTGGTTTTTGCCTGTCTTTTGAGATACTCTCCCTTTCGTAATTCAGGTGTTTGGCATGCTCTCCAGTGACTAAAATAAGGAAATATACATTTGAGTACTTTGAAGATTTCAAGTATTTCTTGTTTCTTCTGGGAATACAGAGTTTCCCTCTCTCCGTCCATCATTCTAGCAGCCAAGGAGCAAAGGTGTCACATTGTTGCTGACTTTAAAACCAGAGCATTTCAACAGTAACTCCAAGAATCCCAGTTTTTCCATAATACCACCAATAAAAATAGATGCTTATTTACAGTATTGTACAAAATGTATCTAAAAATCCATATGGCTTGTACAGAAGGAGACGTAAATAAGACATCAATTTACAACAAACAAAACAGAATGTTTAACAATTAATAACTGGAAACAAATGTTACAGCAATAGACTTTTTTCTAGTTCCGAATGACTCTCAGTATTGCTCAGATTCAGAATTGCATTTTAAATGTATAAGGAATAGTTACTTGAGAAATATCACTTTCCAATTAATCACACAAGTAGCACAAAAAATCTAGTACAGTATCCCCTGCAACTGAAGCCATTTAACTGATCTTGTGAATGAAGTGGAAGCAACACAGAGGATAGGTTTCAGGGAGACCACTCCAAAGCATTTGCAAATTCCAGACAGCACAACATATGGCTACAATGTTACTGAGAAATATATAGTGCAACCACTGTCGTATATTCCACAACTGCCCTGACTTCCTGGATTTCTGTTGAATTTTAAGGTGTTACATTAAATCTCTGGAGTCCTAATAGAGCCCTACCAACTGTCAAGCATTTTCTTAGTCTATATCACACTCACTTCTGCACTTCATGTTATGCCTTGTGTTTCAATTCTAAGTTAAACTTGAGGAGCTGGTAGGAAAATGTCCTCAATGAACGAGGCCTTTGGTATGAAACAGATCACCTAAGGCTAACTATAGACTTTTGAGGAGGGGAAGGGTTAGGGGGAAGTCAGATTAAATTTAAAATGGCCACCCAATCTCACTTAGTGTGCCCAGGTGTGGACTTCACACTTGGATCCCTAGTTAGGTAAATTTAAATGTGAATTGCACAGAAGTTCCAGGAAGGTTAAATCAGTCTAAAAATGGCTGACCTGATCTAAGTTAACTCTACTGTGAGGTAGTCTATCTTGGCCAATGTTAGACTGATCTAACTTTCCCAAACTTTTGTACAGTTCCCAGCACAGTACCAGGGTAGAGAAAGCTCAGCTACTAGCCCTAGTCCCAAGGCTGTATTTTTCCTACTCAGCCCCTTGACTGTGGGCTATTTTTAGCTCCATGAATCCTTGCTCCACCCCCCTCGGACCAGCCAGGCCCAGCCCTGACCCCTGAGCCCACTGTTCTGCAAGCTGCTCCCAATGCTGGTTTCATCAGTGTTGGCTGATGCAGAGGAAGTAAGTCCCAGTGGAGGGAGGGATGGGAGGGAACAGGTGTATAGGTTCAACAGGAGGGGTCAGTAGACTAAAAATAGCCCCTGGTCCCCCACTGCTTGTACCCATAATTCCCAGATACCATCTACCGCACTAATCCCTCCATGACTCCCTCCTGCTAGTTGGATGGCTATTTTTAACTTGATCTGACCTCCTGCTGATGTCCCCAAATATCTGTTCCTAACCCAAGAGGTATTTTATCTTCTTTAATCCAGAGGAAATTTGGAAGGCTAGTTGTGATAAAAACCTCAGTCAAAAGATCAAATAGACGGTGCAATTATAAATGAATTGTAACAAATGAACTACAGACTGTTGAACAACAGATTTCTCTTTAACATTTTAACTAAGTCAGAAAAGAACAACAGAAAAAGCCAGAGATTTTGCCACTAGACTAGGGATGGGCAATTATTTCAGCGGGAGGGCTGCTTTATGACTTCTGGTGAGCAGCCACAGGCTGCAAGGGTATCCCCACACCTTGACAGGTGCTCTGTCACCTGGTCACCTTCTTGGAAGTACCCAGCTCTAATCCCTGACCTTTGCCACTGGAAGTCCCTCCCCTTTCCCCTGAAAGTATTTCTTGGAGGGTGGGGGGACACTGCCATCTTGAAACTGGAAAAAACTCCAAAGCATATTACTTTAAAAAAATCAATTGTTATGTTTTTATATTCTTAAAATACTTTCCTCCTAATTTGTGTGTTCAAGTAGTGTATATAGAAGTAAATTCATAGTAGTTCAAAATAAAGTCTTATTCCTGTGTGTTGTAAGTGTGTGTGTAGGGAGGGCTCTGAGGTGTGTGGCTATATGTATGTGTGGGCAGCGTGTGAAAATTAAAGCCAAGAAATTACATAGAGCAAAACCTAGTGGTATTGATTTTGGACTTGCGCCTAACACCAAGCAACCAAAGAAAGTGCTAAGAGTTTGTGAAATCTTTCAAACTCAATATGTTTGGGAAGTCACTATCAAAGGCAGAAGAGAAAATTTGGGAAAGTTTAAGAACCACAATTTAAGAAACAGCTAAAGCTACATTTGGGGAAGAGAAACCATCCAATATGAACTGATTTGAGAAAAATACGGAATAACACTTATCAACATCAAGATCACAGCCTATCTGGTACTCAAGAAGCAGCCAACTGAGACCATCAAAATAAGACTTCAACAGGCAAAAAAATGAGGTATAGAGAGCAACCAGATGCTGTGCAAATCAATACTGAGCTAAGCTCTGTGATGAGATACAGATAGTCTCAGACACAGGAAACCTAAAAGTCATATACGATGGTCTGAAGAAAGCTCTAGGCCCTACTGTCAACGAGTTTGCCCCTCTCAAGACATACAGCCACTACAGATAGAAGCAAGCAGATGTCTCATTGGATTAAACACTATTCAAAGCTTGTAATAGGGGGCTTGCTTGGGGCTGATCTCTGTGGCCCACCCACCTGTTTCTGGGCCAACTGCCCACGTTCTCACCCACTACGCCTTGATGTTAATTGATTCATTAGATGTTAATTAAGTGGGAATCTGCCTGTTTACTGCCCCGATGCCAGGGGGGCGCTATCTGCAGCTCCTTTCCTCCCCTATATTGCAGCCCAAGCCTGACAGATGGCATCTAGGTGTTCTTATCATCCCCAGCCCCACAATGGGCCCCAGAATCCTTCCATCAGGACCCCTTCAAGATCCCTCCGTTCAGGCTGCCTACCTTGCCTTCATTCGGCTATCTAGCTCCCTGAAACTATTTTCCCCACTTGGGTATGGTCCTCCCAGGACCTTTGGCTATCAGACCTGGCCCACCTCTAGGCCAGTTGGGATCCCAGGCCCTTGGCTCTTGGGCATTCCTCGCGGTGGGCCCCTGGCCCTTTTGACCGCCCTGGTCCTGGCCCAGCATGGGCCAGTAGAGGGTACTTTCTTGATCTGGTCCGAGTCTCTAGCCCCTCACTCTCTCCAGGGGTCTGCCCTCTGGGCCCTACACACAATGGGGTTACCAACCAGTAATGGTGGTTAGGGATTAGGTGCTCTGACCTGCCTTTCACTGGGGTGGTAACTGGCCTGGCATTTCCTGGGGGCTCCCAAGCCACTGGGAGCCCCACCAGGCCACTTACTCCTGGCAGGGTGCAGTTTTCAGTCATGCCCAGGACCAGAAGCCTCCTTACCATCCCCTTCAGCTCCTCCCTTACCTCCAGTTGATATCAGCAGCACTCTGGCCAGGTGATGTTGTTACCCGGCCTCTAGCAGCTGAGCTTCCCTGTTTATATAGGCAGCCCCAGATCCCAAAATGGCTGCCCTAATCAGAAACCTAGCAACTGCCAGCTCCAGGATCTTAAAGGGGCAGGCACAACCAGTGTCCTGACACAGAGCTATTCTAACAAGAAAGAAACATCACCAGCAAATCACTGGACCAAATACCAACTCTACAGGTCATGCCAGAATTAGATGTGGAGACTACTATAGAAGAGTCAAGCAAGGCCACTGATTCATTATCAAGTGGCAAGATTCCTAAAAAAGATGGCATCCCAGGGAAAATTCTCCAGTGTGGAAAAGAAAGCCTATTACCATATCTTCATCAGCTGCTTCTCAAATGCTGGAAAGTTGGTGAGGTATAACAAGACATGGGTGATAGGGATGTGAAAAATGGGCCATATTCGATTTGGACCGAATTGGGGATAGTGATTCGATTAGTTGATTTGGATCACTGTCCCTAATTCAATTTGGCTGAATTCAAATCTGAAGATTCAATGCTGATTTGGAGAATCAATGATTTGGTCACAGACACAGCTTTAAATGATTTTTTTTCTACATACCTTGAGGTACCAGGTGTGGCTCATGAATGCTGTAATGCTGGGACCAATGGAGTATCCCACAGAAGCATGGGGCTGGGGGGGGAGGGGGAAGGGGTACGTGCTTGGTGGCGAACCCGGAAGCGGACTGGAAGTAATTCTGGTCCACTTCTGGGTCCACTGGAGAGTGCCCCCCACAACTCCCAGATCAGCAATTGGCCATGGGGGTATCCCAGGTGCCCCCCCCGACCCAAAAGGCACCAGTAGCTGAGCCAGGGAGGTGTGGGGGAACCCCCCAGTGCACTCCCCAGTGGACACAAAAATGGACCAAAAGTGCTTCTGGTCCACTTTCAGGTCTGCTGCTGAGCATGCTAGGAAGCCCCTCATGCTCCTGTGGAATGCTCCATCCGCCCCAGCACCTCAGCATTCATCAGTTGCCTGGTACCTTGAGGTATGTAGAAAAAACTCTTAAAGCTATGTCTATGGCCGATGTTGAGTCTCTCCAAATTGATCCGGAGGGTTCCTATTCGATTCAGAGAGATTAAATGGCCTCTGCACTTGATTCAGATTTGGAGATTTGGCCACCAAATCAGGTCAAATCTCCACTGAATTGAATCAGGGACCGAAGCTTCGCACAGCCCTAAAGGGTGACACAAGTATCATTCTGTAAAAAAACAAATAAAGGCGATAAGGGCAACTGCAAGAACTACAGAGGTATTTTGCTACTAAGTTAAGCAAGAAAAGCTTTTGCAAGGGTCATCTTGGTGCATCTACAACAGCTGGCAAATTGTGTCTGCCCTGGCTGAAAAATCAACCATAAACATATTTTCCCTGTGGCAACTTAAAAAAAACAACCTGCAGACAGCAAAAACAACCATTGTATATTGTCTTTGTGGAGCTAATCCAGGTATCCATGTTGTAGCCATATTGATCGAGAAGAAAAAGCAATCATGGCTCATGGACAGAGGTGATATCTTTTATTAGGCCAACAATATTTTTGCAACAAAAAATTCTTTAACTGCAAGCTTTCGATCACAAACACTCTTCATCAAGCATCAGAGATAAGATTGTAAAAGTTCTCCTGCATAGAAATGAAAGTACATATTTCATAGGATTTCACTGAGGGGTCAATAGATAGAAAGATTTCATTTCAAAATGAAATGTTTGTGGTTGTTTTGGGGTGTTTGTGCCTTGAAATTAATTTTTTTTCCAAAAATATTGTTGGTCTAATAAAAGATATCACCTCTGTGGAGGCATGCAGCCAGCCTGGCCCACCCTAGCGCAATGTCACACCGCTTCTCATTGGAGTGCCAGGAGCCACGCACCATTGGGTTTGGCAAGCTCCAGGCCAGCATGTGGAGCTCCCAGCACTCCAGTGGGGAACTGCACGTGAAAGAACAGAGCTCGCCTGGCCAGATGGTACACAGCTCTCACAAGTTCTGGTGGGAGTGTCAAATGATAGCACAGAGCCAGCTCGGCCTGGCCCAAATGTCACACAACTCCCAGCTGGAATGTCAGGAGTTGCATGTGATGTCACAGAGCTGACCCAGCCTGATGGCTTCCAGCACTCCGGCGAGGAGCTAGGGGGACTTGCATGCCATTGGTTTGGGCTGGCTCCATGCCTCCATGTGGGGCTCATGGCTCCAGCGCCCCCTAACTTGGGACTGGGGCCAGGGTGGGTCAAGCCAGGCTGGTGTGGGTTTTATTGCTTAGCAATCAGAGCCTGAGCTGCTGCTGCTGCCAGCACCTCCTGCTGCAGCCAGCACCTCTGAAAGCCCACACCTCCTGCTGGCTTTCAGAGAGGTAGCCACAGGGTTATAAAATTGTTTTTTGAAGGGACCCCATGGGCCGGATTGAATAGCCTGGTGGTCTGTACTGGCCTGCAGGCTGTATTTTTGCCTAGCCCCACACTAGGACAATAGGACAAGAGCTTGTGACTCAGAAAAAACCTTTGCCCTTCATAATCATGGATTTCCTCCAGAAGAAATCTGAGGAACCAGGATAGGATAACACAATGATTGGTTGAATCCAGGCATAGATTCATCTTTGAGCAAGGAGGAAAGGAAAATTCTCTTGGGTGCTTGTAATAACAGCCAGGGGGACTACTTTGAGATCTTTTGATCTGTGATCTTACATGTTCTTATCCAGTTTTCACATTTAAGCATTATATATTCAGTCCAACTCAGTGATAAATTGCTTTGTAGTAACAAAGCAGAAATGAGGGAGTCACATAAGAGACGGTGAAACCAGCTAGTTACTTATCCCTTTTCCTATTGAATTTTCAAGCAGGGTTGTAGATCAGTGAAATCTAGATGCTCAAACTGAGAAATCTTTCACATGTGCAAAGACATTACTACCATTATCGTTGAAAGTGATAAACAATTTGATATGATAGTGGGTTTAAAGGCCTTGAAAGTCACAAGCTGAAAAAGCTTTTGATCCAGGAAATAAAAACATTCCAAATGTAGAATAACTATTTGTTTTTCTTTTAAAAATCTTAAAGGAAACAAGGAAAGTCCACATAATATTAAAGATGAGGAATCTGAATAAGTGAAGTGCATTCCTCATGCATGGATCCAACACAGAAAGGAAGAAGAAAAGAAATGAGCATGACATAATTGAGGGTGTGCATAAAGAATGAAAGGATTACCTGCTATAAAGCAACTCAGTCAAGGTGGGGGAAGGGAAAACATGCAAAAACATAATGTCAAAGCACATATTGCTAGGAAGAGAACATGGGTAGATCTTCAAAGGCCTGTATGACAGCAAAGTGCATAAATTACACTGAAATTCTGTTGGAGTGAGGCCCCATAGGAATTTTTTTTAACTTAGAATCTCCCTGTATTTATGAACAAACTAACAGGACATTGCAGGAAGAAAAAACTAATGGTATCCAGAAGACTGGGTTCTTATGGAGAAGGCAGGTATATAGTGCTCTTAATATGAGATGTTCAGGCTTCATATTGCATAAAGTTTGCAAGATACAGTGTAAGCCTCTTCCCATTCTTTCAGTGGAGAAAAAAAAATTGGTCAATTTAACCTTGCAGTTCATAATGAAGCTTCATTCATAGTGAAGCTTTTCTTTGAACCTATCAAAAATCAATGATAGACAAACTTTAATAATCTTCTTGAACTGTATACTGTGATTCATCTTTATGGGAAGTTGGTGAGAGACTTCTTCCAAAGTGTGAAATGGATTCCTCCGACAATAAAGCTAAAAACAAAACAAAACATTTTTCTCTTCCTATTTAGCAGTTTCTGTATTAAACTTCCATGCACAAACTCTTCCAGCTCCTGACTGCAAAGTAACATGCAGTCTGAAGAAGCTAACCATTGAGTAAGATGTTGAATTTCTGTCAGTAACTTGCATCATCTTCCAGGGAACTAATAAGATGAAGATTATCTGGCCAATTTGAAGATGCATTTCAGAAGACTAAACAATGTTGCTGCTCTCTCAAAAGTCTAGCATATTCTATGTACTTCTTTCATTTAGGTTCCTGAGATATATATGATCTTTTAAGTGTATTTTGTTCGCTCAGCTAAAATACACCCTTCTTTCTTAATAAAGCACAAAGAAACAAAGATAAGAGCTGAAAGTTGCATTAAACCACAGGACTGCCAACCCCAAGCATAAAAAATCATGAATCAAGCCATTCAAAACACATAATCGATTCTGAAACCCTCCAAGAAGGTTTTCTTCTTCGCTTTTTTAACACTAAGGGTTTGCTATTTTCAAATTCTTCTCCACAACTCTGAGAAACAAACTTTATTTTTAAAATAAAGATTCTCAAAATAATATGATTCTGGGAGTTGGAACTTAAAGACTTCCTGACTTCTGGAAAAAATTATATACAATGAATTGAAAGTTATTTCCCAACCATAAAACACAACAGAAATATACAGCATTCTCTTTGTTTCCACACAGCCAAATTCCATTTCTTTTGGAGCTAAGCAGACTTAATTGTTAAAAGCCTTTTCCAGAATGGTGCAAATGCTAATCATCAGCACAAGCCTTGTTAGAGAGTGCATTGGGATTGTAGGAGGTATTCTACGAGATTCCATTTTGTGAGAGGAAATGGTGGAACTATGTGATGGTGCTTGCCACTTATTTATAAAAGCAATCCAGTTGCAAACATGGTTAGAAAGTAAAAGGTCCAACTAACCCTAGTAATGGATTAGACTACCTTTTGCTAATGCATTGCTGTTTTCAAAGAGAGCAGTACACAAGAGCATGGCTAGCTACCCCAGCCCAAATGTTCATTATACAAGTACATGGTAAGTTGACTGCAAGGTGGCCTTTGGCACAAGTCTGGAACAAGATTCAAACTTACAACTGTGGTATCTTAAAAAAATTCCTTAACCCTTCAGCAACTGGTTGACACACTCCGTATTGAAAACAAAGGTTTAGAGTCCAGTCTTTTTCCCCATTTAAAATGTACATGTGTTCCTCCATTTACTTCAGGCGGAGCAAGAGCAGGAGCCAACCTTCCTAGACAAAATAGTTCAGTTTGTGGTGAGGACCTCTTTTTTCCGTTAATTTTTGCTACAGTATGACTGACCTGTTAGCATACTCGCCATTATGTGCAGAAACAGAAATGAGACCATAAGAAATGTTATTCATGCTGAAATAATATCCGGGGCCCCAATTCTTTGAGGAATATACAAAGACTAAAACAGCAGTCCCTACCTGAAAAAGCCTGGTACCTTAGACCTTTTAGGAGCGTAGCAATGACTGAGCTTTCTTAAGTGTCCTTCTTATAAGCTTAAGCACCCAATGTAAGAACAAACACAATAAATGCATGACACTCAGAAATGATACCAAGTTACAGCTCTGAATTTTTCACCTATCATTTTCATTTAAATCCAGGTGATGACAGGTATATGCACTCCTATGCTGATTAGTACACCATTTCAGCTACTTCAGTCTCCGGTCTGTGGAGTATTAACATAGCTGTAAGCCAGTTTACCTCCTTTCCCCTTTGCTGTACCAAGTATAGGTTCAGCTGATGGCAGATTGAGCCCAATAGTTTTTGGACAGTCTCAGGAAAGTATAACTATCCACATAAAAATCTGATATATGGCTGGTTCAGTGCCTTCTCCCCCGTGATAGTGGCAATTTGCCTATTTACAAGGGGTTGGACTTTTTGTCCCATGGAACAAAAGCTGTCCTTAATACCAGTGCCATCCATTCTGCATGAATCATCAACTACTTGTCAGCTAGGAAACAATGACATTTTAAGCTTCTACTCATTCTCCCTAAAACTTCTGCCATGATTCCTACTATGCAACACTCACAAAAGAAGGAAGAGAAAGGAGGAAAATGTGCAACATAGAAAAGAAAATATAATGTTCAGTTTGTAATCTAAGAAATGTATGAAGCTCCTTAAAACATGTATACTAAAAGAGTAGAGATACTACATGCAGGTAAGTCATGCACAACATAAACAATTCATAAAAGAATAGCTAAAGGAAAAAAAGAAATCCTCAATGATTCTCAGAGTACCCAAATGCAGAGTTTGCTGTGCACTAGCCCTCCAAACTTGCAGACTATGAAATGGGTAAAATATGGTATGTGTAACAGGATGTGTGGAAAAGGCTTTCACAAATCTTTCTGAAAGAACATAAGACCATAGATAGGGCACAAGATGAAGAAGGTCCATCAGTAGCTCTTAGCATTATTCAAACTTATTATGGATTCTTCGTGACAAGGAGACAGATGCTTATGAGATAATTTTCCCTCTCTCAAACACAGACACAGTCAATTAAGTGGAATCCAAGTCTGCAAAGTCAGTTTCATGCACTAGAGGCCCTAGCTTAAAACATAAGACCAGTCCTACTGAACTCTGTCAAACGTGTTATGCTTAAAGGACTTGATTCTGTCTGGAGCAAGACACTTTGCCTTAAATTTAAACTAAGTGCTATTTCTCCTTTCTACATTTTTATTTAGTGATTATAACAGAATTAATGCTAACTAGACTTGTTTGAGGATTTCTTTCCCCCCATATCCTTTTTTCATTAACCCTCCCTTCCTTTTTTTTAATCTCTTGTAACTTTCCAAAATTTCTCCAAAATTAGAAAAATTACAGAATCACAATGGGGAGAAAGAGTAAATTATATAGCCAGCACTCTAGTTTTAAATTATGCTCAGTTTTCTATAAAAATGTTTTATCTTTTGAAACAAACACTTCCATTAAAAAAGAAATAAAATGCCTTTCATTTTGTTTTGAAGCTTCCCATAAACATTGAAATATGCACTAAGCATTAAAGTAATGACATTTCCCTGCAACAACTGTTGTAGGTGAAGCCTTCTGTGGCACTCCCAGTTGGCGTTGTATTTTCCCGCCTCTGACTTTCCTGCCACAACTTGATGGAATTGTAACTGAGAGGAGGGGTTCAGTGGGGTTCCTTCAGGGGCGGGGGTGTAGGTCTCTAAGTCAAGGAAAGCTATGCATCCCTTCAAGCCAATATGGGTGCCCAGAGTGGGTGACTGGAGACCCTCTGGGTTAAAATTCATGGGGAACATGGCACAGGGGACACAGTGGTGGAAATCTACTACAGACCTCCTACCCAGGATCAGGAATTTGACCAGGAGTTCACCAGGGAATTGGCCAAGGCTTCACGTGCCCAGTCCATGGTTGTCATGGAAAACTTCAACTACCTGGACATCTCATTGGAAGAACGCTCAGCCAAATCCGAACAATTGCAAAGCTTTTTCCCATGCGTGGCTGAATTTTATCTGATGCAAGAAGTCTATGGGCCAATGAGAGGCAAAGCACTGCTCCACCTGGTACTGGCAATGGGGGACAACCTTATCAGCAACCTAATGATCGAAGGGAAGCTGAACGACAGTGACCACAAGCGATCACCTTCACCATCTGCCGTAAAGCTTGCAAGTCAGTCAGCAATACAGAAGTCATTGGCTTCAGAAAAACTGACTTTAACAAGCTCAGGAAGTTCATCAGTGAGGCCCTAAGGGACCATGACCCAAAGGGGAAGGGAGTTCAGGAACAGTGGTTGCTCCTCAAGGGAGAGATCCTGGATGCATAAGCAAAGTCTATCCCATCTCAGAGGAAAGGCAGAAAAAGAGCACAGCAGCCCCCTCTACAGGGAACTAATGGACCTCCTGCATCTAAAAAGAAAAGTCTATAAAAGATGGAGGACAAGATCCACCTCCAAGGAGGAATATCCTGCACTGGTCTGAACCTGCAGAGAGAGAAACAAGAAAGCCAAGGCTATGACTGAATTCCAACTGGCTACTAGTATCGAGGACAATAAAAAGTCCTTTTTTAGATATGTGGGGAGCCGGAGGAAAAGCAAGGGCAACACTGGACCCCTGCTAAACCAGATGGGACAACTGACACCCAGGAAAAAGCCAACTTGCTAAATGGGTACTTTGCATCGGTTTTTCACCAGTCTCAAGGGATGCCCCTGCCCATTAAAGGATGATAAGGCCTGAGTGAGGGAGATTCCTTACCTCCCATCAATGCTGACCTTGTGAAGGAACACCCTGAGGGGCTGGATACCTTCAAGTTAGCTGGCACTGACAGCTTAAACCCCAGGGTACTTAAGGAGCTGGCAAGCATCATAGCCCAGCCCCTGTCATGGATCTTTGAGAACTCCTGGCACTCTGGTGAAGTGCCTGAAGACTGAAAGGCGGCCAATGTGGTGCCTATCTTCAAGAAAGGGAAGAAAGTGGATCCAGCAAACTACAGGCCCATCAGCCTGACCTCTATCTTGGGGAAGATCCTAGAAAAAATGATCAAAAAGATCATTCTCAATAGACTGGTCAATGGCAAAATCCTGAGGGATAGTCAGCATGGGTTTGTCGCGGGTAGGTCTTGCTTGACCAGGTAACCTATCACCTGAACAAAGGGGAAGAAATTGATGTCATATAGCTTGACTTTAAAAAAGCCTTCAATCTGGTATCTCATGATCACCTCTTACCAAATCTGGCCAAATGCAGCCTTGGCTTCACCATGATCCATTGGCTGGGGAATTGGCTTTGTGTTCAGACCCAAAGGGTGCTGGTTGATGGAAGTTAATCATCATGGTGCACTGTGACTAGTGGTGTCCCTCGAGGCTCTGTCTTTGGGCCTATACTCTTCAACATCTTCATTAATGATGTGAACATTGCTGTCTGAAGTGAAGTGCCCAAATTCACTGATGACACCAAACTATGGGGTAAAGCATCCACACCTGAGGACAGGAGGGTGATCCAGGCTGGCCCTGACAGGCTTAAGAATGGGGCAGATGAGAACCTGATGGTGTTTAACACCAAAAAATGCAAGGTTCTCCACATTGGGAAGAACAACCTGCATCATGCTTATAGGCTTGGCAGTGCTACGCTGGCTAGCACTATGGACGAAAGGGACTTGGGGGGTCATCACTGACCACAAGATGAACATGAGCCATCAGTGTGATACTGCAGCTAGTAAAGCAAGCAAAACATTGGATTGCATCCATACATGCTTCTTAAGCAAATCCCAAGATGTCATTTGCCCAATTGTACACAGCCTTGGTGAGGCCACAGCTGGAGAACTGCATCCAGTTTCGGGCTTCACAATTGAAAAAAGATGTGGAGAAGCTTGAGAAAGTCCAGAGGAGAGCCACACATGTGATCAGAGGTCAGGAAAACAGACCATATAATGAGAGGCTGAGAGCTATGGGACTTTTTTGCCTGGAAAAGTGCCGGCTCAAGGGTGATCTGGCAGCCACCTATAAGTTTATCGAGGTGCTCACCAGGATCTGGGGAAACATCTGTTCACCAGAGCACCCCAAGAGATGACAAGATCAAATGGTTACAAACTCCTCCATGAACATTTCAGGCTGGACATACGGAACACCTTCTTTACTCTCTGAGCCCCCAAGATTTGGAATAGATTGCGCCAGAGGTGGTTCAAGCACCTACTTTGAACTCCTTCAACAGACATTTGGATGTTTATCTTGATGAGATCCTATGACTCCTGATGACTTCCTACCCTAGGGGCAGGGGGCTGGACTCAAAGATCTTCCAACCTTGCTGCCCTAATGTCTATGGGAGCCATGAAATCCTTCCCCAACCCAGAGACAGGAATGCTCACTGGCTCACCATGCTTGCTCCTGGGGCTCTGCCTCCCCTACACCCCTTCTAATTGCCAACCATGAGGAGTGTTGTGCCATCACATCAACTCCTGGCTTCAGCTCATCAAATGCCCCCAATGACTCTCTGCCTTCTTGGCCCCTGCTGGTAGTGCAGGGTTGGAATTTCTGCCTGCCCTCCCCGCCCCCCTCGGCCAGACTTTGTCCCTACACTGCCCCTGGGTCTAAGGTGTCCACTACAGGTCTGTAGTGGATTATGCCTGTCATATCCCCTGTGAGGTCCAGCTTGCCATGAGCCTCCACCACAGGGAGTTAAGGGTTGTAAAGCTTCAGCTGGCTTTCTACTCTTGCCCTCACTTGTTTACAGTGGGGCAGAGTAGTGGGGGTTGTCTGCTCCAGTGAACAACTACACAGCATGCCCAGCATCCCACCTCCTGTCTTCCCCCCCCCATGCCTGGCTTCTACAGGAGGGTTTATATTTCCCATGGCAGTGGTCACAGCTGTTATCATCAGCTGGTCACCACCTAGCTTGACAGCTGCTTAAAGAGCCGACCCAATGTCAGCTTGCACGGCTCCTTCCCCATCCTGGCCTGCCTTCTGGGTAAGTTTTCTGTGGTGCCGGCATCCCTGAGTCCCCCTCTGGGAGCATCAGGGTCTGTCCCCTGAGGGAGTACACCACCACCACCTTTTCCTTTTGGGGAAAAACTCTTTTGCCATAACATATGCCTGCACTGGGGCTGCACTAATCTTCCCAATTCCTCTATGAATAAGGCAGTTAAGCATTGTTATGAATATTATTAGTAATGACTTTTTCCTATAGCAGATCCTTATGTGTCAAGGGACTACTAATACTAATAATCTTAGGCTTCATTTGAATCAGATTATGCCTGTCTTTGATTATCTTCAAACTAGGAACCTTTAGACTCAATTTCCTATTTAATCATCTATATATGGACAAAATTAATATGTTCATATACAGTTCATATACAGTAAGTCACAAAGTCAGAGAAAAGTAGTTCTGGGTGGGACCTCATGCGGTCATTCAGTCCAGCCATCTGTTCAAGGCAAGATCATCTCTTTCTAAATCATCCTAGACAAGTGTTTCTCTAACCAACTCTTAAAAATCTGTGAAAATAAACTCTCATACAAACCCCCAACACTGTGGACAGACAGCCCTCCTCAGCAGACCCTCCTCCTCCCCCCAGGCCTGGCTTACTTGCATTGCATTCCCAGCATGGGTCCCAGCATTGACAATCGTATGCATAAGCTGGAAACTGATCTATGATGCTATTTAAAGCAAGCCAGGCAATCATACAGGAGGCCCTACAAACATTTGCATGTGTCCATTGTACCTTTCTGTGACACACCGACAAGTACCAAACAGTTCAGGACTGTGTTAACTAGGCTGATGTTAAAATCAGGAATGGCCTATAATCAATCCTCTGGACCACACTGGTCCTCAGTGGGTCATCAGGCACTCTTAATCCAGCTGTGCACTAATCTAGAGGAAAACAGCCCTTCTGGCCGTGTGCCTGCAAAGTGTTGAACCTATCCTTGGCACTTCTTAACCAGTTCATTCAAAAGACAAAAATAAAAATAAAAATGAGGAAACAAAAGAAAACGCCAAAAGAAAACAAGAAAAGAGACTGCAAAGCTCAGCTTCACTCCTGCGTCCCTCTAGTTGTATCGAAGTATTGGGATCCTACATCCTTCTCCTTCTGGGCAGTCCCAACACTAGGAAGATGAAGATACCTCCAAGTATTCTTCTGTGAAACTGGCTAAGTGCTTTGTCAGTCGCACTGAATGGTAGCTCATGGCAGCAGTGCTGTTTCCGTGCTTTCCCATCATGCTGCTCTGTGCAGGCTTTTGTAGCTGGATCCTGGTGTGGGCATCTGACGTCATGTCCCTGCACCTCTCCAGCTATAATAAGCATATACTTAAGAACTGCATGGGCAGTGCCACTCACTGCTCTGTGACCTCTGTTGCTGCACCTATATTAGGCAAGTATTCCCCAGTTCCGGTCCTTACCAGACATTTCATCCAGATGTTGTACGTCCTTCCAACACCACTCAAACCCCTCCCCTGGGGGTTCCAGTCCCTGGAATGAGTCACACCATGACATCCACTGAGTATTTGGTGTCTACAAGCAGGTAGGGATAAGCCATATCTGATTTTGTTATTGGTTTGTTTGCATGGTAAGGATGTACTTCTATACCCTTGTATGATAGAGGGCAGATGAGACTTCAGGAGGGACAAAGGCTATTTACACCTAGAGGTTCATAACCCAAATGGTTAGGAGAAATAAACATTGAGATTTACATTTGTATAGTTATGCATGTTAGATTCTGAAATGAGGCACCAAGGCCTGACCCTGGCAGGGAAAGTAATTTTTAAGGAATATAATCTTCTACTCTAGTAGCATTTGCTTAGAACTAAAAGTCTGGACTGCTAATCTACTTCTGAAATCATATAAACATTCCTCCAGTCACAAATGGGTCAGTAAAGATATCTGACTGGTCAAATGGATGTATGTTAAATGAACAGGAGGTTATATGCACAATAGTTGATTTTCAAGAATTCTATAGACGGATAGGCTTGGCCAGATAAGGACAGGCACTTCAGCCTGACCATGGGAGCCAGAGCTTGTCTAAAGCTTCAGGTATTTTGTTCCCTTAGCTAGTGGGCTAAGGAGTATGTATTCCTAGATTTAAGATGCAGGGTAAAATCATATTATTGTTCTAATATTTTCTTTTGTTAAGTTATTCTTATATATCAGGCTGCACCTAAAATATAGTTACTGATTTCTTGTTTTCATAATAAAGCTTTTGTTAGGGTTTTGCCCACTTATTGTCAGAGGTTACTATGATTCCAGAGCATTTGTGCATACAGGTAGGTTTTGTGCACAAAACTGGATTCATCTTGTTCATACATGACTGAACAAGGATGTGATTCTTCCAACTGGCAAAATCTCTTTTGCTAAAAGTCAGCAAGACCTGGGTAAAACCGGTAAAGCTAAGGCATCAGAGGTCAGGGAGGTGACCTTTGGAGCATCTCAGTCTGTTCTCAGTGGTTAAGCAGCAGAGTGGCTTGAAGCAAACAGACATGGCTAGAGGTATCAGATCATCCCAGAAGTGTCTCTAAAAGGCATTCCTAGCAATATCTAGGTTCAGAAAATGTCACAGTAAATCAATGGACAAGCAGCAAACCAGCATATGGAGGGACTGCTAAGGTCAAGATGAGGCATTGCTGGAATAAAACAGATTCCATTGCTATCAAAAGAGAAAATAAGCTACTAGAGCAAAGTCTCCAAAAGTCACCTTGTTCATAAATCATCCACGTACATCATTCCTCTGAATCATTTTCTGCCATTTACACCAACACACTTGGTGGCCAAGATTTCAAAGCCACCAGTCCTTTATATGGTTTTGAAGATCTAAGCCTCAACCTTTTTATTTACTTGCAATGCATTTGCTGAGGAAGAGGCTTTTTTCATTCTAGAAGGCAGCTTATGCAAATTACTCTTAAATATCAAATACACAGCTCAGATTTTAGATTGGGTGTGTGCATGCCCAGCACACTAGGTATTTTAAAAACTGATATTTAGTTGGCAGGTCTGGTGGGCAGAATTGGAGGTCATTTGTTTTACAAACCACAGACTACTGGCCTTTAGTGCATTAATAAATTATACCATTTTTCAAGTATTTTGACAAAATGGTATTTATTCCAGTTATCCTCTCTATTCAGCTTCTTATGGAATTATTATAAATATAATTCTAATCTAAAAAATATAACACCCATAGGAATTGTTTTCTTGTAATTCATACAACTAAACATTCACACATGAATTAGTAAGAGCATCTGGTTTATTCTAAGATCAAATAAAATGAATGTTTACTAATCTTAAATACTGGGTGTGGACAGGGTGTGGGGTGTCTTCTTTAAGTATTTTATTTTCTTTAAGTCCTAGAATACTGGTTCCCATTGAAAATGGGTGCCTCAATTAACATATGGGATGCAGACAGAAGTGACAATTTTCACCTGATCTGGCCACAGAAAGACGTTTATAGCTGTGACTGAACACTAGTGCGTGGCTGCAAACAGCTTCCAAAATGGCCAGTTGGGTGAAAGTCTGACCCCACATTGCATGAGGTATCAAATAAAGATGTTACAAGTTACAAAAGAAGCTACATTTTGTGTCTGTGGAGCTCCCAGTTTGTCTCTGTTTTCAGATGGGAGAGGGGAAAGGAAGCAGAGAGTTCAGTCTGTGGGTTTGTCAGCCTGAGGTGAAGCGGCTGCAATTCACCCACCCCACCCTTCAGCACCAGCCCCAAGAACGAGCTCCCTCTGCTGCCTTCCTCCTCTCCCATTCTGAAAAGAGCAGCCCTGGCAGAGAACCTAGCCATTGCTATGGGAACCTGGCTGCAGGCTCCCGGAGCAGCTACATTCATCACCCCCCAGAACCAACAGTGAACTTCTCTTTGGTCTCGGGTAACGTTGCAACTCAGAACACTTTCCAGAAATTGTTCTGAGATAGAAGTGCAGCTCCCAGCTGGGTCTGCATCATTCATTTAACCAAAAAACTGATGTGTTCATCCTTAAAATAGCTTTTCAGCCTAAAATACAAATTGGTTTCAAAAGAAAAGGCAATTTTTGTTCCTTTCTGTTCCTTACAAACAGAATTTTCAGCTTCCCTGAATGAAGCGGTAGCTGGAAACACATATTTTGCTTTTTGCAAGGGGGGAGGGGGATCCTCTGAAACATTAGAAACATACTATCTTAACTATATTTTTCCCTCTTACTAGGATTTTAATGAGTAGCATTATTAAACATGGAATTTATTTATTACCTTGGTCAAGGATGTATATTTATAAAGAATCTAATGGAAATGTGATGATGCTATTGGCTTCCTTCATATACAATTTGATCTAAAGGTGACTTTTTCTTAAACTAAGTTCTGAAAGTCATGCAGACACACTCATGCCCTTTAAGCAGACAGTTTTATTATCTAGCAAAACAAATCTCTCCCTTCATTTAACCTGGTTCTCACAGTGCAATATGCTCAGTTTATAGTCTTGCCTTTCTAACACAGAACCTTATAATTTGACTTTTGTTTCATCCCTGAAAACCACTTAATTAACACACTAATAATAGGTTAGAGGGTATATCCTTATCATATTACATTATATCCAAACAGATAAATAGAAGAAAATAAACAAAGCCCATGCCCAGATCTAATTCAAAATACAGAGCCAATAATATACACCAGCAGCTTCAGAGTATAGGAAACTATCCAAGTCTTTTATTTAAATAGACATCCAAATGTGGATGTGTATGTTCAGATAGTTGGTGAGTAGTAGTATGTATAGTTTTATGCTAATACAGATGCCTCTAAAAAGCAGGCAAATTAGGTTGAAGTATATTAAGAAACAGTTTATTTATGCCAATGTCAGCTAATGAAAACATAAGCAATTTCAAATTACTATTAAAAGCCTCAACATGACCATTTTCAGTTTCCTAAGGCAAGCAAGGCAATTTAGAAAGGTTTGCATTTTTGTATTAACTTCACTGCCCCCAAAAAGGAATTAATATTCTTATTTTTTGAGCTTTGTAGCTATGGTTAAATGTAGGGATCTTTCACAGAGGTGTTCATTTACATTTTGTTTCTGAAATTTGATCAGCTTTTATGCTCTGAGATACCTGCATAGGAATTTCAAGCTAAGTAAAAACAGAATTTTGTTTCTGCATCCCTAACCACCAGGCCATGGCCTATTCTAAGTGGAAGCAGTCCCTGTCCCTTTAATAGAAGCTCTGGCACTGTTCAGAAAAGAATGTCAGATGAACTGGGTCAGAGGGATATAGCTCAAGAGACTGCAGGTCTTTGCAGCCTGGTGATTAGGGCATTCATGAAGGAAGAGAAGTCCTGGGATTTGGACACTGCTCTCAGGTTTGCATTTTTCATTACAGTCACTTGGCATATCTACAAATGCTTATTAGAGTGATGCAATAAACTCTGATGCTTATCTTGCTGGAGTTAATTGCTCATGGGCACCATACCTACACATGCATCAGCTTGCCAGCCCAGGCACTGTCATGACATGGCCCAATGTGCTGGAGAGGGGCTGTCTGGGGTGCTCCAGTGTGGCAGGAAGACCCTGCACTGATGAACGCTTGTGCCCCAGCCAGCTGGGTCAGCACCTACACAAATGTTGCTATGATGTAAAGAAACTCCACAGCAGGATAGTACTTGTATTTACTTGAAAGTACTACCCTGGTGCTGAGTTTATTTGTTTATTCCAGCCTAATAGGACTGCACGTGTCCATGCAAAATGTTTACCGCAGAGCCAATTATTTTACTTTGCAGTAAACATCTTTTATATAATCACACCCACTAGCCCTTGAAACATCCTTGGAGGAAAGGCTATCTTAAAAATGTGAATATTGGCTTTTCAACACCAAAACATAAACCTGCTAAACAATTTCATTTATACATAGAGTAATGCTTTAATAGGTTAATTCAAGTTGTGACTATATATCAATTACTATAGTGCTATATTTTGAAAACCAACTAGTGTAATTCTTCATTTGGTAATGCTATTGATGTCTAACTTTTAATTTGCTCTCTTTTCTGTTGTCTGTTTTGGTCTATCACAAAAATAAAGAAATCTGGTTAGTGACATCAGGGCTGATAAGGGGGTTTTGTAGGTACAGCTTCTGCAAACACTTGAGTATTATTCTTGAGAGAGAGACTTTCAAGAAGCCTAAGGAGGATGCTACTCAGTGTCATTATTGCTCAGAGCAGTGTATGGAGATAGATATAAATCATCTCCATCACTTAGACCCTTTAATACTGGTCTGAATAGCCAGTGGGAAAATGTGACCTGACAGGATGGCTGGCTAGATCGTAATTCTTTTCCCCCTAAATTCTCTGATAACCCGTAATGGGGAAATAAGGAGGCTGGAGGTTATTCTTAAATATTATGTACTTTACTCATGAAGCAAGCCTACAAGCAATATACGGTAGTTGAGGTACATTGTCGGCTTTTCTTCTACTATCATCTTCCATTTTACACTTGCGTACATTAATTTAAAGAGTTAATCTGGAACCTGGTTTTGCACTACCAAATCAAATTTCGAGCCTGTAGTAATGCAGAGAAAGTTGGCGGGGGTGGGGAGCGGAATCTTTTGTCCTGATAAAAATGCAGCAAATGCCATCTCAGAGCTCAGCAGGAAATCTCAAGTCTCCATGGCTAGGGACAGAAGTTGCACATAAACTGGTTTAAGTGATCAGAAACTGGTTTAAACCTGTAACAGAACAGAAGTTCAGTGCACATGAACCAGTTTCAAAATGGCTGAAACTTGTTTAAGATAAGCCTCATTTAATGCAATATCAGACTTAACTGGTTTCGATTTAACAGGTTTATGAAACTTCTATCCCAGACCCCTTTCTGCTTCAAGTTAAATCTGAGTCCGTTAGATCCCTGCATGCTTTGCAGCCCTGGGCTGGGCTGTACTGTATGCTTCAGAGAAGAGGGTTGGCTCCTCCCTTTTGGCCCCTAGGCAGAGCAGTGATGGATGGCTGACGAGAAGGTAAGGGTAGGGGTGGGAATCCTGGCTGGGGATTGGAGCCAGGTCTGTCTGGGGGAAGAGGGGAACAGCCTTTTCCAGTCTTTTCCCTACTGAAGGGAGTAGAGGCATGAGTGGGGTGTGAGGAGAAGCCTAGGAGAGACTGCCCCCAGGTAAACTCCAGCTGACCGCCTGCTATCTATTTATTCTTTCCCATAGGGATCACCACTTTGTCCAATGTAGACGACAGAGGGATAGTGTAAGCATGGAGAATCTAACCCTATCTTTCTCACTCTTCTCAGTAAATTCCATTTTTTTCATAGAATGTGAAGCTGGAAGGAACCTCAGCAGATGATAGGGTTCAGCACGCTGCACCAGGCAGAAAAAATAAATGGAACACTTCATGAATTTGCACATCATCCTTGTATAGGGGCCATGCTAATCTTTTATGTATCATTCCAGTTTTAGTATATGTGCTGCTGAAACAAGCAGCACAGCTTTCTGAGGATAAATCTTCATGCAAGTTGCATCAGGATTAATCTCAGGACATTTTTTTCCAACAGTGGTTAGAGGTTGTTTTTTTTTTTTTCTAACCACAAAAGGCAACATACTAATTAGAAATTCAGCTGGGTCCTTCTGACTAGATAAGACTTGAAAGGGCTAGTTTATTAAACCCTAACCAGTACGTTTATTACTTACAAGTTAAATGAAAGACAGTCAAAGTTCCTTGTGAAACCCAAGGGAAGAGTTGGGTCTGCCAGCTTGTCTAACTAGGCAAGGGGGTGGGGAGTGTATGTGTGCACCTGGCTGGGGGCAAGGATGGCAGTGGTGACCCAAAAGCAGCAGAGAAAAGAAGTGAGCCCTGTGTTCGGTCAGCAGCATGAGGAACTTGCATCCTGTCTATGAAACAGCTCCAAGGTGAGACTGAAGAGGCAGAGCAAGGCACATGTCCCAAAGGTCTCAGGATGGCCCCTGCTGTGGGCAGACACCTTGGTGGTAAGACTGGCTGCATAGGATGACCCCTTCATGCCTTCCCAGGCCAGCTTGAAGTAGCCAGCAAACCCAGAGTCCAGTAGCTGCCCACTGCAGGGGCTCATGTGCTTGCCACTGCCGCTGCTGCCACTGCTGTGCCCCACAGATGAGCAGGCACTATGCAGGGGGTGTGGCGGTGGTGGCTTGAGGAACACGAGGCCTCATGGCTGGCGGCTGGCAGGATCTGGGCCCACTGATGCCTCCAAGCTAGCCAGAGAGCTGCAGGCATGAAGGGTTCATCCTGCACAACTAGTCTGGCTGCCAACATGCCCACCTGCAGCTGTAGTGTTGTTGCTTCTGCACTACTGTCTGGCCAGTCACCTCCTCATGCATGCGGTGGGGTCCCAAAGATGTATACCTTGCTCTGCCTCTTCAGCCATACCGTGGAGCTGCTTCACATGCAGGCTGCCCTATGTTGCCTCCCCCATCATCTGCAAGTTCTTCATGCTGCCAGCCAGATGCAGGGCTCACTCCCACACCCTGCTGCACTCAGGTTGCCACTGCCACCCCCACCCCCACCCCTAGCCAGGCACACACATATACCTCCCCCCAACTTGGGTAGATGAGCAGGCAGACCTGGCTCTTTCCCTGGGTTTCAAGAGGAACTTTGACTGTTTTCAGTTTAACTTGTAAGTAAAATTCACTGGTCTGAGTATAATAAACTAGCCCTTTCAAGTCTCATGTAGTCAGAAGGACCCAGCTGCATTTCTAATTTGTGTGTAGTGTGCTACTGCAAGAAAAAATATCTAACTGCTGTTGAAAAAATGACCTGAGATAAGTCTGCCTGCAGTTTGCATCAGGATTATACCTCAGAAAGGAATTTACCATGAAGAAGAGTGGGAAAGATAAGGTTAGATTCTCCCTGCTTACACTGTCCCTCTTTTTTCTACACTGGTCAAAATGGGGATCCCTATGGGAAAGAATAAATGGATAGCAAGCTGTCAGCTGAAGTTTACCTGGGGGCAGTCCCTCCCAGTCTTCTCCCCACACCCCACTCATGCCTCCACTTCCTCCAGCTGGAGTTTTCCTGGAGGAGTTTGCCTCCTTTCCATGCATATCCACCTCATACACACGTACCCCCCTCCCACATCCCCCCTCACCTAATAAGTCACAAGCAGCTGAGCTTTCCCCATAGCCCATCTTCCCCTGACTCCTTTTTACTCTTCCACCTCCCCTCAATGCTTCACTTCAAAGGAGAAAGTGAAGTGGTCCAAGCAGCTGCCCTCCCCTTCCCAGGGAGGTTTGCCAGCTTGCCCAGACTCTGCTGACTGCCCCTGCAGGAGATCGGTGCACCCTGTTCCTCTCATCTTTGCCAGCCTCAAGCCTCCCTAGAAAACCTGAGGGTTTGGGTGCAAGATTTAGCACTGCAGTGGCTAGCAGCAGTCATTCACTGGGGGGAGAATAGAGGACAACAGAAGTGGTAGACTGAGCGTGCGGAGGGGCAGCTAATGCTTTTTCAGCTGATGCTTTGGGACTGAGGCTGGGGTCTTATGCAGGCCACAGTGGGGGTTTAAAGTGCCCCCACCCGGTCTCAACTCTACTAGTCTTGGGATGGGGTCTGGCCATGCCTTCTCTTCTTGAGCAGGGAAGAAAGAAAATCTTGGAGCTTCAGTGCCTTTGCGCCTTCCCTTTGGCAATGGCTGGCATGCTGTGAGGTATGGTTTAGTGCCTCCCTCCCTCCCACCTCTGGGCTTCAGCCTGGAGCCACTGCAGGCATGTGGCTGCAATTCCTGAATCAAAAGTGAATGTCTGTTCACTTGCTTCTCAGTTTAATCTCTGCAGCTTAGACTAACATGCAAAGACCAAATCAATTTAGTGTTGGGCTTTTTCAGTGTCTGTACTTAGCCCATTATCCTGGGATCTTTTGAAAATATAATGGATTATTTTGATCAGCAAATGCAACCATGTGCTTGGCAAATAAGTATTCCCAAACTCAGGATTCATTCCTTGCAGCATATTCCCACAGCATGAAAGGCCATTAAATAATGAACATTTGTTTGCTAATAAGTTGACCAATACTAAAGCAGTAGGTCAATAAAGAAGGTGATCTAGGAATAAATTAGACACAAGTGTCTCATCTATTTTATATTTATGTGAGTAGCTAGCATTGAGCTTAGCATATATAACAAGTAGTTTCAGCTCTTTCTCCCTCTGCTTTTTCAGCAGAAATTATTCCATCTTAAACACTCTATCATGCTGTATAGCACAATGACATTTCCATTAGAAGGTAAATAAAACTCAAATGAATATAAATGTCACTGCACATCACAATTCTTTTCAGAGACACTAAAATACCAATCTAAGATGCTTATATTTAAGTATCACTGACCTTTTTATTATAATTCAGAGAGCCAAATTATTATAAAGGAAGATATATATTTGTAAAGGGATACATTAGTTATTAATAGAGAAAAAGACTGGGACAAGGTGTCTTCTTTACATACTATTCTATAATATCTTTTATTACAAAAAAAATTAAAGTAGGCTGCACAAAATACAAATTTGAAATGAAGTTTTCAAGGGGGGAAAAAAAAAATCAATCTTATAGAAATTAGGACTTCCAATTCTTACCAGTCCAAGAACCTAAGAAATCGATGATGCATCACAGAAATTATATCTGGAAGATTGATTAGGTTATCTGGGGCGGAAATGCTCTTCATGTTGGTTTATTGAGAATTTATTTATTTATTGAGGTCCCATATTAAATAATTTAATGACTGAGTTCTCACCAAAAATTACCTTCATCTCAGGGCTTTTGCCCATGTGTTTAAATTTTGAGTATTACCTACAGGCTCCAACATCTTTTATCCAGGGTCCTAAGTGGTGGTGTATAAAGCGAAGAGTAAAGGAGAACAATACCTTATGTTGCTTGTTTCCTTATGGCTTAAGGACATTTTTCCCCCCTCTATGTCCTTCCTGATCTATTCACCTCAAGATGGGCTTGTTAATAAGGTACACACATTAAAATCCTTTACATACTTTTTTTATTTGCCCCATTGAATGCACTTGCTTCATTATTTTGATTTGATACCTATTGGCTGGGGACAGAGATTCCAAAAGTTGGAGCCTGAATTGATTAAATCTTTGCAGGTTAGCCTAGACTGAACAAATTTGCAAGTGAATAGACCTTCACTGTTAACTCCAGAAATGCAGGCACATGCCTGCAGTCACTCAGGCCAGAAGCCAGGGTACACTAGAGCTGCCCTTGGCTACAGGGAAGCTGTGCTGTTATGCAGCCAGGCCCCAGCAGTAGCCTGGAGTGAACTGGCCAGGGAGGGGGTTTAATTCCCTTCTCCCTGTTCCACCATCATGGACCTGAGCTGGGGTCCAATTGGTGCTCCCTTCTCACTGCTACAGTGGTGGGGACAGGGACAGTGCCAGCCAGCATGGCCCCCTGCGGCACAGGGGGTGTTTTTTCCCCTCTATCCCCCAGGAACTGTAGCTGGGGTTTGCCTGCCCTGACCACCACTGCCACCACTTGCTCACTGTGCAGGGTGAGTGGAGAAATAAATCCGCTTCTGCTCCCTCTGCCAGACACCAGAGGAAGGGGGAAATAACCTGCTCTCTCTGCCCTGTAAACTAAGAGCCCATGCCAGATCACCTCTGGCTGTGCTCCCACCCTGCCACTGGAACAGTGAGGAGGCAGGACCCTTGGTGGGGGCAGCACTCCCTGTTCTCAGAGCTGCTGTGGACTACATGGGGTAAGCAGCGACTCTGGGGCTCACCCCAACCCCTCCCCTAAGTGTTGCCACCACTCACCCCATGCAGTCTGTGGCAGCCTTCCCCACCCTGCCCCTGCCTGCAGCATGGCCCCCACACTGGGAAGAGGCTTGTGCTCCAGGAAACCATGACAGGGGTTGCATCCCCCATCAGAGTCACTCCCCACTTTCTGCTCCCACAGGGCAGAGGCACAGCCAGAAACGAGCCAGCAGGGCCCCTTGGTTGTGGGGGGCAGCAAGAGGGGTTATTCTCCCTCCCTTCGGCATCTGGCAGAGGGGCAGGAAGGGGCTTATTTCACTGCAGAATCCCTAGTCATTATGAACAGAAATACCTAGATGGGTGCTAAATAAAGACCTGAATCATAGCTCGCTCGCTCTCTCTCTTCTGTTATGGGGATATTTTTCGTGTAAGCAACATAATGCATCTCAGGATGTATCTCTGCACATAAAGCTGCACTCCTTGTTCCATCGGAGTACTGCCCTTTACACAGGCCAATACATTTTCTGCTTGATTTTGTGGGTATGGAGATGTGGGATTGTCACATAGTATAGACTTGGTAATATAAAGTTTACATACCAATAGAATGCAGATCACCTAGAAAAAATTCTGCAACTATTTTTAATTTACTTCTATACTAGCCTCATCCAATGCCCAGCAGAGGAAATGGTGATCTTTCCCTTGATTTCACTAGCCATTGAATTGAATCTATAGACAACTCAGACTTTTTAACTTATAGAAAAGAGACTGAACATCACTGTTCCTAATTTCTTCACTTTTTAAGACCCTATGCAGATCATACATGTTAACTGAACTAATACAACATAATATCATATCATACCTTACCATGATAGAAATAGTAGCGTAAGTGCTAGGAAAACTGAGTTCATGTAACATTGATCCAGTTTCAGGAATCTTAATGTTGTATACACAAGTTGTGAAGTACTTGGCCTCCACATATGATTGCAGTACATGGCATGTGTGTCAAAAACTCTGTTTGTACCATTTAAGAAATACATGTTTAATAAAAGACAAAGTAATTGCAAGCTAATGATCCCCACAGACTATCAGAACTACTATATCACTACTAACGTGTGAGCATCTGAATAGTATTGTATATTGACACTGGAAAAGAAAAATCAAGTGTGAAAAGGAATAAATTTATTCTGAAAGCCATTACCAAACAATATCTTTAGCATTTTGTTTCTAGAGTTTAGCACCATACTAAATTAATACCATTATGTTGTATTGTTCAGCAGATACCCTTAAAGTATTTCATAGAAGATTAAGTAGTGCATTACGATAACATTAAAGATACAATTGAAACTCAAAATCAAGGATTTGCCATTATGCCTTGAAATCAGTGCTTTGTGTTTTAATTTTACTGCAAATTGTTTGCATTAACATCTCATTGATTAATATACATTTAACCCATACAACAATACAGGATGTTTTTAAAGTTATACCAGTGTGTGAAAACAAATATGGATAACTATGTAAATGACAGACAAAGGGCTCTGGCCTTACATCAGAGACATCAAGGGAAGATTTGTCAGTGATGCAGGTGCTAGATGTGCACCCTTGGAATTTTTGGCAAGTTGACTTGGCACTGTGCCAGAGGAGAAGGTTTTTACTGGATATCACTCCTTTCAGTCCATTGTGGGCGATGCCCAGGGGTTGCATTTATTGGGATTATTAAACCCTCTGGGTGTTAAGAGGAGAGAGTCCATTAGGAATTGCAAGGATAAAAATGTCCCGCTGGATAAGTTCTGGATCTCAGTAAACACTAGAATCCATGTTCCTGGATTCTAATGCAGATGATACAGAAACTGCCAACGTGGTTAACTTCTGGAAAGGCCTTGCAGGGGACCATCCTTCCTGCCACTGAGCTTCTTTAGCTTCTCCTGTTGACCTTGAACAGCAGGCAGGACATTTTTCGTTGTCTTGTTACAATTGCAGTAAGACAAAGGGGATTTTTTTTTCTTACTGTCTGCACCACAAAATTGGAAGGTATGAACTGTTGTTGGAGATTGTGAGATGAAGGAAGCTGCAGTGGTTTAGAAAGATCATGAGAAGGCTGGACAACCTTTCCAACACCACAATGCAGGGCACAGTGAAAAGAAAGGGAAAAATAGCTAGACCCAAGAAGAGCTGGGGAAGCAATATTAAGGACTGGAAGGGTTTTCAACTGACAGAGTCCACAAAACTAGTCAAACAAAGGGCAAAGTGGAGGTGGGTTGTTACAGTATCTAAGGTGCCCCAATAGTCACAGCAGCCTTGGGACTGACTTGACCTGCCCTTACCACAATAGATTTAGGGTTTTTTTCTCCATGAACACAGAGGTCCACATTCATTTACTAAAGCTTTTTTCTCAATGGTCACTTATCTTTGTTCTAGGATTCTGATTTTCCCCCCATTCTTTTCCTTTACTTTTCAGAGATATTTCACCTAAATGTCCACTGTTCCCTGACACTGAGAAGCAATCTTTAAATCAAAGTTACTCTAAACAATTATGCAGAGGAAATTTGTCATGCCAGTGGATGGCAGCACTTGAAAGAACAAAAATATCCAACAATCAGAACACTTAACAAGGCAATGCTATTCAAAAGAACTGCTTTTGAGACAATACATCTTGCCCAGGAGGTTAAAATACTGTCTTTAAAAGAGTCAAAAGGAATTCTGATGATATTGTGATAAGGCAGTGCATAGATCCTAAGGCCAGAAGCATCTGTTTTTTAAATCTTGTCCTGCATAACACAAGCCATTGAAACTCATCCAACAATTACCACATAAAATCCATAGCTTTTCATAGGTTCATACATTTTAGGGTCTGGAAGGAACCTCATGAGATCATCAGGTCCAGCCCCTCTGTACTTAGGCAGGAAAGACTGCTGCGGTCAGATGACCCAGCAAGGTAACTATCCAGATGTTTTCTTAAGATTTCTAGAGTTAAGCAATTGTATCATCTCTGGGTACCATTGAGAAGTTGTTATGGTACCTCTGGGTACTATACCATAAAGAAGTTTTTCTTTATGTCCAATCTAAAAAGATCTTCTAGGAGTTTATGACTGTTATTCTTTGTCTTTCCCTGGGGGCCTTGGTGAATAGTTGTTCTCCAAGACCCTGATGTGTGCCCCTTAGATACTTATAGGCTGCCACCAAGTCCCCTATGAGCCTTCTCTTCTCCAGGCTCAACAGTCTCATGTCTTTCAGCCTCTCCTCATGTGGCCTGCTCTTCAGATCTCTGATCATATGCATAGCCTTCGTTTGGATTCTTTCAAGCTTTTTCACATCCTTCTTGAAGTGAGGCAACCAGAACTGGATGCAGTACTCCAGTTGCAGCCTTACCAAAGCTAAATAGAGCAGAAGGGTGACATCCTTTCTCTTGCTTGAGATGCATCAGTAGATGCATGCTAGTATCTTACTTGCTTTGCCAGCTATGCGATCGCATTGGTGGCTCACGTGTATTCTGTGGTTGATTACAACCCCCAGGTCCCTTTCAGCTGTGGTGCTAGCAAGTGCAGCGTCATTGAGCCTGTAAATGCATTACAGATTGTTTCTCCCCAGATTGTAGCACTTTATATTTTTCAGTGCTGAAGGTCAGCCTGTATCCCTAGCCTATCCTCCTGTGTGAGGTTGTTTGGTGTTGTTCATGAACTTAGCCAGTATGCTTTTAACACCCGAATTTCTCTAGGTCCTGCCTTAGACCCAGTTTCCTAGCCATTAAATTGTTGGAACTGCAGTTTCCCAATTTTCCCATGAGGACATTGTGAGAAACCAAGTCAAAGGCCTTTTTGAAATCAAAGTATATAACTTCAACCTCATCTCCCTTATCCAGGCAGTATGTCACCTGATCACAAGAAAATGAGGTTGGTTAGGCATGACCTACCCACAACGAAGCCGTGTTGGCTATCTTTTAGAATGCTACCTTCAGTTAGCCTATCGCTAATGGATTTTTTGATAATTTTTTGTAGGATTTTTACAGGTATTGAGGTCAAACTGATTGGCCTGTAATTCTGAGTCCTCCTTACTTCCTTTCTTGAAGATAGGTACTAGGGCTGTGTGAAATTTCTCTGGCTGTTTTATTTTGACACAGTTTTGACTCATTCTGAGGTCAAAACAGCAAAATCGAACCAACACAAAGAGTATTGAAACAGCCTTGAAACAAAATGAAGGTAGTCAAAACATTTCGAAAGTTGAAACATTTTGACCATAGCACTGGGGATGGGAAATCAGTCTAGCTGGGCTGACTTCCCATCCCCAGCACAAGATCCAGCAGGGGAGGGGGAGTCAGCCCAGCTGGCCTTCCTCCCCATCCCCTGTGCTAGATCATGTTGGTGGGGTGGGGAGTCAGCTGATCTGGCATGGGAGATGGGGTTGGGAACTCAGCCCAGCTGGGCTGAGTTCCTTTCCCCAGCGTGATGGTCAGGCGAAACATTGAAACAGCAGTGTTCTCAAATAGCTTTGCCATTGCTAGTGCATTGACTTCCACCAGTTCTTCCAGCACTCTCGAGTGTAGTTCATCCAGTCCTGCTGACTTGCAGATATTTAAAATCTCCATATGTTACCTCAAGCAATCTTCATCAACTATTGGTAGGTGTGCACCTGCACCTTGATCATCTTGTATCCTGTCAGGCATCTTATTTTGTCCCCTGCCTTGGACTGGTGGAATACCAACATGAATTATTATTTTAGGGGCTTGGTTTTGTTTCTATTAACATACTTTTTAGAACAGGAGTATCAAACTCATCAGGCTCCATAGGCCAGATGAATGGCATGGGGCTAACCTAGATCCAGTGTGGGAGGCTGGTCTCACCATGGGTTTCAGTGCCCTGGACCAGCCCTGCATACCATGGGCAGTTTGTGCCAGAACAACCCCGCATACCATGGGCAGCTTGTGCCAGAACAACCCCGCATACCATGGGCAGCTTGTGCCAGATCAATCCCACACACCATATGTAAAGCATGGGGCCAGAGCTGGTACACTGCATGCAAATCCACTCTGGGGCATGCCACATGCTGCATGCAAGTCCAGTCCAAGAGCTATAGACAGCACTGGGGCCAGACAAATAGGGATCTATGGGCTGGATCTTTGACATCTCTGTTTTAGAAAGATATTTGGGTCTTGACTTCAATATCTTGACCAACTGTAATTTGCATCTCTTAAGTGATTATCCTTCATCTTTCCAAATCATAAGGATTAGTTCCTTGCACTTCCTTGTATTTAACAATCAATAACTCCCAGAAAATAACTGTTTTCTGATTCTCTTAAATTACAGCTGTTTCCTGAATCAGTTCATCTTCTTTTTTGAAATACTGTTAGTATTCTTGGTTTTCCTTATGCTGGAAGAACTATGTAAAGGGTTTTTTTAAAAAAATATCATTTACTATACAGAACCTACTTGATTAGTGACACAAATAATTGCTTTTAGTAAAACGATGCTTAATCATTTGCCTTCATTCAAAGGCAAAATGTTTGGGTGAAAATGAACTCAACTCTTCAGTAGTACTGAGTGCCTCAGCTTGAAGCCTCTTATTTTGGGACTGTCCACAGAAGAAAAATAAGATTTCAGTCAAATTTAAAATAGTGGACAAAATAATTGAGGTTCTTTTATTGTTTAGGCAGTTCCTTAAATCATTCTTAATTCCCTTCTTAAGCCCCAGTTCTCCATATGACATCATTTCCTCTAAATATATTTCCTTTTTCTGAATATTTGTGATACTCTCATTTTGCTTACTGAAAGTGCCAAATATTTTTGTTTAATGGTTTGTCTTGACTTTTGTTTGTTTTCTTTGTCATTTTTATGGAGATAACTAAAAGATTATTTCTTTCATCTCATTTACTGAACAGTTGAGAAAACAGATGTTACAAATGTGTGCTTGTTTAATGTTAATAATGCCCATAAACCACTTTTTCAAAGTCTTAAAATGTCCTGGAAATGCATAATAAGCTAGGAGATATCAGGTAATCCAAGCACAAATCAACAAAAATAAGTCTAAGGTTATTGAGAATACCTTTCATTTTTTCTTTCTTATTGAGACAGGTTTCCAATTTTAGGAAGGGGGGAAGAAATTTCAGTCTTAAATATTAATTAGCTTAAGCCATTTCTCAGCACAATGACTCAGCACATAAACAGGTGGCTTTATCTTGAAATGCGTCAAAATTGGTGCTGCTCTTTAACTAAGAAATCTGTACAATTGGACTATGAGAACTTCAAATACAATTTTAATTTTGTGTTTAGATTAAAGTTTTGAAGATGGATCTAATTAGTGACAAACTGCTTGAATGAATTTTGCTGTACTGATTTCAGAAGGATTACTCGGGATCTGACATGGGAATAAGTTTCTGGAGAACTAAAAATACCTTCAGTTTTGTCAGTCTAATGGTATTGGGGGGGACAAAGGAAAAAAAGCAATTTCCAAAGGGCACAGACCGTAGGAAAAAAATGAAAGAAAACAAACCACAAACCCCTGAAACTCACCACCTAAACTAGTTCACCATTGATCATTTTGCAACTTGTTCATTTTTTGATATATTTTTGTTTAACACTTCTGGTCATTCTAGAAACATATTAGAACTAAACAAATCATGTGCGAGTGTGAGTGTGAATGTACTAGATATACATCAATGCTTCGTACAGTCAAGTGTACTGAATAGACCAAATTAAACAAACATTTCTTCAACAGAAAACATTTGATCAACCAATTATTCTCCAGTTCAACATTTCATTGGAAGCTTTCTAAGGTTCCAGTCATACAAAGCCTTTCCACATTTGAGTAACCCTAAAGAGAACCATAGAATGTTTTGTAAATTGCCTTATATACATGAGTTCTCTGTGCTGACAAGGACTAAACAACAGATGCAAAAGGTGGCAATGTATTTCCACTGCTACAACAATCAACACCTGCATCATAATCCATGGATCTTTTGCCTATCCCAAAATGTGTTATCTTTCATCCAGGGTGCATCTACACGTGATGCTACATCACCGTACCAACATGCTACAGCAATTTAGCATCCACAGGCAAACTGTGATGCCACAGGTGTATCACTGTAATGATGTGCTCCTGCAGTATAGCACATCGCTATGATGGTGTAACAGTTAAAAATAAACATGGCTGTTATTTTGTCATCATTTAGTACTTCCAAATGCCTTCATGGAAACCACATGGGTGAAGCTAGACTAAAACTATGCACCAGAATGAATGATTGCAGAAAGAGAGATTAAAGAACAGAGATACACAAACATATAGAACACTTTCACAAAACAACCACTTATTTTCTGACTGTGTTGCCCAAGTGTCTGATGAGTGGCCGTGTGCTTGGAGCAAACTGTGGCACACTGAGTGAGGCCTTTATGCTGGGTAGCTAGGCCAACCCAGATGCACTGTGGATCCTAGCCAAGGGGAAGAGAAGCTCCGGATATGAGGTTTGAATGAATTGAATAAACTTTACTCACAAGACTCAAGGCTCACCTTGTACAGGAACATCCGGAGAGAATAGTGTTCCCAGGGCAGAGCAGTGGAATGCGAAAGACGATGCTTTGGCTGCACTTGGTGACAAGGATGGGATCCTCAGTCAGAGGGGGAGCAGCAAATACCCAGAGAGGGAAGACCCAAGGAGAAGGGAAGAAGACTTTAGTAGTACTAAGAAAATCATTCGAAAAACATGAGGAAGAGGCTTCCAAAAAGGGAGTAGCAAGAATGTTGTATAAATTAACCAACATTGAAAACACAGTTGGGAGAGAAAATAACGATATTCAAAAGATTTACGAAAAATGTCTAAAGCACATAAAAGAATGCACCAGTTGTGAGGTACCTCCAGAACAGTTAGCCTGTCTAGACCTCCGTAAAGGAGGGGAAGAAAGCAAGATTTTAAAAGAGTTAGGTAAACAATTAGAAAAAAATCGGAAAAAAACTCCCGAGTGGGTATTGGAAGAAAAAGAATGGAATAAAGACGAAATTATAATAGCAATGTTCAATGCACTAATGAGACTGTTAAAACATACCACCAACCAGGTCGACAGAATCAAGACCTTAAAGCAAGACGCCATTAAAGAAAGCATAGTTCTAGCAGAAAGGCAACAAAATGGCGGCAGGCCTCAGAGGAGGAGAGGCCAAAGAAAAAGCATTCATCACCGCAATAACCCTAGGGGGGATAAACCTCCTAGAGACATCTGAACACATTTTATTTTCTTTTTAAGCAGCCATATCCGCATGCACAATAAAAAGAAACCGCCCAACAAATATGTAAATATAAAAATATGTTATATATTATTTATTTTAAGTTTTTGTTCCAACCTTTTTCCTGACTCCTGGTAAAGTGAGAAATGCACCTGGTTAATGAGACCGAAACGCATCAAGATAACACCTTAAAAGAAAGATCAAGATCCATCAATGCAACGTATATGTTTACTAACTTGTAATTGTAATTATCTGCATAATAAGTCTGTATATGTTTAAAAAGTTTAAAACTAAGGAGTTCAAAATGTAGTGAGAAAAGAAAGAAACTGAATATAGTATAGAAAGTAAAAAAGTTAAAGATGGTAAGAGAAAGTTGAAAAAAGTAAGAGTAAGTTGATGAGGGAAGGGGGTAAGGGGTAAAGCAGGAGTAGAGAGAGGAGAGGTGTAAAGGAGAGAGAGATGTGATGAGGGAAGGAGATAGGTTGGAAACAAAGAAGAAGGAAAAAGGGAGGAGAAGTTTCAGGAAGAAGGAAAGAGAAAGTTGATAAGATTTTAGACAGAAAACAAAGTCAAAAAGAAAAGGAGTAAGAACAGAAAGCTTAAGCGAATTAAGAAAACAAGGTTTCAGAAAGGGAAAATAAGGAAAGAAAAAGAGAAGTGTAGAGTAGAGATAGAGGAAAAGAGAAGATAGATAAAAGCAAAAAGAAGAAAATACAAGATAGAAAATAAGCAAAGAAAGCTCGAGGTTATAAGTATAATGCTTAGTTCTCTACCTGCATTAAACTTACAGAAATGCATATTAAGTTTGTTAGTATACGGAAAACGTGTTAAATTTTGTTTGTTTAGGTTAGTAACCTCTAACCAGAGTAACATAACTACCTGTATGTAATAAAAGAACTGCAGTACGCCGACACCTGGCTGCAGCCACCTACGAAAATAAGAAGAACTGCAATACGCCGACATCTGGTTGCAGCCACCACTGAATCTCCGAACACAATACCGTCAGCCACCTCCGTAAAATTAATGCATTAACAATCTGACAGGGGTCAAGGGGGGATGTCATAAAAGAGTTTAAAATTGTGACTCCCTTCCAGATTGTTAATGGTATCACCTATAATTGTTGTTAAACCAAGTTGTTTGTAATGTTTAAGTGCATGTCCCTGATTACTGTTTTGTTTGTTTGTTTGATGTTATTATATTAATATTGTT
>JAGPOW010001918.1:29769740-29788596 GCA_030014935.1 Caiman crocodilus
TCACCTGGTCATAGAAGGCGACCAGGTTGGTCTGACAGGACCTGCCCTTAACAAACCCGTGCTGATTTCCCTTCAACATAAAGTCTCCTGCCAGTCCCTTACAGATATGAGCCTTGAGAATCTTCTCAATTTGGGTTGGGATTGGAATTGTAGATTCTTTAAGACCAGCATTTAAAGCCCATCACAACAAGTTTTACTCTTAACATGCATTAATTCTGAAATGAACTGAGTATATAAAATTACTACTTGGTGTAAACACAAACAAATGGTCACTAAGCATCACTGAAAAGCAGCTAGTATAGTTACTTCACGGAGCTTTCCCTTTAAAATCTCTCTCTCTCATTGGAATAAGAATTCACAGGTTAGCATGTTTTTGGTTTTTTAAACATTTTGTAAATAATGAGTTCTTATATTGAGATGACTTTACATGGGAGTCCAGAAGTGACTTGTCTCTCACTTACCTAATTAAAGAGAGAAACAATAGACCTTCAGATGCACAAACACCTTCTCTAGCTGCTGTACCGCAAGGATATTTTAACATAGCTCTCTCTCCTAAAAGAACCTCCTCTTCTTAAATTATATGCCTGTGTCACTCAGTCAGAATACTTGCATACAATGATGTCTGGCTGCACACAGTAGCTGGGAAAGATGAAGACAAACTACATTCTTTCAAAGAACCTAAGAACAACTGTGGCTCCAAAATATCTCCACACTGTAGATATTTACACATGGCCTTTTTATACCAAGAAACAATGCTGAAAAAAAGATTGCTCAGATACTGAAAACTGAATGATCAAATGCTGACTACTGTTTCCCAGCTCTGTATCAACTTGTTCTTACCAATGTAGAGGCATCATTTGTTTTTTTATTGACCAGAGCATTTCAAAAAGTCTACTGGTCATCTTCCAAGAATGGAAGTGAACGTTAAAACATGGCTGCACCTATAAAAAATATACATTGCATTGCGGTATACTTTGATAGCCAATACAGGCACATACTACCAACCTGCCCTTACTTATCACACTGTGATTACTGTTATGTCATAAGAAGATATTTCTAGCTCCATCCACGTTAACCTGTTCTAACAAGTCTATAACAAGCTAATGAGTCTCAGACCCCTCTCTACATGCTATAGGTATTGTGTATAACAGGTAAATCAACTACACATGCAAAGTACATATTGCATGATAAAAAGCTCCAACCAACTAAAATGTCACACCTAAAAACTTTGTAATAATTTTATAGCTCGCTGCTATCGAGCTTTTATTTGCACATGTAAAGGGTTTCCCTGGCAGCTAGGAGCCCTGAGAGCTCACAAGGCTCCCAGCCACAGGAGTATACCACGCCCAGCATGAAACCTCTGAGTCCTGGGGATCACAGTTGCTGCAATTCGCAATGCTTGGGGATGCGTGAAATGTGCAGCCAGGACTAAGAGTCCCATGAGGTGCACAACTCCCAGTCCCAGCTACGTGTAGTCCCCATGGATAGAAGCTCCCGCAGCAAAAGGGGGCTTTCAGGCATGGGGGGCTGCTTTTTGCTGATGCAGGGTGAGTCCAGGATCAGGATCCTCCTATGCTGGCAATAAGGTGCAATTGGATCCAATACATGATCCCACACTCGTGCCTTCTGCCATGCATGTGTGGCATAGCAGGAGGCATGATACGTGAATCATGCATTAGAACCAATCATGTATTTACTTGCACATGTAGAGGGGGCCACAATGTGGTTGGTATTCTTACATTTACATTTCGTAACTACACGCTTTGGCTATGTACAGTCATTACACACACCGTGCATTAAGCAGGCAGATACTGCTCTAAAGCTATAATGGAACAGATGTTCATGGCTCTTAGAGTGCTTTAAGAATGGTGAATCAAGTTCTAAGGGCATTTATATATGTGGTCCAAGAGTGGGGGGGGGGGGGGGAGAATCGCTAGTGGAATGACTCTGATTAAAAGCGCCTGGGGTGTCTTGTGTATTACAGGTACATGAGATGCTGGAGGCTGATGGAGCGCAGAAATTATCACATTCAACACGATTAATCAAGTCTGCTCGGACACACTGTAATTACTGCATGTCAGAACAGCCTGGCTGCTTGTGCACAGGCACCCCAAGTTAACCCTTAATGGATGTGTACTAACCTAAAGTGCTTTCTGTTAGAGGGCTTTATCAAATGTCTATGCCAGATCACATCAAGGTTAACTTAGAGTGTGATCATCACTGCCATCCCAGGTAGCATTGCAAAGGGCTGTCTTGGCCTCCAGCAGAACACTCAGCTCAGCCTCAGCACTGGGCTAGCCCTACATGCTCAGCTGTCTGACACCAGTCAGTGACAGCCTCTGATCCCAACCCAGTGCACAGCATGAGAGGTGGGGCCAATGTGGGGAAAGGGGGGTTTCTATTGGGTATAGAAAGGGGGACTGTGGGGTGAGAAGTCTGGGGTCTCTCCTTCCCCCCTCCCCCCTCACAGCAACTCCAGCCAGGCAGTGGCTCAGGGGGGCTGCAGGGAAGAGCTCCAGGGTTTCTACCCCCTGCAGCAGCCCTGCCCAGGCAGCAGCTTGGAGGGATGGCAAAGCTGAGGGGAAGTGTTCTCTGGGCAATCCATACCTGCTCATCTCTCTCTGCCATTGCCCCAGGGAGGCCATGCCACAGCACAGCCTAGGCAAGAGACTGTAGAGAGAAGTGGGGGTATAAGACCAGTGACCAGAGATACATGTTCTTTACTCCTAGATTCTTCCCTCTCACCCCAGGGTGGGTAGACCACACCACAAAAGCAATGGCTGGGAATTATTTCTATGTCCCAAGATCATATAAGAATCCCACCTCCCTGCCCCAACCCCTTCTCAAGACCTCTTCCTTCACACCTCTATGTTCAACAGCACCTCCTTTACCCTCCTGTTCCCCCTTCCTCACCCATCCTGCTGCTAGACCCAGCTGTCCTGGGGGTGGGGGGGCTTCTGCTCCACTCCAGCTGGTTGGTACAGGGAGCCAGGCTCAGCTGGGGGCAGTGGCACCAACAATAGCTGTGTTCTCCCCTCTCTGAGCCTATTTCTAGGCTAGTAGAGAACTGGGGGGAGAGGGTGGGGGGGGGAAGGACCAGGCAGGGAGGGGGAACCTGCTCATTGCCGCTGTCATCACTTGAGTCCAGCTTCCTGTACCACCTAGCTGTACTGGGGAAGAAGTGGCTTTAGAGCATCCACTGCCCCCAGGTCAGCTGCTAACAGTGGGGATATGCCACTGAACACAGAGAGGGAAGTGCGGGGGTGGGATTTTTCTCAGTTCAGGAACTTAGAAAAAAAAAGTCCTTGGCTGCTGCTCTTTTTGAATGATTTGAAAGGAGTGGTGCAACCATGCCACTGTCCTGCCTCTGGAACACTCCTTGGGGAGGTCATGGATGAAGTCCCAGAGCACTTATTACTCTTATTAGTTGTTTAATGCAATCCCGGACCCAATCTCTGGTGTTGTTTATTCCTAAAACCATAAACTACTTGAATTTCTCCTTGTTAAGGCTAAGTATAGTACTCTAACTGAAATCACTGACTTAGACACACTCAGAATACAGTCTTGCAACAAAACATCACAGCAGGTGAGGCCATGCAGATGTCTTTTGTGGAAAAGGGTGCCAGAGGTTGTAGAAAGGCTGGTATCTATAGTAAAGAAAGGTGGGTTTGGCAGACTTGTGTGTCTCAACATACATGGCCTGGATTGCCCAAATTGGTGACAGCAGGAGTAGATACACTTCTCCTGCTTGAGAGTCAAGTTGAAGGGCCAGAGGTAGGTAGCGGTAGAGAGGCCTTAGTTCTGAATGATCAATATTGCTTGCGTTCAAAGGTGCCCTTGATTGTGTTCCTGACCTGTACTGCAGATGTTAGCTCCTTTCTTGGCACTCTTAGAGGGACTAAAACAGATTTGAAATAGGGAATGAAATTCCCTCTTTTTCTCAACCCTTCAGTGCAGGCTTAAGTAATGTTGGTGGGGAATGTAGGAATACTCCATTATACTAAAATTGCAACTGTTCAGCAGATAAGTGAAAGCCTTCATCTTCTTAATCTGTTGCCTGCTGCAAGCATTTAATTCACTAAGATATTAAAAATAAAATAATGAGTAGCTGACAAGTTATTAAAATATAATTGCCCAGGGTTACTTACTATTTTCTCTGGCAAAACTGAGGAGAAAGCATAATTGTAGCTAAAGGGAAAAAGGCAGCCAAATTGAATAAGGCTGGTGATATGAAAAGTTAGTACATTATATAGCTGTTAAATGTGAATTATTTTAATGCTCTTTTTTTTCTAATATTCCTGATGAATTTCAATGGAGAATGTCCCTGTATCTGTATCTATGAAAAAAATCTAGGACATTTAACACGCAATAGAGTAATACAGATGTCACTTTAGAGGACTTCAGTGACCTTTAAGTAATAAAAGCATTGCCTATTACTTTAATAGGCTCTGGTATTATTATAATTCTGTCCTGGTGAACCACAAATTGAAAGTTATTATAGCAACATATTAAAACCAGGTCAGCTGTGCTAGGATGAAGATTTTAAAAACAACTAGGAAAAACTATAATAGATTACACAAATCATGTCCAGTAGTTGATAGGCTTGAACTACAAATGAGAAGTGTAAATGTAATCACTGTATTAAAGTCAAAGAGTAAAAAAGATTTGATTTTTTTTTTCAAAACTCCATGAAATAATTTCCTCACCACTTTGGTGGTAGGACTGCCAGATTAAGACACATCACATCACAAGTAAGATATTAAACAGGTAGTCTCCAGCCAGTCATCCTTGTACAACACTCTCCTGCACTGTGTTAAGCAGCATCTGCAAATGCACATGCTAAGAGAATCACAATCTTCAGCATATTAATGTGCTTTGCATGCTGCACAGGGAAGGCAAAAGTTCAACTCTCAGTCAGATCAAACACATTCTCATTATTTACAGTTCCTGGAGATGCTGCTTGCTACAGGAAATGGCACACTTGCAAGTAGCCCTCCCAGTGATTAGAAAATTGAAAGCAACTTTTAATCTTGAATCCCACCATACCACCGCTTCTGTTAATAGTTTGCTGAGCTTAGCCTGCTGTGCAACATCACCACTTACTCTTCTAAATCCTGCTGCAGCTATCATACTGCAAAGGAATGTCAGGTGGCGATGAAGGAAAAACAAGGATGTAACAAGGGCCCATCTGACACACGTGGTGCTTCTAAAAAGTAAATTACAGTTGCGTTCTAGTATTTCTTTGAATGGAATTGTTGAGTGCAATAAATCAGAATTTAGCCTGATTTTAATTAATTGTATTTTTTTTAATAAATTGTATTTTGTTCAATTAATTTAACTCATTGAACATGTATAATGCTATACAATTCCCCTGAATCAAAAATTGCTGCGATCAAAAATGCTAATCAAATAAGTAGCCACTGTGGTGTGTGATGATCTAGGTACATTTTTAAATGCTGGCTGCTATGGAAATATTGCTACCATATTTATTTAAATCCATGGCAAGGTTTCATAGCCCTCTATTCAACATAGGGAAAGAAACTTTGTCTTAGATTGAGTATGGTTCTTGCACATGACTCCAGCTCTAGCAAGACTGCATGGTGCAAGTGGGGGTGGGGGTTGGAAAATGGAGGAGAAGACACAATGGAGAGGAGGGGTGTTAGAGCACTGAGGATGTAACATGCTGAGGGGTGGGGCACAAGGGAGATCACGCAGTGGCAGTCAAGCTCTTGCAGCTCAAGCCCTGACCCCAGCTCAGGGCTGGAGCCAACGCTGATGCTGCTATATTATTGAGACCAGAGCCATGTATACTCTGTGCCCCAGGCCCTGGAAAGAGCTGGAACCAGAGATGTCACTTCAGGGAAGAGGCAGTGGGGGGCAGGAGGGAGGCAAATGGCCTGGGATATAGTAGTGGAAGGGGCAAGCAACCTGCCCCCTGCCCCTGCTTTCCCTGCTATAGTGGGTTGGGGCAGTAATTTAAAATTATCCTCCAATAATTAGACAGCATACATGGAAAATTATAACAAATGTATAATTTTTCATGTATAGAAGTCTAATTATTGTGGGTTGTCTTAAATTCAAAAGTCATCTTGGATTCAGGTAAATACGGTATATTATAAAATGCCTCTATGTAAATACAAAAATCCATCAATTTTTATAAAAAGACTGTAGCATATTCCTGTGACCAGGAGCAATAATCAGTTGATAACTCTTAAGGATCCTGTTAGTGAGATAGAAGCACCCTTGGACAATGGGTAGGCTGAAACCAGTAGAACCAATGTTCTCTTGCTTTTCTGTAGGACTAGAGGTTTGGAGACCAGGAAATCAGTAAACAGAAGAAAATCCAGTTCTTGGTAGTTGAACACATATATAGGGAAGACAGAAGAGTTGCACAGGAAACTTTGGCCAGGGCAGAAAGAGATATGCTTTTGTAGCAGATCTATCCATTTTAACTGTAGGATTAACCATTCTCAGAGAAACCTAGAGACTACCCCAGAAGACAATAACCACAAGTCAAAGACTGCTCCAGGGTGATAAAGGATGGTAAGAGGGAAATGTACATAGGACTTTTTATTTCATCAAGATCGTGTATATCTGATTATCTCATTAAGGAGGAATTTATTTCAGAACCCCATGCAAAATTTGTGATGGATGTAACACCCACCATGGGCCCTACAAAAACTCAGACAGGTAGAGTTCTGGGAGAAAGTGTTTTAACTGCAAATACATGGGTGGGCGGCACCAGTGGTTGGACTGGGAGTCTAGCTCTCAACAGGAGATGCTAAAGCAGAGAATCTATACTGTGTGAGTGTGCCTCTAGACAGGCCAGGGACAGCTCCTCAATGCAGTTCTGAGTTTGAGGTCTTACATTACATGGGGTCCAGTGAAGTGGCTACTAAGACAACAGATGTGTAAACATTACATCCAAGAGGCAACTCTACTAGGACTATGTGGGAAACAAGTGTACTTTACACAGCTTCTTAAAAAGGTATTATCTCCTTTGAAAGCAATAAGTATTACTCCTAGATCACAGAGTAATACCAGGCCTGAACAGTAAATGTAATTTGTCCAAAGAACAAAGTTTATCATAAAATCATGAAGTGATTTTACTGTGAAAAAAACAAAAACTAAGCAATTGTTCACCACCTTATTATTCCTTTAGACCTTAAGCAATCTCGTTTGCAAAGACCAAATCTCTGTCCAGGGATCCAGGTTTTCAAATAAGAAGCAAAATTTCAAATATTTATCCCCAGTGAGATTAAATTTGATTGTCTTTTAAGGACAACAAGCTAGCCCCACATCAAGTAAAAATGCATATCTTAATTTTTCTCTTTGTATTTTTCTCATATAAAATAACACTAATCTTATTCTAACTTCAGCTGTTTTAAGACTTAATGTTAGGTGTTTTTTTTCCCATTTTAAGTGTAGAAATGTTACGTCCTTAGAATATGTTCTGATCTGTACCACCAACTTTAAGTTATCTGTACATAGTGTTATTGAAAATAAATAAAAATAATGAAATAAACAATGGAAATCGTAATGTGTATCATCATTATCCAAACATGTCAAATGTAACATATCACAAAATGCAATATACAATAATAGCTACAAAGAGATGCAAAACGCTCATGTTATATTATTAGAATGAAATAAAAAATAACTAGGCATGCACACACAGAGCTCCATTTTAAGAGCTACAAAACATGTAATACTTGATCTATGGAGATTATGTTATATTTTTTCATCCCAGCAGGTGCTCAGTGCAGGATACATATTGTTTTGGCTGAGAGAGAAAAAAAAAAGTCATCCAAATTCCCTCAGCCTCCTTCAGTTCCTGGGACACTGGCCATTTGTTACCACTCTGCCAGCAGGAGCCAGAGCTCATCCAGCCCCGACCAGTCAGCATTTTCAACAGGACAGTCCATTTCAGTGGACTACAGCGACCTTTTAGACAGAGTTCTCCCAACTACCGCACATTTCAACCTGGTTGCTACAATTGTGTTTTCCCCCCTCAAGCCCAGAGATTCCCCCAATGTGCCCACCAGTCACCACCGAGCATGACCAAGAGTGTCTCACTGACTGTCCCAAAATCAACACATTTTGAAAAGTTCCCTCTGGCAGTACAAGGGGCTTTCTTGCGCACACCAGTTAGATATGCAAGGTGAAATAGGACTTGGCCCTTAATTCTGATTCACCAACTTTACAAGAAAAGTGATATAACTCGATGCTCAAATTAGTTTGAAGTAACTGTGAGTTTCAAATAAGGGTTGAGAGAGATGCACCATTAGGCAGGCAGACAGTAAAAAAGCCTGAGGTAGCTTTCTCTAAGCTGAGTAGATTGGACAGTTGAGGAAAATAATACCTGTTCACTCATCAATTGACCGAGACAGTCATGTGTTTTGTTTTTGTTTTTTAAAGTCTAGGTCACTGGTTAAAAAAGTTCACAGTATGCAACACACCCTAATCCCAGATGTAGCCAGGTGAAACGTTCAGAAACTCCTGGGATGTTTTCAAACCTCTCTCCACTATCTGCTGCTTGACCACTGAGAACAGACTGAAATTATCCAAAGGTCATCTCTCTGACCAATGGTTTCTCAGCTTTACATGCCTCACCCAGGTCTTGCCAGATCTTAGCAGACATAAACTTTGCCAGCTAGAAGAATCATATCCTTGTCCAGTCATTCACACAGAAGAAGGGAGATTTCACCCCCCAACATACTCCCTTCCTTAGGAAAGGCCTGCTGGCATATTCAAATGTGCTTAAAAATCAGTTGTCACTAACAATTAAGTGTATTATAATAAGTTGTATTATCTTTTATAAAAACCAAGAGAAAACATAAGAAATCAACTAGTGCACATTGAAATACAAAGATCGATATAGGAATAAAAAAACCCTGAAAGTATCAGAACAATTATCTGATTCTATCCTGCATCTTAAACCCTTAAATGCAGCTTCCATCTAGCTTTACAGACTAGAAAGCATCTCCTTCCTTCACCTTTCTGCAAGGTCCTCCTTCATGCTCTCCTGTTAGCTAAAACTCTGGGCCTAGGGACAGACATGACACGAACTAGTTTAAGTGATCAAAAACCAATTCATACCAGTAACAAAACAGAAATTCAGTGCACAGAAACCAGTTTCAAACATGGCCAAAACTAGTTTAAGACAGACCTGGATGGATGTAGTATCAAATTTACCTGATTTAGGTTAAACCAGTCTATTGAACTTCTTCCCCAAGCCCCTCCCAACTCAAGTTACCTCTCTGTCCTCCAGCATCCTATGACCCTTTGTATGACCACCCTTTCTCCTCCCTGAAGCTGAGCCAGCCCTGCCCCCTGAGCCATTACATCCCTGGAGGCAGCAAAACCTCTGCTTCCCCAGCCCTGCTGTGTCCTGTCTGCACTTGCCAGTGGTGGTGTGGGTGTGAGGGGGGAGCTAAGGCTTCCCTGATGTGTGGCCCCTCTGCCAGCTGCGCTTGCTCAGGTCTTGTGGGGGTACGAGGACTGGGGTCTTTGCTCCCCACCCCCTGATGCTGCTTGGCTCAGGTGATAGCCGACATGGCTACTAGCCCTGCTCCTGCCTGCCCATGTTAGCTGAGCCTGTCAGTGTCAGGAAAGAGTGGGGAGAGTGGGGGCTCTGCTCCTCCCTGACCCCCCCCCCACTGACCTGCTTGGCTGACATGGGCAGGAAGGACCTGGGTCTGAGAGCTGCATCAGGATCATCAGCCCAGCCTCTCAGTGCTGGGGTGAAGGTTGGGAGGGGGGAGCAGAAGACACTGCCCTGTGGGCCCACCCCCAGTGCCCCAGGCCCAAGCAAGCACAGCTGTGTGGGGGAGGCTCTGCTCTCCCTTGTCCCCTGCGCATTGCCTGGCTTAGCTGACAGCTCGCATGATGCTCAGCCCTGCTCCTGCCTGCTCAATCAGCTCAGCTGGGGGGCAGGAGGAAAGGGGGTGAGAATAAGCTTCCCCATTTGTGCTTGCTCAGGTCTGGGGGGGAGGAGGAGCCTGGACCAGGTCCTTGGGGGAGGGGCTCTGCTCCTGCACTTACCCTGCTTCTGGTGCTGAGTGGCTTGGCTGGCAGTTGTGGCATGTCCCTCAGTTCTGGCTCCTACCTGCCCGTATCTGCTGAGTTGGGCAGTGGTGTGGGACAAAGAGGAGCAAAGCCCCCACCCCACAGATTTAGCTCCAGCTCCCCAGACCTAAGAAGGGCTGAGAACCTGAGGAAGAAGAGCAGAGCACCATTCTGCTAGCTCTGCTCGCTCACCTGTCCAAAGAAATTGATTGATGCTGCGCTGCTTGGCTCAGTTCCTATAGCCTGTGGGAGCACACACCTTCCCCTGCAGCAGTAAAGACTTCTGGGGGCTGGGGCTAGAATTCAGGTATCCTTTTGTAGTCAGTACCTGGGGTGGGTCCCCCTGTCCCTGCCCTAGTTAAGTTACTAGCTCAGATTATCCTCTTACAACTTTCTTCTGGCTACTCAAAAAGGAAAACTAGTCATGCACCTGGTCATTCATCCACAGATGCATCTCAATCAGGGCCAAGGAGGTGATCCTCCCCCTCAATGTGACAGTGGTCAGGCAGCAGCATGGAGAGGGTCCAGAGGAGGGGCACTCGCATAAGCAGGGGACAGCAGGGCAGGCCCTATGAGGGGGGGGCTATGGGACCTGAACCTGTTCAGCCTCCATAAGAGAAGGCTGAGAGGGGATCTGGTCTCTGTCTGTAAACTGGCCAAGAGGAACCATCAGGCAATGGGAGAGTCCCTGTTCCCTGAGCACTACCATGAGTAACAAAGAATAATGGCCATAAGTTGACTGAGAGTAGGTTTAGGCACTACTTCACAATCATCTGGAGGCACTACTTCACAATCAGGGTGGCTAGGATCTGGAACCTAGGCTAGAAGGAGGCTAGAAAGACACCTTGCTGGTGTTGTTTGAGCCCAGCATTCTTTCCTGCCCATGGCAGCGGTTTGGACTTGATGATCTGCTCAGCTCCTTTCTGACTCTACTTACTATGAAAAAGTGATTATCTGTTTGTGCAATATAAAATCAGTTAAACACCATCCTTTTATAGACTCAGATACACATCCTATTTATTAGAACAAAAAAACCTTAGTTCTTGATCTAGATGATTCTAAATGGATACTATTATTAAATTACAGGTTATCCATTATCTATTATGGATAACCTGTAATTTGATAGAAGAGCTTGGGGAAGTTTTTGTTTAGATAGTATTTCCACATTTCTTTTAGATTATTGAAAAGAGGGGGGAGAGGTTGTAAGTAGTGCACTGGCCAAATTTTCAAAGGAACTCAGCTACCATTTTGGCACCTAAATAGAAATAATTGTTTTTTAAACATGTACTTAGCACTTGCTAGTTCTCATGTTTTAGAAAACAGCAGTCCATGCAAAACAACTTTTTTTTTTTTTTTAAGTCTGGCCCTTCATGAATAGTGTATGAAGTAGAAAGTAAAGAGTACAGCTCAACATACAGGTATTGTTCCCATTAAAATCTCAGAGTATAAAAATCACGCACCCAATCCCAAGAAAAGTGCTGAATGTTAACAAGCAAATGCCAAAGTTTAATCATGCTTGTTTTCTTGCTTAATAGTTCTAAAAATGAGGCTTGGTATGTTGAAACTATATAGTAATGATGAACTTTTATCAAGTAACATTTAACACAGAGAGAAGAGATATATCTTTTTAATCATGCCTCCACTAATTTTTGTAGTAATGAGTATTGTAGCCTGGCAAAATGCTTTTAGCTGCAAAAATTTACCTTTGTGGGTAATCAGGATTTACTGTAAAAAACTATAGCCATATACCTGCCATTGTACATCTTTAAGGTTCTTGCATTTACTCCATATCCACCTCAAGCCCATCAGAAAAAAAAAAAATCTCTTTTCCCCCCACAAAAAGACAACAGAACATATTATTTGTCATGTAACATTTTTAGATTTTTTTTCAGTCTTTGCATTTTCCCAAAGGATCTGTCTGGATGTTCACATTACAAGGAGAATGCCTCACTGAATTTCAGGAAGTAGATTAGGTTACAGTAAAATTCAGATTGATATTGCCTTTATCTAATTTTCTGCCACAGTGGGCATGTCTACATGTTCATTAATGTACTGTATTTACTGTGCATTAAGTTTAGTACTTGGTTAATAGGGCAGTGTGAAATTTCAATGGGTGTTTTGTTTCAAAGCTGCTTCGACCTGTTTTGAGCTCGAAACAGCAAAATCAAAACAGCAAAATCAAAACAAAACAAAAGGCTTTGAAACACGTTTGAAACAAAATGAGGTCACACAAAATGTTTTGAAAGTTTTGAAATGTTTTGAGTTTTGAAGCAGCCCGGTGGTGAGAAGTGGGGGAGAGCCAGGGCTGTCCTCTGAGCAGCTCTGCCAGCCCCATTGAGCTGAGCCTGGCAATGGGAGGTGGGGGAGAGCCACTGGCCAGGTCTGCACACTGCATCCAGTGCACTGATCCAGGGGCTCACACCCCCAGGAGGAGTCTGGAACAACCCCACAGCCCTCCAGGTCCGCATGGAGGATGACAGGAGATTGCTGGTGCCAGCAAGTGATACGAGTTTTGCTTTGAAATGTTTGAGGTGCAGTTTCACAAAACCCCTGTACCAACCTCCTTGAAACCTGGCAGGTTTCATGCTTTCAGAAGGGGCTACCATCCTTGTGTTTTTCATCTAAATTAGGTAAGAAATGACAAAGTTATAGGCATTTTCATGATTCCCCATTATGGCCTATGGGTGAAATGTCAAAACGTGTTGAAAAAGCAAAGCAGGTTTGACTAAACAAAATGCAACAATGCTTTTAAATGAAATGACTAAACAAAACACTGTTCCTTCAAAATGGTGAAACGGAAGTCAAAATGAAATTGTGCCATTTTGCACAGCTCTATTGGTTAACCAAGTACTAAATCCTTGTGCAATAATTTGTGTTACTGATCAGTAGCACTGGTACATGGTTTTTTAGTGACACTGCCCAGTAACCTAATACTACTGTACAGCGGTGTATTAGAATGGTTTTTGCCCGGCACACTACTGTGCAGTGTTATTAGGCTACTGATCAGTTAGTGTCTCGTGTAAACGTGCCCACTGTTTAAAACATTGGCCACAGTTATTCGTGCAATTAGTAGCTAGTAACCTGAGCTGGCAATTGACTAGATTACTTTCGAGTCCTTGTGTCCATTATCAAATCATTTTGCATGAAAACCAACCAAAAACAGAATCAGAGGCATTTTTTTCCCACAAAAGTGGATACTTGTTTTGTGAACTTCAGTTTTTGGGTGCCCAGGTTAAGACACATTTAGGAATTGTAGCCCTGATCATCTCATGTCAAATGAAGATGTAGTTGCATAACAGAAGTCAGATGGAAAGCAAATATTAATTAAGAATTGCTAGTAACCTTTACTTAAAACCCAATATCCTGCTTTCTTCAGGTTGCCATAGCAACTTATAATCAACTGTTATTTGTTAATATACAAGTCCTCCAAGGAAAGCTCTTGGTTGGGTTTAAGCAAGAGCAAGCAGTTACATGACTATGGGCACATCTACACATGCAATTACCACACCTGAATAAACCGTGGAGGTTATTGCTCCAGTCAATAGCTCTTCAGCACGCTTTTTGAATGTACACCCAGGGGGAGTCAACTCTAGAGCAATAAATTCCACAGTTTATCCAGATAAGGTTCTTTGGGTGAATCTGATATCCTATATTAGATCAACTTAAATGGTTGGAAAACAATTATTAAGTGAGCTTTTGGGTTTAAAAACCTTTTGTCAGGCTAAAGGAGTTTCTGCAGTCGGTGTTCGCTCTTCCTGGATGGAATGACAAGTAAAGAAGCCAGACGCTGGTCTGGTATGCATGCATTCCTTAGCCTGACGAAGGGTTTTTGAACTCGAAAGCTTGCTTAATAATTGTTTTCCAACTATTTAAGTTGGTCTAAAAAAAGATATCAGGTTCAACCAAAGAATCTTGTCTGCCTATGTCCTTAGACCAACACGGCTACAATCTACACCACAGTTTATCCAGGCATAGCACGTGGAGTCTGGGCAGAGCAGCCCCAGCTGGCAGGGTGGCTCTAGCCAAAGACTGCTCTCCCTAGCTCAATGTGCTGCAAAGTGACTGGCTGGGGCACAAGAAAGCTTCAGCGTGAGGCTAGCCAGCAGGCAACTCCTATATTGAAGCATCCTTCTGCCCCAGCAAGCTGGATTAGTGTCTAATACATGTGCTTCTGCATGCAGAAAGACTTTGAAACAGGGTAGTACTTGTATTTGCAAGTACAGTAAAAGCTTGTTAACCAGCATGTCAGTAACCAGAACACTATTACCAGAATTTCCAGCTGGCTGGCCAACCAGACATGGCGAACAAATGTCTTGCATAGATATGTCCTAGACTGTTGACGGTTATTCTCAATTTGTTAGGTGAGATTATTTTTCTAATGGGCATAACCTAGTTTCTACTCATGTACTTATCTGAAAAGACTGACATATCAAATACAATAATTATTGATGAATTTTCAGACATGAGCTCAGTTTGTCCATTTGCGATTTGTTATTCATACTATGTGACTGGGTGCATGGTACAGGACTGGATGAGTGGACTATTTCTAGAAGGTTCAGACATAATAGAAAATTCTCTCCCTCCCTTCCACTCTTACCTTTGGTCCTGTGTATATAAGGGCTTTGTTTAACGAATATTCCTTCTTTGATGAAAATTTGTTCAGCTCCATGGTCTAAAATAGTGAATTAAGCCGAATAAAATGAATAAACATAAACATGGTTGAAAGAAACAGAACTCTGGAATTATTTTTGAGGCGTTTAACAAGCTCATCTGATTTGTATTAAATCAGATAAATAGCTCAAATATGCATAGAATAAAATAGTAAATATTTTTGTGCGTGATCTAAAAGCTGTAGCACAGAATGTGACTGTTGTAGATCCCAAGACTAAAGTTCAAATTGACATTTTGCTTCTGGGAATTTACAACCTATAATGTTTTTCATTTTTGGATAGACTTTGGGGAATCAGAACTCCACAACCTAGACCAGCTTCAGCATTGAATCTGGCAATCACTATTTGTGTGCAAATTAAGGACAAATTTAAATTGATGGTAGAATTTTGCCCCCGAGGTGGGGAAAAACAAATCACTGTTAGCTTTAGCATGTTTGACCTTAGAAGAAATATTCTTTTTCCTCTTCCTCTCACTCTAGAGAATGTTTGTATATTGATTTATTGGTAGAAACTGTTTAGACAGTAAGAATGAATTAAGAGATGTTTCATGACAAGTGCTTCGGCAATAGTATAGTTTACATAATTGAAAAAATAAAATAAAATAAACAGCCAGGAGGCAGTAAAGATATTTCATGGATGAGAATTGTTTTAAACTTCAGAGAAAAGACAGTTTAGAATTTTTTTTCTTGGCTTTCTCTTTTAATAAAGGATAAGGTTTAGCAGCCCATGGGAAGAAGTATTTTGGGGAACTACAAAAGCCTTGGAAGGACTAATTTAAAAACACTTTCAAGTTTCTTTAGGCAATTCCAATCCCAAGTATATTAGACTTCAGGGATGAAAAAGATGAATGTGTCACCAGGCACCATTGCTCTATTATTGGAGAGATTACCTTAGCTGAGAAAAAGACAAAAATGAAAAGGATCCTGGAACACAGGAGCTGCTGTAATGAGGACTACTTGGAAGACTGACCCTCACGGGGAAATCCCCAAATCTTAGATTTGGTTCTGCTCACTGGAGACATATTTATTTTTATTCTACCCATTTTTCCATTTCATATAAAAGTAGATTTTGCTTTGACTCAGACAAATAAAGATTAGCTGTATTAAAAGCTATTGACTTCCAATCTTCTCATTTTCTGCAGTCCTAATTATTCCACATTAAATATTTATGTAAGCTTTTGTATTTCTGACAAGACACAAATTATCTGGAGTCAAAAATACTTTTCCTCAGGTTTTTTTGTTTTTGTTTTGTTTTTTTTAAAGATCCCCAGAGCGAGGTAGATCTTTCTAAATCAGAACTGTGCACTTTTTCTACCATCTATTTTAGCATCTCTTTAGTACCAAGAAGGCCAGATTAGCTTTCATTAGTACAAGGCACATACATTTAGAGAAAGATTTACATTAGATTTGTTTTAATCATATTGATCTACTCGAGTCACTCCTTCCTTCTCACATGAACAGTTGCTTTAAGTGAAATCTTTCCCTAAAACACAGTACAACTAGCTGCATTTAAACCCTCTACATCATGATGTATAATAAAAGTAGTAACTATACATTCAGCACCATAGAGATGGACATACCAAAGAAGAATGTATACTTAGACATATTTGCAAATCAATGCAATATAGATCTGAAAATATGATCAATATTTGAGGGCAGTTGGGGGTCAGGAGTAGAGGAAGCAGGGTGCACATGTAACCCCTTACCTCAGTGGTGGTGGAGACAGTAGCACCAGCTGATCCCCCTAAGGTAAGTAGGACAGAGGGAGATGACACAGGTGAGGCAGATCCAGAAAGGAAGCTCCCCAGATCCTTCATAAGTCAGCTGGCAGGGAGCTGTGCTTCTGAGCCACGCACAGGCTCAGAAGCGCAGGCACAAATGCCAGCGTGAACAGGCACGCTCTGTAAGGGCATGCTGGCATTTGTGCCAGTGTTCGCATAAGGCACATGTGTGGTAGCAGTCTGGAAGGGAACCTGCAACAGATAAGAGAAGTTGACTCACAGCTCTGTGGACATAGTATGGACGTGGAGCACACTTCTCCACGTGGCTACACTTCTCCCCTAAAGGCAAGCATGTCTTCTGTTCCAGGTTGGCTGATCTCATGAGATGAACTTTAAACTAGCTTTGCTGGGGGATGGGGCCACAGGAGGACTTGAGGACACCTTCCAACCAAAACAGGTGACACGCACAAGGAGTACCCAGGTAAGTGAAAGGAGTTTGGATAGTCCTGGGAATTAGGGGGTGGCATACGCACCAATTAAAGGCCTTAAATGCCTCCACTCCAGTGCTTATAGTATGGGGAATAAGCAGCCAGAACTTTCCCTTTGGATAGCTAGCTCAAACCAGACTTAGTAGGGCTCACAGAAACCTGGTGGGATTCATCCCATGACTAGGCGGTTAACATTAGGGACCAAAGCCTATAAGGGTGGGATAGAGCAGGGAGGAAAGACTGGAGTGTGGTGCTCTACCTCAAAGAGCAATACACATCCTCAGCTAGCAGGATGGGGTCAGAGGGGGGGCAGGATGAAGTGCTCTGGGTCAGAATACAGGTGGGTCACGGGGAAAGGGACTTAATGATGGGGGTCTACTACAGACCTCTGAACCAAGGGGAAGAGCTGGACCGTGAATTCTCGGTCAACTTGTGGAGGCACTTAAGGCAAGGGATGTAGTTGTCATGGGTGATCTAAATTACCTGGACATCTGCTGGGAGATGTCAGCGGTCAGCCACGTTGGAACACTCATGAAGGTTTCTTGTTGAGATACAGGACCTCCACTTAACCCAGGAGGTACACAGTCCCACCAGGGGAAATGCTCTGCTGAACCTGATCCTGTCCACAGATGATGACCTGGTGAGGGAAATCCAGGCTCTAGACTACCTGGATAACAATGATCATCGCTTGCTGGAATTCATCATCCAGCGCAGGGTATCAAAGGCCTGCAGCAAGCCAGTAGCCCTCGACTTCAAGAGGGCTAGCTTGAATGAGTTGAGGAGGTTGGTAGGAGAGGCACTGGAGTCCTAAAGAGTAGGGGAGCTGGGTGTCCAAGATGAGTGGTTATTCCTTAAAAAGGCAATCCCCGATGCCCAAGGGGTGACAGTCCCAATGAGAATCAAAGGAGGCAAGAGTGTTCAAAAGCCCCCCTGGCTCACCAAAGGCATTCGGGAATGCCTGAAAGTCAAAAAAGAAGTGTACACCCAGTGGAAGGGAGGGGATATCACCAAAGAGGAGTATACCTCCATTAGTTAGGTCTGTTGGGGGGCTGTTAGGAAAGCTAAGGCAGATATGGAACTAGGGCTAGCGTCAAGGCCAACAAAAAGTCCTTTTTTAAGCACATAGGGAATATGAAGAAGGCACCAGTATTGTGGGGCCCCTGCAGGATGTGCTAGGCAATCTGGTGGTTGCAGTAGAGGAAAAGGCAGACCTTTTTAACAATTTCTTTGCCTCCATTTTTTTTGGAGACTCAAGAGAGACTCAGCCAGGCCTAGGATCAGGGAGGACCAAGTTAGAGAACTTATGGAAGGGCTGGACGTGTTCAAATCAGCAGCTCCAGATGCTCTGCACCCCAAGGTGTTGAAGAAATTGACAGGGATTATTGGGGGGCCCCTGGCATGGCTTTACGAGCACTTATGTTGCTGTGGCCAGGTGCTGGACAACTGGAAGTGGGCCAATGTGGTCCTCATCTTCAAAAAAAGGGAGGAGGGAGGACCCGGGCAACTATAGACATGTTAAGTCTTACTTCAATCCCAGGGAAGCTGTTTGAGAAGATTATCAAGGAGCATATCTGCGAAGGACCAGCAGCTGGGATGATGCTCAGGGACAACCAGCATGGATTCACTAGGGGCAGGTCCTGTCAGACCAACCTGATTGTCTTCTACAATAAGGTCACAAAAATCATGGGACACAGGTGTCACAGTGGATGTTGTCTTTCTGGACTTCAGGACGGCCTTTGACAATGTCTCCCACCCCGTTCTCATTAAAAAGCTAGGCAACTGTAGCACTGATGCCTACACAGTCAGATGGATAGCTTCCAGGTGAAGTGGTACAGGCTCCTAGCCTGGGGATTTTTAAGAGGAAGTTAGATGAGCACCTTGCCGGGGTCATCTGACCCCGGTGCTCTTTC
>JAGPOW010001918.1:29788696-29803947 GCA_030014935.1 Caiman crocodilus
CCCGGTGCTCTTTCCTGCCAAGGCAGGGGGTCGGACTAGATGATCTGCCCAGGTCCCTTCCGACTCTAGACACTATGATACTATGATACTATGATAGCAAATTGGCTGAGGGGCTACACTCAGAGAGTGGTGCTAGATGGTTTATATTTATCTGGAGGGACAAATATGGGGGGAGGCACCAGAAGTGTCTGTCCACCTGTATTGAACGGTCAAGCAGTGTGCTCACAGCGACCCCTTGCGGACTTCTGGGCCACGTGTGGGGGGCCCATGCTCTCCTGTGTTGCAAGCAGTTGACAAGCCAGGTAAACCAGTTCTCCTGCAGGAGTACCCTGACACTCCCAAGGATGCACCCCAGCCTGCCCAGCCCTGGGGCAGGTCACCAGGGTGAAGCCAGAATTGTGCCTGGGTAACAGTTCCAGGAGCCACAGTGGAGTCCCCCAGGGCTCGGTCCTTGAGCCCACACTGTTCACTTTCTTTATTAGTGATGAGGAGGTGAGGAGCACCCTGTTTAAATTCACAGATGACACCAAGATTTGGGGTGAGGTGGCATGCTAAAAGGGAGGGACAGGATACAGCTGGACCTGGACAGGTAACAGGGGTGGGCAAATAAGAATAGGATGGGATTCAATACTGACAAGTGCAAGGTGCTGCACTTGGGCAATAAGAATCAGCAGCATATCTAGAGGCTGGGGAACTCTCTTCTCAAAAGCACAGTGGCAGAAAGAGATCTTGGAGTCATCATCAATTCCAAAATGAACATGGGCCACCAATGCGAGGACACAGTCAGTAGGACTAACCGCATCTTGTTGTGCATCCACAGATTCAACACAAGCAGGGCCAAGGAGGTGATCCTCCCCCTCTATGTGACACTGGTCAGGCCAGAGTTGGAGTACTGTATCCAGTTCTAGGCACCGCACTTCAGGAGGGATGTGGATAGCGTTGAGAGGGTCTAGAGGAAAGCCACTTGCATGATTCAGGGACAGCATGGAAAACCCTATGAGGAGAGGGTGCAGGACCTTAATCTATTCAGACTTCACAAGAGAAGGCTGAGAGGGGACCTGGTGGCTGTCTGTAAACTTACTAGGAGGGGACCAGTGGAGAATGAGAGAGATCTTGTTCCCCTGAGTACCTCCCGGAATAACAAGGAATAACAGCCATAAGTTGTTAGAGAATAGGTTCAGACTAAACATTAGAAGGCACTACTTCACAGTCAGGGTGGCTAGGATCTGGAACCAACTTCCAAGGGAAGTGGTGCTGGCTCCTACCTTGGGGGGTCTTTAAGAGGAGGCTTGACAATTACCTAGCTGGGGTCATTTGATTCCAGTTTTCCCTCATGCCCAGGACAGGGGGTCAGACTAGAAGGTCTGCAAGGTCCCTTCCAACCCTATATCTATGAATCTATGAATGTTTAGGCATGTCCAGATACACAAATGTAGTTTAAGATGTATGAATCAAGACTGGTTATTAAAATATTTGCATAAGGTTACTGAACAATTATATTGAATCAAATACAGAAACATGATCCAGTCAGTGTTTTAACAGATTTTTAGAGCAGACCAATTTGCAAATGTCTCCAAAAGATTGAAGGACACATAAAATATGCAAAAGGAACATCTTGCAATTGCTTCATTTTTTTTAATTTAAGGGCCAATTCAAGGTTAATTTACATTCTATATTACTCAATAATTTCACATACTTCGTGACTTAAAAAAAACCAAACTGTTCAAACATGTATACACACAAATGTAACAGATTGTGTTTGAGACCGAAACAAGCACATATATGGTGTCAGAATCTGAATATTAAAATAGTGTCCCATTTTCGACTGATGCATGATATGATTATGCTTTGATCAAGTAAAGACATAAATCGAGTCTGAGATATTCACCTGCTGTCAAGCAGCAGAACAAATATTACATATGCACCTTTATATCTTAATTCTTTATTTTGTTCCAACAAACTGGAATTAAACTACAGGTATGGCCTTCCGGTGAACCAACTGAATGCTTAGTGACAAAACTTTGGATGGGTATATTATGCAAACTAGAAAATAAATAATAAAAAAGATGGATGAATTTTTGTACCTTTAGAGAATATGAAAAAAAAAAAAGCTCACAAGATAAAACAATAAAGTTGTTACTAAATTCTCTTAAAAGTAAGGAGAAAACACAGTAATCCACTTCAAAATACATTTCTAAAATGTACCAAGGTGAGCTGATCTCTTATAAAAGGTTACTCTAGAATTCATCTAGTGCATGGGTTGCCATAAAGTTATAAACCATTATCCCCCATCCAACTTCCACATTGAACACTTAAATCCCTTATAATATATCGATTTACATGGTAGAGCAAGGCAGTATTCAAGCAGATTAACTAAATTTCATTGGAACCATTCCCAAACCATTTCCAACATTTGGCCTATGACAAGTTCTACAGTAAAGCCAATACTTACTTTGTGTTATGAAGTCCAATTTTATATTAAACATTTAAATCAAACTTTTATGGAAATTAGATTGCTTTAAAGTGATAGTGTCCTACCATCTATTTAGAATGTTACCTTTTACAAGTTGGACTGACCGCCTAGTCCTCTTTTCTCTCAAGTGTGAATGATTCTTAAGTGGAATAGGATCTGTCCCTATTACGCACCCAAGGGTATACCTACACTATTTATGTGGCACACTTGGGCATGTAGCAGGTGCTAGCCCCAGCCTCTAGCTCTCCAGGGCTGAAGATCTGGGAGGAACTGGGCAGGATCACTTTGCCCCAAGTGGTACAATTTATCCCACACCAAAGTGAATGTTCCGGAACATGTGCTAAGGCAAAAATCTCTGGCATAAATTTGTGCTGCTCCCATTTGAGCTGCTGCAGGATCAGGTGCCTGCATATGGGAACGTGCCTCCAGAGTGCACCCTGCCCACCTACACCAAACCAAGGAATTAGGCAAAGAATCTGTTCTAGGGCAGCCCCCATCACCACTCAGGACATCTCAGTGGCAAAAGTTCCTATGATATAGTTTCACTGTCTCATTTCTACATTTGTTATTACAGGATGGCCAGGGTGCGCTTGAGAGCAATGTTCCCAAATCACTGGGAAAATGGTGCAGACATACCATTATTTTAAAATTAAAGTTGGCTTCCAAATATATCACGGTCCTTTCCAATTTGAAGATTCTTCTTAACTGGGGATGTTTTCAGGGTCCATGGGAAAAGGTAGAAAGGAAGTAGTAAAGAAAAAAAAAGTGGGTGAAGAATTGGGGTTCAGTTGGCATCCTGAAACAAGAGAAAGAATGAAGAGTTTATGCCCAAGGAAAGATGGAAGGAGCAGATTAGATGGGAAGTATACAAGTAGTTTCTTCTGGAATGGTGAGGAGACAATAGCCATGACTGGGTGGTATCCGACTCATCTTTCCACCATCCTTCAGTTTTGTTGTGTGGCAAATAGCTGAGCATGCAATACAGCCAACTCAAACTGAACTTTGTACAAAAATTGAGTTTACTGTGGGGGTAACTGTGCAGCTTAGTGAAAAAAAAAAAGCTCATCTTCCACTTCAACACCACAGGTTTTGGCCCAGTAAACTTCAGGTACCAATTTACAGTCTTCATCTCCATATTGTGGGCATTAGCAACTCACGTGAGCAGGTTTTTTTTTTTTCCTTACTAGAGGTCAGTGGGTGACCTGGAATGGATATTGAATTTTTTCTTACTAGAGACAAATGGACCTTCTAAAATCAATGCTTAGCTGATTTATGGCGCAGTATAAGGACATTCTCATCATTTACACTGTCTGACATGTGGCTAAATAGCTTTGTCAGCACCCTAAAATCAGATGACTGGGCTAGGAGTGACCTTCTAGGTCACCCAAGCCTTTCACAGAAATTCAGTAATATCCTCTGAATACAGGTTTCATTCAGTCCTCATGCACAGCCAATCCAGTGATTTTGGCTTCATGTGTACTTCAGGGGTTGTTCTCAATGTTTTAAGTACTGGATGTTGGCTACTGCTCAATTCTTGCTGTGCTAGTCTCTCAAACAAGTATCATGAAATAAATTTGCCATGGTATATCTCTGGTATATATATGGTTATTGATGTAACTGAACTTGACAGGGCAATTCTTATTTATACAGCCATGAATCACTTTAAATAATTCCCCTCTTCTGTATTTATAATACTTCCTCTATCCTCCATTCCCTCCTAATGGATTTAATACAGGAAGGGATATCCAAAGTTATCAACCAGTTTATTTCTCAGTGTAGTTTAACTGGACAATTATTATATGATCAAATGTAAGTACTCTTTTATTCTTTTCCCTGACAAAAATTTGGGTAACTGTTTTGGTCATACATGTTTGGAAAGAAGCAAAAATCAAGAATAAAAAGCATATTCAGTGATCAACAAGAATATTCATATGTTCAATGAGGAATCCACAATATTTTTATATCTATACAGTGCTTAGGTAGTTTGAGTCAGGGAGTGAAGATGTAGGGTCAGAAGGAACCTAAGTAGATCATCAAGTCCGACCCCTGCCCTGGGCAGGAGAGAATACTGGGCTCACATGACCGCAGCTAGGTAATTGTCAAGCCTTACTATGTCCTCACATTGGTGGCCCATGTTCATTTTGGAATTGATAAGAACTCCCAAGATCTCTTTATTGTTAAAAAGGTCTGCTTTTTCCTCTGATGCAACCACCAGATTGCCTAGCATATCCCACAGGGGCCGCACATTACCCTGTGCTTTCTTCATACTCCCTATGTATTTAAAAAAGGGATGTTCTTGATGCTAGCCCTAGTTCTGTATCTGCCTTAGCTTTCCTAACAACTCCCCTACAAGCCTGCACAATGGAGGTATACTCCTCTTTGATGATATCCCCCGTCTTCCACTGGGTGTACAATTCCTTTTTTTGGCTTTCAGGCATTTCCGAATGCCTTTGTTGAGACAGGGAGGGTTTTGAGTACTCTTGCCTCCTTTGATTCTCATTGGGACTGTCACCCCTTGGGCATGGGGTATTGTCTCCTTAAGGAATGACCACTCATCTTGGACACCCAGTTCCCCTACTGTCCAGGACCCCAGTGCCTCTCCTACCAATCTCCTCAACTCGTTGAAGTGGGCCCCCTCGAAGTCAAGGGCTACAGTCTTGCTGCAGGCCCTTGACACCCTGCGCTGTATGGTGGATTCCAGCAGGTGATGATCACTATCACCCAGGTGGTCAAGAACCTGAAGTCCCCTCACCAGATCAGTTGCCTGTGGCCAGAAGCAGGTCCAGCAGGGCATTTCCTCTGGTGGGACTGTGCACCTCCTGGATTAAGTGGAGGTCCTGTAGCTCAGCAAGAAACTTTCATGAATGGTTTCACCTGTCTGACTGCTCCTCCCAGCAGATGTCCGGGTAACTTAGATCACCCATGATGACTACATCCCTTGCCTTAAGTGCCTTAAGGATATGTGGAGGCAAAATACAGGTTTGCCTCAATTTATGCAGGTTCGATTTATGCAAATTTGCTGTTATGCAAGGCCCTTTTGTACCTGAAATTAATTATATAAGGTAAATTTGCATATATGCAATTGCCATAGGTGCGCTTTGCCTTCCCCCAAGCAGGTAATTCTGAGTCTGTGAGGGGAGGGGTGGGGGAGAGGGCCATGGGGTTGGGCAACACTCACCCACCCCTGAAAAGCCTGGTGCCACTGCCAGCCTGAGTCTGCAGCAGCTGCCAGCCCCAACCTGCTCTCGTACAGCTGGAGGCAGCTGCCTGCCCCTGCTGCGGCTGCTCTGGGAGTGGCTGATGCAAGCAGCTTACAGCCGCTGGACTGTGCCATGCCCCAAACCCCCTGGGACTGTGTGCCCTGAACCCCCCAGCAGAGTGTAGCCCAGTGGCTTTAAGCAGGCAGCATCCACTGCTCCCAGGAGTGATGCAGAAGTGGGCAGCAGCCTGAAGGAGGACAAGGGCAAGCTGGGGACAGCAGCTGCTGCAGGCTCAGACCAGTGGTGGCACCAGGCTCTTCTCAGCTCTCAGGGTGAGCCATGGTGATGGGAGGGGACTGTTGCCACCCCAAATTTGTCAGAGCCCCCCCTCAACCTGCCCTTCCAGTACTGGTGCAGTTGCCAGCCCAGCCTGCTCTCATCCAGCTACAGGTGGCCGCCTGCCCCCACTGCAGCTCTGGGAGCAGCAGACGCTGCCTGCTTGCAGTCACTTGGCTACGCCATGCTGGGGGGTTTGGGCATGGTGTAGTCCAGTGGCTACAGGCAGCTGGCATTGGCCACTCCTAGGGCTGCTGCAGCCAGGGCTGCAGTGAGTGGGGACAAGCGGGGCTGCTGCCCACCCCAAGTGCCACAAAGAGTCTGATGCTGCCCCTGCTTGCAGCCACTGGGCTGCACCATGCCCCTTTCTTTGCCCCTTCTCTAGCCCAGCCTCACTCCCTCATTGCCCTGGAAGTGTATCCTTATCTGTTAAACTGTAAACTGGTTCACTTTATGCAAATTCAATTTATGCGCCATTTCCTGGGAATGCATCTACTGTATAAACTGGGGGAAACCTGTAGCTGATGATATTGCATTGCCAATAGTTCTAAGCTGCATAGCTAATTATCATCAAGAAAGGAGGATATAGGAGGAGCAGAAACATCCCTTGCCTGAAGATATTTTATACTCATTCCAGATCATATGATAGGGACACAGAAAGAAATGGACACCACTGCTTTGAGATTATTTTCCAAACACCAGGCATAAGTCTTACTTAATAACTAGTAGAAAATAAATCCTTTTTGTAACTGAGGATATGGACAAACTAACATGTTACACTGAGTTATAAAGACAGGATTTTATCATGATCAGCTGGTCCACTGTAACTCAGTGACCACACACATCTCGGAATAAGTCAAAGCACAGTTTGGGCAGTTTAGCCCAGAACAAGACAAAGCTAAGCTATTGCAGTTTAATTCTTACTTACCATAGGGTAAGTGCAATACACACCTTAATGATCACAATATGATTTCGCTTTCTTTTAACTCACTGAAATTTGTTCGCTCCCTTTGGATTAAGCAGATAGCCAAGCAAAGACTGCCAAATTGTTTCAGAATTTGAGTGTAAAATAGCAGCAGAGAACAGCAAGCTTAAACCTGTGCACTTGATGTGTTATAGTTCTTATGATTACTTTAACAACATTCAGAAACAGATGAAGTTCACTTGAATTTGCATTTAATTGCAGAAAGTTTAAAAGGTCTTCCAGAAGGCCTCTAAAGGCAAATAACATGGTATCAGTTAGTCAAAAGCCATTGTCTTCCCTTTTCAGGTTAACTGGAGTGAAAAGCATTACTTTATATAGACATTTAGGCAAGAGCAGAATCAAGTTCTCTTATTTCTTTTAAAGAAACTCCTCATTTTTTATCATCCTCAAAAGATCACTTTGGGATTCTGTTCATGTCATAAACATTGCTATAAGGAGATATTAAATCATCCAACTGCCATAATAGAAATGTGTGCATATTTAGAACCAGTAGTGTAAAGCAGAGGTTCTCAACCTTTTTCTTCCTGAGACCCCACCCGAGCATGCTATAAAAACTCCACAGCCCACCCGTGCCACAACAACTGGTTTTCTGCACATCCAGGAAATTAAAAGCTGTCTTAAATTGATAGTTACACAGTTAAACACACACATATAGTGCATAATATGAAAAGAAGAGGATAATAGAGATACAAAATAAACAGAGAACTGACTTAAAATAGATTACAATGATTATAATACACATAAAATAAATCATGACATATTCATTCAAGTGAAACATCACTGTATTATATAAATTATTCATATTGGTTGCACCCATATAAATCACTTTTTCCTAAAGTTTTTGTATTTTTTATATCTATGTAATGATTACTTTCATTTTACTTATTCAGTTTACTTCATTTTACTTTACTTGTTGATCAGCGCCAGCAACAATTTTGTAAAGATGTGTGTGTGTGCATGCATTGGGGGGAGGTGGGGGATACATATCTTCAACAAGTACATGTGTATATCATGGTCACCATTCTTCCTGGCTTGATACGTTATTTTTATTGATGTCAGGGCTGAAAATGTGGCTTCACATAAATAAGTAGTAGTAAGTGGTATCAACACTTTCAGTGATGCAGAAGATGCAGCTCTGTATTCATTGGAACACTCTCACCAAAATGTGTCCAGCGGCATCTCATTGAACACGGTTCCAAAGGTGCTGTCTAGAGAAGTGTCAATAAGCTCTTCCAATAGTTTTGACAGGACTGAGGATTGAATGTTCTCACTAAAGGGGTTTGTAATCCACATGTGTATTGCAACTTGTTCCATTTAGAGTTTGGGGAAATAAGCAGTAAATTTGTCAAGGAGACCAGACTGACGTACTTCTAGCTGAGGTTTAATTGTGTCAAAGTCATAGTCAATGTTTTTTTTTCCTGAATGAAAGTATGCAGGATTTTAAACATATCAGTTGTGTCCGCACAAACATGAAAACTACAACTCTGGAAAGCTCTTTTGAATGCCTCAGTTCTGGGCAAATAAAATTAGTGCTCTCACTTTGCACAGTTTTTCATTTTACTGAATAAGTCTGTAAGATTACCCAGTTTTGCCAGTCACACACCATTTTTCAATACTTTGACAAGCTCAGGTTTCTTGTTGGAAAGTATATTTCTACAAAGAAAGTACATAACTCATCTTTGAGATTAAATATGTGCCTCAAGATAGCCATCTCACCTCTGTATACACAAAAGGGAATGGTGCTCTGCCCTCACTTCCTCACAAACTGCAACAAAGTACCTGGAGTTTGTTGCTCTGGATTTAATTAAATTAAACAAGTATTACTGCTATGCTTAGTACACTGAAGACCTGGTTCAATGTCTTTAGTAGCAAGTACCACTCAGTGTAAAAAACAGCATGTCCAAATAGCAAAAGGTACACAGCTTTTATTTTTTTTTTTTAACAATACCTGAATGCTTTCCAGCCATTGCTGTGGCTCCATCAGTACAGATCCTCATGGAATTTGTCCAGCTGATTTCTGCAGAAATAAAAGTCATCTAAAAGTTTGAAAAATGTCTTCTGATATCATTGTTGTCTCGACCTCTTTGCAAAACAAAACATCTTCATTTTCTTATTCCACACATACCATAGGCATGTAAATGGGATATTTTTAAATATCTGCAGATTCATCTAAGTGTACAGCAAAATCAAACATAGAAATGATCTGTCATTTGACAGCATCATTTGAAGTTGGTATTTTTGCAAGTTCCTTGGCGGCCTCTTCTCCAAACATTTCCTTTGTGATTTCAATAGCACATGGCATTATCAAAGTCTCTGCAATCATATGCTATTTTCTTGCTTTAGCAATTTTTTGAGCCACTATATAGGATGTTTTTATAAGCTTTTTTATCAACGGTAGTTGTAGATTTCATTACTGCTTTAGTACCAAGCAGTTTCTGGGCCTTTCATTAAAAAAAAAAAAAAAAAAGGTCAACGTCGCTTGTCTTTATAGATTTTTTGCTTTGCAATTACATCTCTCAGTAATTCGGAAGGTTTCAAACACTTGTTGGACAGTACTTGCATGCAAATTACACACTGCTGAGGTACATCTCTACTTCTAAAACAAATAAACCTGAAATTAAAGTAACCGTCTTCATATATCCAAATTTTTTCAGGGTTATGAACAGCTTTGTTTCTTGTTCATATCACCTCCCTGATCTTCTTCAGCCCATACCGTGGTTGAATTTGAAGGAAGTTCAGTATCAAGGTTCTGTGGGTTTTGTTGTTTTGATGCTGATGGTTGTATTAAACTTTTACCCATAATTGATATTTATTGTTTATGTGTAATGATTTTTCCTGTCCTGTGCAACTTTTTATGCTCCCACTGAAACAGTTATTTCACACGTTACGTAAACAGAGAATGTGCTATGTAACCTGAGAACATGTAAGTATTAAATTTCCATCCATACTTAAGACACACTTACATCCATACTTAAGACAATAGGTTTCAGCATATCATGCAGGAAATAAAAAAATGAACATGTGCTCTGGTAAATAAATAAGAAAGCAAAAATGTCTGAATAATGTGATAACTGGGAAAGAACATCCTAAAGAAGGAAAGAATGAAACTCACTCCTTGGGTCCTGGCATTCTGACATGCATTGCTTTATTTTTAAGATTCAGGGGTGTGGTTTGTACTATTCCAATTAATTTTGTTCCCAATTTAGCAGGGAAGATGGGCTGTTAATGTCCATTAACCTTGACCTGCCAAATAACAGGTGAACCTCAGAGAAAATGTAATGACCTACAAATGGATTATAAATCAAAAAGTGAAACCTCTAAGAAAGAGAACACATTTATACTGATACTCGGACATCAAGTGGAAAAAAAAAAGAGTTATCCCTCAAATGGGGAGCACAAAATAAATTGTGGTGCCCCATGGCAAAGTCAAAAGTAATTACAAGAGAGATGAGTGCATTAGTCTATGTAAAATTGCCTCCCACATCCTGCTATAAACTTGTCTCTTGCATTTTTTAAATATGCAGACATTCTAATTTGATCCAAGCCACAGATTCAGATACTTTAAAACAAAAATATAGGGCACTTACTGAATGCTTGTAAAATTCTCTTTCACCATATAAAAATTCAGTTTTTGCAGAAGGGAGAGCAAGCCAGAGGAAGCCTAGCTCTGTGGCTCAGAAGAACGGGCATCACCTTGGAAGAAAAGACTCCCTAAGTTCCATTTCCTGCAACTTTCTCCTTGTATTCAATAACTATTACATACAAAATACAGAAGCACCATTGGTGGCTAGCAACCTCTGGCTTGCTCCCTTTCCGACTTGATCTTCATTCTTTTATTGGCTAACAGGCCTGTTTCCACAGGACAGGAGAAAGGTTTTCTTACAGCTTTGCCCAAGCCTATGGTCTGGTGCTTAGGAAAAATAAAACTAGAAAAAAATGGAGATCTGGGATAGAGCCCTTCCTAAATCATTGAGGCTTAAAACCATGCTCAGGAAGACAAATCTAATTTCACAGTTGAGAACAGGATCTAAAATTCCATAAAAGCAGTAAAAAAGTGCCTTTTACCTTTCTAAAAGTATATGTATAATTAGCATTTTGATGCTCTTGGCCCAAATATTGTTTCACTTAAAAACAGACATAGCATTTGTCCCACGAGAAACCATTTTCTCCTGGGGCAAAGGTTGATCATTTATACATCTATCTTTCTTGTCCCAGGACAAACCCTGAAAAGGTTTGTTGGATAAATAGTAATGAGAGTTTGTCCTATGACAGGATTAAAGTGCAGTTGAATGGCTGTCCTAGGAGTGCATTGCTGAATCCATGGCAGAAGAGAGTGGTCTTGTATTCAGTTTCTCACCAAGCCCCAACCTGAAGGACATATATGCCAATGCCATACATTTTCTATTTCAGGGCAAGCACAAGCTCAACTGTCCCACAATGAATGCAACAGCTGTTTTCATCTTTAACCTGTTCAAATCGTTAAAGGAAGAAAGAACAAAATATAGTCAGCTAAGGACAGCACAGGAAAGTCAAAAAGAAAGGTATGACTGGCAAAGGTGAGAATGGGGATTTAAGGTAGGACAAAGGGTGTTAGTATCATTACCTAGTTCGACCAGTAAGTTTTGAAGTGCAGGCAGGGGCCTTTTTGGAAAAAAAAAAAACAAAACAGCAAGCAAGTAGGTCCCATAGACTATGAAGTGCTGCGTCTAGGACATATACGAGAGAAACAAATTTTCCATGCTAACCTCTTGGAACTATGGCAAGAGTGTGAAGGTTTGGGGTTTTTTTAATAACTCCAACAGGGGAGGGGAGGAATTTGGCCCAGATGCTGGGGAAAAGGGATCAGGAGGTCAGGGCATTAGGCTAGGAGAGCACCTTACACAAGGCCAATGCCATCAGTTATCAATTTCTTTAAGGGAATTCTCACATGTATTCAGCATAAACTTAGGTAAGGCATGAGAAGTGGAACATAAGATACTAACTTCTGAGGGAAGCATAGTAAAGGAATAGTGAAGGTGGATCTCCTTTCATAAGTATCAGTCCACTGAGGAGGAGCTGCAAAGAGTGTAACAACAAAGGGTTATTACTACCTCATAGAGCCCATAGCAGAGCCTGCTAGTAACAGTACCAAAGGCTGATGGAACCATCCAACCTGAAGTATAGACTTTAGAAAATTCAATTTGGTAACTTGTTTTGATGCCTTCCTTATGCCCCAGGTAGGGGATTTGTTAGACAAGAAAAGGAAAAAATACTTCTCCACCTCAGACTTAGCTAAAGGATATTGGCAAATACCACTAAGAGCTGAAGAGAATGCCATTTGGGTTGAATGCAGCAGCAGCCACATTTCAAAGACTGATGGACTGGATGTTAGCACCCCACCATAGTTATGCCACAACATATATTGATGACATTGTAATTAATATTAAGGAGTGGGAACACCACCTTGAAGCAATAAGAGCCATATTAAGAGATGAGGATGATGGCTAAGCCCAAGAAGTGCGCCCTGGGTCAAGCACAGACTCAATACTTGCATTAGTACTTGGACAAGGACAAATAAAACCTCTTGCCAAAGTGAGGGCAATAAAAAAAACTATACCCCCCAAAAAGAAAAGACAAATGACAGCCTTTTGGGGGCTAGCAAGCTACTATTGTAGGTTTATTTCACATTTTGAAGAAATATCAAATCTGCTCATTGATGCCATTAAAGGAAGCAGAAATGGCCTACTGGTATGGAATAAACAATGTGAGGAGATGTTTGCAGCTACCAAAAAAACCTTTTCAAGATGCAGTGCTTCACACTCCTGATTTTTCCCAAGGCTTTCATATTGTAGGCATTGGCCTGTAGAGAAGACATTGGGGCCACATTATCCCAATGGCCAGAGGGACTTGAGAGACCAGTGGCATACGCTAGCTGGAAATTAAACAAACACAAGAGAAGGTATGCTATCATTGAGTGGGAGTGCTTAGCTCTCATGTGGAGCATAGAGTATTTCTGATATTATCAATCAGCTAAAACAGACAATGCCCGGATTATGAGATGGACTCTCGCACTGCAACCTTTCCAATTTTCTATTAAACATAGGCTGGACAAAACCAGTGTTGTAGCTGATTTCATTTCATGATGTCACATGGCTGGAAATTCCAGAGCAGAAGAATCACCAGAAGACAGCAGAGATGAGGAGTCAGAAATGCCAGGTACTAAAAGATCACCAGAAAGCATTTTAAGGGGTGGGATATGTAGAAGAGAGCTATGACAGGAGACTGTTTTCCCTCTCTGGAAACCAGACTCCCCCAGGGTTTCCTAGAAACACTGGGAGACAGTAGAGAGGAAAGGGGCTGTCCTGGCATGAATGCCAACTCCAGATGAGCCAGCAGAGGTTGACTCAAAGCAGCCCCGAGCCAAGGGGTAATGCGAGGAGAAGCCCTGAGCCAGGGCGTAATGCTGAAAGCCCCAAGCTGGGAGAGAGGGGGGGAGCAACCTGTGCCAGGGAGAGATGCTGGGAAGAGTGATGGAGGGAGAAAACACCCAGGGAGCATGGACAGGGGGGAAAAACAACAACAACTAACCCCCCCCCCCCATACACACAACAGACTGACGCCAAAGCCCAGGAGGGAAAAAAAGGGAGTGGGCATTCCCTGGAAAGGAGAAGCATGAAGAAAAGCAGGAAGCAGGATGTGGACAAGTCCTAGGGAGCAGGGGGATGAAGACGGGATGGTGAACATCCTCTCATCAGGGAAAGTGTGTACACAACCCTGTAAAAAAAAGCACCAGAATACTTACAAAAATGTTCCTGCCATGACTTTGATGGTATCAACGGGGAAGGGTTAAGGGCGATATAAACCTTTTACTCATTGCAGCAGAAGAAAAGACGTAGTTTCAGAAAGGGGAAAAGCCCTATAGCACCTTCCATCAACCCATATTTACCAAAGGAAAAGATGTACAGCTCTGTGTATTGTCATGCTATTTCCCTTCGAACCATAGATCAAGACAGCATTCTATTAACAGCACTGAAAGTGCTACATAACCATTTTTATTCCTGATGAAAAACTTGAGCTATGGGACTGATCTGAATCTCATATAAACAGCTTCCACAATTAAGATTTTATTCTAAACAGTAGGCCTGTGTGAGAAGGCAGCTATTTGATCCAGCTTTGGATCCAGCCATTCAGATGTCAGCAATTCGATCCGGAGCTCTGGATTGGTTTTTTGCTTTGATCCGACTGAAGCGGCTCCAAAGCCTTGGAGCCGTCCCAGTGATCCGACCATGGGGCATAATGGGGAATACGTGAAATATCTATCACCTTGTTGTTTTTTGTCTGATTTGGGTGAAATTTGCAGAGGTGGTAGCCCCATTTGAGAGCATGAAGACTGAAACGTTTAAAGAAGATAGGTGCAGGGGTTTGGGGAGAACTGCACCGCAAACTCTCAAAAGCAAAAATTCATGTCACATGTATGCGTTACACCACAGAGGGGTGAAAACTTCAGGAATGGTGACCCCTAGTGAGGCCACAAATCCTGCCATGTTTCAAGATAGGTGCAAGGGTTTAGGAAGAACTGTACCTCAAGCTGCTAAAACTCGTAACATAGATGACCCTCTGTGTGTTAAGTAGCAGCACAATGAAAATTGCAGGGGTGGTGGCCCCTGCTGAGGCGCAAAGCCTGGCAGATGTCAAGGAAATAAGTGCAGGTGAAGCCTGACTTCTGGGGCCCTGCACCTCTGGCTGCTAACAGGGAAAACTCATGATGTGGGTGGGTGACAGTGTGCATGTGTTAAGGTGCACCCTTCCTGGCACTGGGGCCCCTGCACAACATGGTAGTGTGCCCTAGTGAGTCCTCCTCCTCCCCTACAGTGTCAGGCCTGGTCCAACACTTTACATGGTGACAGGTAAAATAACTGAGCAGTCTCAACATAACTAGCATCATCTGTTTCAGTACCTATGATACTGATGAACTGTCACCGAGCCTCTGTTTTTATAAGAGGAATTGACAGCAAGAAGTAAAGGTGTTGGGGTATGTTCGACATCTGATGTTACTCATGGTGTGTGATGGCTTATCTTGTGTTTTTATGTCTATATGTTTATTATGGGAAAAAAGGAGTACTTAAAGATATGTTTTTTTGGAAGCTTTAGGGTTGAAAACCACTTTGTCAGGTTGAGGAAGTACCTGCAGTTGGTCCTGGATGGAAGAAATAGTACAGAAGCCGAGGCTGGCTTGCCCACAGTGCAGGCCAGAAAGCCAGTCAGTGAAAATGGAAAT
>JAGPOW010001918.1:29807278-29821761 GCA_030014935.1 Caiman crocodilus
TCCTCAGGACCTTATATACCCTCCCTGACCTCAGCAGCCCGATCCAATTGAAACTGCCAAACCTGGTCACAAGCCGACCCATCTCCCAAGCATCCCTTGATCACCTGAGCTGAGCGCGGGTCCAGAGCCGGGTCGTTCCCCCCCGAGGTGACGACAGCATCTCCTTCTGGGCCTTTGTCATGTGGACAGGGATGAGATCCCTGCCCTGAGGGATTCACCAGCCGCCTCTCAGACTGACACAGGGAGAGGTTTCTGGAGAGGGGCACCCATGGTGGCATTTCTGCCACAAGAACAAACCACACAACTAGCCCAGAAGTATAGCTTTGAGTTATTAAACAAAACTAAAGGTGAACTAGACAGTGACATGGCTAAATACAAAGGGGAACATTCATCAGAAAACTGAGAGCCAGTAGTTCAGAGATAGAGTTAAGTACCTGTTTCAAGAGGCAGTGCAAGGGGTTAGGAGACAGCTGCTGCTACAGTGGGAAGAGCTCTCTAGGCCCTGTGCCCATAGGGATACACAGCTGCCAGTGAACCCCCTTATGGATGGGGCCTCCCTGCCTGGCAGGAGGTTCACCGGGAGTTGTACCACATGTGGGGCAGCTGCTGGCAAACCTCCTGCCAGATGGGCTTGCTGGCAGCTGCCCCACTTTCAGGACAGTTCCCAGCCAGCCCTCTGCCAAGCAGATGGGAATGGAGCTTGCTGGCACCCTGCTTACCACTCCTTCCGCTCCACCCCCTCCCCTGCCCGAGCAGCTCTGAGTAGGGAACTCCAGAGAGTGAGTAGGAGCTGAAGTTCATAGATTTCATAGATATTAGGTCTCAAAGGGACCTCAGAAGATTATCAGGTCCAGCCCCCTGCCCTAAGGGCAGGAAGTCAACTAGGGTCAAAGGACCCCAGCAAGATAAGTGTCCAAACATTTCCTAAAAGAGTCCAGCGTAGGTGCTTGCACCACCTCTGGAAACAGTCTATTCCAATTTTTCCATGAGGAGATTATGGGACACCAGGTCAAATGCTTTTTTGAAGTCCAGATATATTATGTCAATCTCTTCTCCCTGCTCCCAGCTCCATGTTGCATGGTGTTGCTCTGGAGAGCAAACAGGGACTGGATTTCCATCCCCAGCTCACTTCTGTGGGGTGCCGGGAGCTAAGCAGCAGAGAAACCCCTGTCTCCTATGGCCCCATGCTGCCTAGGCTGACTGGGAGCAAATCTGTTCTAGTCAGTGGATAGCGACCACTATCTGTTCCAGATAGTGTATAGATGACACCGGGGCCGTAAACTGAAGTGGTGGGTTTTTAAAAACACCTCTTCAATTTAGGGCCCTTTGAACCCCTGTGTCATACACACACCTGAGTTTACCTGCCTTTCCAGAGGTGGGGAGGGAAGTGTGAGCTGCTGGTGGGTGGAGCAGTCCCTGGGCAGTGGGGAGGGCTTGTGTCTCCCCCCCCATGGCACCCACCCGCAGGCACCCGGCTTGGGCAGTCCCAGGGGCCACAGCAGCTGTGGAGGGAATCATTGGTCCCTCATGCAGCTCAGGCAGGCTCTAGGGGAGAAAAAAAAATAAATTAGGCTTGCTTTTTCTTTTTTTTTAGTTTTAACTTGGGCGAAGCCTGCCTTTCTGGATTGCTGCCAGGCTGCCTGCAGGACTTCCTCAGGGGCAGAGCCCCTGAGTTGCACAGAGCCCAGTGCCTTACTCCACAGCTGTAGGGCAGCAAGCTCCTCAGAGGAAGAGTTTACCTTTCCTGTGCCCCAAGTCATTTAAGGTGCATTAGACTGCCGAATTTGCTACAGCGGCTGGAATTACTGTACAATAAACCACCCCACCAACGCATGCAAACACCAACACCATTAAAGTGATGTGAAAGCATTTAATCCACTTTAAAGTGCTATGCACACATGCCCCTCATTTTGTCTACACATTGCCAGCAGCTTCAAGTGCATTACTAAACAATAACTACTGTTCTGTTAATCTAATACCTGTATTCATAGATACTAGCTAATTGTGCAGCAGACTAAATTTTGGTGCAGTAAGTGTCCTGCACACATAGACTATGACATTTTACTTTGCAGTAAATTAGTCTACAGCTGGTGTAGACACACCCAATATTGAGGAATTAATATTTTTGAATGAAGGATACTATCATGCTGTCATTTTTAAAACAATTTAATAATTTGGTTTTCAATAACTAAAAAAGTCCTAAACATACACAACTTGAAATTATTATCCTTTGAGTTTACACAAACCTGTAAAAAATGGATTAGACTTTGAAATTGATCTCTTATTTTAAGAAAACAAGATGATATTTAAAATGCTAAAATTAAACAGAAATGGGAACGTGGACATTTCAAAATGAACCTTTTCGATGGCATTATTATTTCTTCACTCAGACTAGAAAGGTAATACTCCTGCAAACTGTAATGCACTTCACATAAAATATAAAATGATATTGCCTTGATATTTTCATGTAAAAATCTGTATCTGACCAAAATGTCTGTGAGTACCCTTTTTTTGTTTTGTTTTGCTTGTCTTAATATAAGTATATTATATTTTCAGGTAAGTAATAACTCCTGTAACAAACTGCCATCGCAGAATATAGTTTGTTTTTTCTTCATGCTTGGAAGTATTTTTTTCATAAGGATTCCTAAGTGAAAGAAAACATCACATTTATTCAGTTAATATCCCATGTATAGTCTCTCTTTCCCATCAGGGGCCAAGGTAGAGGTGATTCAGCATTCATTTTTGTTGGTAGAAATTTTCCACCACTAGAAATGATTCTAGCAGAAGTAGCACTACAAGCATCCAGCCCGTATCACCCCTTCCTTTGCTCCTTGCATATTTCTCAGACTGGTCAGGGAAAAGGGTGAGGTGAAGGAACTGCTCCAGTCCTCCCATCCTGAAGGGATGGAAATAGTGGGGTAAAGCTCCTGTGCATGAACAGATCTAGGATTTAAAAAGAGAGGTACAGATCGTGTGGTTCAACATCACATAGAATATAAACACACATTTTTCTCCAAGTAAAAATTAATTAAAAGATTTACTAATAAACTAGGGGGGGCAGAGCTATACTATTGAGTTACAGATCAAAAGAAAAGTGAATATAATTTTGGGGGGAATGTACGCTAATCCGATAAATTATATATAAGGTTTAAAAAAACAGAACAAACTAGGCAAAGGTAGTCAAAATATATTGCTTCATTAGACCTCTAGTTGTTGCAATTAAATGCAATTACATCACATATTCAGATCTTTAAAACATCATAAAGCATCCTGACAGTGTATCCAACGCTTCACTGTCAGTTATTTCACCTAAGTTAATGTTAGCACACTGGAGATAAAGTTTTTAGCTAGGACTAAAAACAGTCTCCAGGGCTGTGAAACATGAGAGGTATCAACAAGAATGGCTAGCAGACAAGAAAATTGCACAAGAAAAGATAATGTTATTAATGGAACATCTAGACCATTAAAAATAGGACGACCATATGTCCTGGGCAAACCAAGACAGTCCCAGCTTCCATAGTCAGGTCCTGGCCAGTTGGTCAAAAGTCCTGGGGTGGAGTCTGGCAGCATCACAGAGCAGTATGGTATGCCAGGCAGGTGAGCAGACAGGAGGGCACCACTGCTGCTGGAGGGGAGCAAGGTGGGCAGCCTGGAGCAGGCACCATCACACTCTACTCTGTCCACTTGGCTTCTGCCCAGCACCAGTGGTGCCTGCACACCTACTCACCTTCCTGGCATACCACATCACTCTATGACCACACCAGACTTCACTCTGGGACTTTTGACCACCTGGCTGGGACTGGACTACAGAATCTGGGACTGTCCCAGTTTGCCTGGAAATAGGGTCACCCTAATTTAAAAGGAGAGAGGGTCATTATCACCTGAGATTAGCAGGAATTAGATACAATATAATGAGCCATGAAGTCAATTGACAACCACAGCACTGCCTGAATACAAATGCTGTTGCATCTCCCATGCAGTTGATTTAAAAGTATAGGTGGAACAGAAATCAAAGAAAGGTATAACTGCACCATTGTATCCCTTCTACCTATCCACTCCATACACTGGAGTTTCCATTATGTGAAGAGCCCAAGGGGAGCAGCTGGAAGCTGTTCCTTCCCTCCCCTTCCAGGTGGAAGAAGCTGCTCCACACCATCTCCAGACTGGGTTGAGCCCAGTCTTCGGAAGCACAAGAGCTTCTTCCTTCAGCCTCTCTACTCTTGGTCCTGTAGAAATTAAGCCAAGAACAAATTTTATTGGGTTGGGTTATTTTTCTCCTGAAACAGCCATTTTTGATCTGTGAGAAACAGTGTGAATAGCTGAACATTTGTGGTTTCTACCAGGAAAATGGTGATTCTCCTGGTAGAAATGTAATGCTTGCACATGGCCAGAGAACGTGGTAAAAAATTCTAGAGAGACTATAGCAATCCAGGGACAGTTTCATAATCAACATAATTTTCCAGTCAATTGAGGATTACAGAATAATTGTGTTAAGACTGATTGGAAATACAAAACTATATGCTATACTGCTGAAAGTTTGCTATTGCCCATATTTTATTAAAATTAAACAGCATTTATTTTTTTTACTTCTGTCCTCACAGTAGTGCTAAATGTGCATTAACAGGAAGAATATAGATGTACAAATGACACAGCATAGAGACTAGCTCTATGTAGTTTTCAGTTTGATTCTCACTATATATATTCTTGTCTTGGACTATGCAACTTTGCATGCCATTCTTCACCAAAGATATTTTTTTAAATCAATGTCTAAGTTTATCCATTTCTATTACTTCATTCCTGCAGTTTCTTTCTCTGAGTGATAATTTACATTTTGAATCCACCTGCAGGCAATTAGTTATGCAAACCACATAGAAACTAATGGGAATTTTAATAATACAGCAACATCCAGCTTTCAAAAACCTTGCAAAACATGAAGAAGAAAGTTTTAATTTTATATCCTAACTTATTCATTGCATTACTAGATGTTGGGTTTTTTAATAGCTATCCAAATACTTCCACTCTGTTTAGGGTTTAATCGTCTGCAAAAGACATTTACTGCCTTGCATTCTCTACCCTTCCACTATAGGTAAGTTCTATGGCTGTCTGAAATGGAAGCGTTTCATTTAGACCAACATTTTGACAGAACAGTGTTTTGTTTCAACTTTTGTTTTGAGTCAAAATGGCTGTTCCATTTCATTCCCTCAAAACATTTTGCCATTTCAACTCTGTTTCAACTTTTTGCCCATAGGATATAATGGGGAAGGTCAAAACAGCCTATAACTTTGTCATTTCTAACCAGATTTGAATAAAACTTGCAGGAATGGTAGCCCCTTCTGAGGCCACAAAGTCTGCCATGTTTCAAGGAGATAGGTGCAGGGGGTTTAGAGAAACTGCACCCCAAAATCCTGAAAGCAAAACTTGTGTCACGTGTATGTGTTAAGACACAGCAGGGTTAGAACTGCAGGACTGCTAGCCCCCATGAAGCCCAAAAAGTTTCAAGAAGATTGGTGCAGAGGGTTTGGGGGGAACTGCACCCCAAATTCTTGAAAGCAAGGCTCATGTCACTTCAATGTCTTAAGCCACAATGGGTTCAAAACCATAAGGGTGGTAGTGCTTTGTGAGGCCACAAAGCCTGCCAAGTTTCAAGGAGTTAAGTGCAGGAGTTTGGAGGAAACTGCACCTCAAGCTGCAGACAAGCAAAACTCATGACATGGGTAATTGTGCAACTGTGTCCGTCTTGGGGCACTGGAGAGGGGTGGAGACAACTCTACTGCAGGCCTGGCTGCTAAGCTACTGTGTTACCAGTTACCAATTAATCATGATTCACTCTGGAACCAGCTCAATACACCATACCTAGCTACTACAAAATGACTTAACAAGCATGTATTAACACCTATAAAACCACAACTAAGGAGAAGAACTAATCAATACAGACAATCAACTGTTCCAAGATAGAAACAGTCAGTGCCACAAGCACCAATGTCACAAGTTTTGCCTGTCAGCGGCTAGGGGTTCAGACCCCCAGAACCCCCCTGCACCCATCTCTTGACAGCTGACAGGCTTTGTGGCCTCAGCAGAGGCTAGCAGGCCTGCAGCTTTCAGCCTGCTGCACCTTAACACACACAGTATCACCCATGTCACGAGTCTTGCTTGTCTGCAGCTTGAGGTACAGTTTTCCCCAAATGTCTATACCTATGTCCTTGAAACTTGGCAAGCTTTGTGGCCGCAGCAGGGGTTAGCACACCTGCAGTTGTGACCCTGCTGTGGCTTAACACATATATGTGACATGAGTTTTGCTTTCACGATTTTGGGGTGCAGTTTCTCCAAACTGCCTGCACCCATCTCCTTGAAACATGGCAGACTCTGTGGCCTCAGCAGGGTCTAGCATTCCTGTAGTTTTGACCCTGCTGTGGCTTAATACATATACATGACACAAGGTTTGCTATCAAGATTTTGGGGTACAGTTTCTATGAACCTCCTGCACCTATCTTCTTGAAACTTAGCACACTTTACACCCTCAAGAAGAGGCTACCATTTTTGCAAGTTTCATCCAAATCTGGCCAGACATGACAAAGTAATAGTCCGTTTTGACCTTCCCTATTATAGCCTATGGGCAAAACGGCAAAACAGTGTTGAAACGGTGAAACGTTTTGACTTGCCTCATTTCGTTTCAAGGCTATTTTGACCATATCTGTTTCATTTAAATTTTGCTGTTTCAACTTTGAAATAGGTCAAACAGTGTCAAAACAAAATTGGTGGTGAAATTTTGTACAGTCCTAGTAAGTTCCTTTAATTAATCCCCATTATTTATACCAGTGACATCTCTAACTGTTACAAGAAGGTGGAGAAGGTAGGTAGCTTATTACTTTTGAACATTTATGACTAAAAAGAGGGCACACACATTCTCCCCATGCTGCATAAATCCACACACACACTTCTGTCCTGTAGTTTCTTATAGACCAGTAAACTTTTATTTTTTCTGTCACACAATTAAGACAAACAGCTTATGGGAGATTCATCCTTGAAGTAATCCTATCTATGTTAATTGTGTTCTAACAGAAGTGAAACTGGGCTCTCATATTTATAAGTACGCAGCAATTCTACATTATTTATATACTTTTCACATGTGAAATATTCTAAAAGGTAACAATAATAATAATAATAATAATAAAAAAAAACATTAGAAATCAGCCAAAGAGATGTGGGTTTATAGTGGTCTTTGGGAGGGAAGGAGGCTTGATTTTCCCAGGTAAAAAGTTAGACAGCCTTTCTTATTAGATGTGGGGACAGTGTTATGTTTACCTACTAAACCACCAACCAACATTTTTTGTGGCAGAAACTTCATAAAGATCTGTCCTGCAAAAAAACTTTTGCTTGTACTTAGCTTCGAGCATGGGAATGTGTCCCATGAACTTCAGTGGAACTACTTGTGTGCTTTAAGTTAAGAAAGTGCTTAAGTGTCTTACTGAGTCACAGCCTTAAATCATTACTTAAACATACCTATTTCTGTGCGTTTGGTGGTTCCCTCTAGGGTAGCATATACATGCTTTACTTACACTAGAAAGTCTGCCCATGTAAGCAGCTCTTTTGAAATCAATGGCACATTTTGATAAAGTGCTTGTTGGTGCAAGTCTTGTACCATCTAGCACAGAAAGAGGCTTGCATTGTAAGATTTCTGGTGAATCTAAAATTAATCTATTGAGAACTAATCCTACAGTTCTTTCACAGATCAGAAGATACCTCCCTTGTAGAATGAGGTATTCAGATTTCAAGATGCTGAACAGAAAAGTAATATGAATTGTTCTCAGTTTCATAACTCTTTCTTCATCGATAGAAAAACTTAATAGCATATTTATTTGCATTTTTTATTTGCATCCAAGATGTGTAAAGGTTCAGCAGATGTCTTTTGGCAAAACTTTTTTTTCATGAAATTATATATAAATTGAAGAGAACAAATACAATAGACTGGTTTAGACAGCAACAGTTTTTCTGTGGGCAACATGACAAAATTAATCAGTTTGTTTCCATGTCTGTTTAATTTGGTATGAAATAATAGCCATTGAAGGTACTTGATAGTGAGTAGCATGGATGATAGTATCTCAGCCTTTCTTTCTTCAAAAAATATATAAAAAAGCTACTTAATCAGAATTATTATTTTTTTCCATGAAATATCTTCTATTAAGAATGTTCTAAAGTAAGATCCACCAGTGGGTAGAAAAGATATCTGGCCTGAACCACTGAACATTAATGCACCTTTATACAGGTTTCCCTGACTTCATGTGGGTTTTGTATGTCCAAATTCATTCTTATGCATGACCTTTTTATACCAAAAATTCATTATATCCGAGTTAAATTCACTGTTATGTGATTGGAAGCCCTCAGTCCACTTCTTTGTGCAGTGCATTGTGGGAGTGATGTGCACCAAAATATAGTCTCCTGTGTGGATCCGTGCTCCTTGTTCATTGTCTGTGACACATGTTTCTATAGCTGTCATCCCCATTATGGTAACATTCACCACCACCCTGTGCTTGTGTGCACTGCCTGCTGCTGGTGAGTACAGAAAGTTGTCTTGTAAAAGTGGTAGAAATGGGTCTGGGGGTCAGTACAGTCAAGGCCTTGGAACGTATCCCTATTTGTTACATTGCAAAGTGGGTTCCCTTTATGTGAATTTGAGTTATGTGCTGTTTTCCAGGAACTTATATACAGCATAAAGCAAGGGAAACCTACATGAGAAAACAAATGTCTAGCATACTGAATAAGGATACTCATAGATCAGACCCAGAAATGCAGGCATATGCATTTCCCTGGGGACAAACATTCCCCCTTGTCCTTGAGGAATGCCTATGTATGCTCTGGCATGTGGCACTTTGCCCTAGGTGGGGTAGGGGAGGCCTTACCTGGGGTGCTGGGGGTCTCCTAGTGCTCCAGCAACAGTGATCTGGCAGTAGGGAGTCTGGTCAGCCTCTGGAGCTTGGCTCCAGTCAGCCAGGCTCCAGTTTGGGGTATTAGAAGCTGCCACCCCATGCATCATCCTGCTTTTTTCCACTGAGGGTTTTTTTGACATTGGTATCTTCTGGTGTGAACTTCCTCTTCCCCTCACTCCCCCCATGCTGCAAATTAGCAATACAGGGAACACCTGCATGTGCAGTGTATGGTGCCATGTAGGTCTGCAAGGCTGCATGCCACACATGCATGCTTGTCTGGATGTGTCCACGGGCATATTAAACTTTGGGAAAGCAATAATTGGAGCCAGCATTACTTACAGTATTCTAAGCAACTTGAATAATTATCATATATTTCTACTTGAGTAACGTCCAACTCCTTGTTCTGTTTTTGCTTCCAGGACCTAATTCCGAGCCAGTTAAAATTACAGGGAGGATTCAAACTGATTTCCATGGGCTGTGTATCAAACTCATATTCTCCATTTGATGAGAAAGACTGAATAGAGCTGTAACTACACATGGAAGCTGTTAGATCTTTTAAACCCAGGAAACCAATTGCCTAGTATCCAGGACTGAGTATGCATACTTAAATTAACATAAAATAAAACCATCATGCCTTTTTCGATTTTGCCCACAAAAAGAAATAATTACACTGAGTATCATTTACAGTAAAGCCACACATGCTAGTCTGGCACTGCATATTGGAGGAAACCATATGGGAATCAGAACTTATATGTTTGTATTCAAAATATAGAAAACAATACAATATACTAGAGTATTTTGCTTTTTCATAATTACTTCTATTTTTAGAGTAAGGCTACTATATGTGTGGTGTTTCAGTGTCAAAAGAACAAATACTATTGATCTTAATCATATTAATACTCTTTAACGTTGATAGGATTCATTCTAGTTTTTACACTGATCTAAAAAAGGAGTGTTTTGTAAAAACCATCTTCCATAGAGTAATTATTATTAACACAGATTTTAAATGAGAGCAGAATTTGATTTAGAAATATAGAAATATATAGCTATATAGATATATAAATTAAAGCCTATGTGAAAATGAGCTTTGGAATAAGCCCTAATAACTTTAAGCCATCTGCTCCCATTGAAGTCAATGAAAGATTTAATATTGTCTTCAATGAAGAGGATTGAGATACACTTTTATCTAAAAGTAGGGGACAGAATTAGGAACAATGTTCTCAAAAGACAGCAGAGGAAATTTAGATTGGCAAATAGGAAGAACTTCCTGGCTATGTGGGTGGTTATACATTAGAAGGGGCTACCCAGAATTCTCTATCCCTGGATTTTTTTATAAGCATTTTAGGTAAACACTGGTATAGTTTAGTCAGGGAAGATCCCACCCCGAGCAGAAGGTGTACTAGATGACTTCATGAAGTCCCTTTCAGCACTACACAGCTATGATACTAATAAAAGCAGGTTTCATATTTGGCTTCTTTCACTCTCTCTCTTTCACCCCCTCCTCCTCTTTCTCCACCCTTCCAATCATTTTATAATTTTCTTAAATATAAAATATTCAGAAATTGCCTTTTTTTGGCCAGTGAAAAAATAGTATTTTCCAGTCAAACAGAAGCAGGAGATTATAACAAAAACGTATATGTTCCCTACACTTCATGGTATGTATTGGTGACTGGTTACTGGGTAAATCTCTTATCCCTTGTTTATTATTTCCCAACATACATGCTGCATGTATTTACACGTGCATTTAACTGTGCAATAAACTAATTTGCTGTGGTATAAAGCACCAAAGTCCACACTGCAATACTATTAGATCACAGCACACTAATTTAGCTGCCATACTGCAGCAGAAATAACTGAACCTAAATGCACGTGCAAATGCTGACCCAGGCATTCATTGCATCCAGTCAGCCCAGGAAGCAGGGACTAGACCCTTGCCTGCTACCTAGCCAAAGAGCTTTGTATACTGGGGCACTTGTTCCCCAGCCAAACCCTCTGCCACCTGATGCCACCCCCCCAGAGTTCTCTGCCAACTCAGAGCTGCTCCACCCCAGCTCAAACTGCTGCAATCCCAGGTGCAGTGTCTGCACTTGTGCCCTGGACTGCAAACATTTGAGCATCTACATGTACTATTAAGACATTGTCATAAACTCTGGCACTAATGGCACCCACTGAGTACAAAGATATTAGAAACTCTCCTGGCACTCTGTGCTGTGCAAGAGTGCTTGTATAGGGGCTCTAGCAGTCTGCCCAATCAGCCTGGTGCAATAACAACAGTTCTACTCTGTTCAGCTATGCTCCACATATATATCCAACTGTTATAGATTAAGTGCAGTGATCACAATATTTAAAATGCATGTCATACAACATTTATACTATTGGCTTTTCTGGTTGTATACAAATCTGGATGAAACTTGATTATACAAAGAACTTGCCAGAAATGTACATGGTTCCAGTCTAGCATTGTTTATGAAAGTATCTGATTTAATAAACTCCTTGTGCAGCAGAAAATGTGATTATTGCAGTATTTGTTAAACCCAAATTCAGATGTAGGAAATGGGTATTATTTAATATTTATTGGATTCTTCTTGCCAAAAAGGCAAGCAATCTACAGAAATATGAGGTGGTCATTTTAAAACTGTTTACAGAAATTTAAAAATGAATCATCCAAATATGTAAATCAAAATGGATACCAGTACTGTAATGCTGGGGAAAGAACTGACATTACTTTTCCAGCCTACAGAAACAGTAAGATATTTTGAGAAGGCTAAGCATTAGCAATTTTATTTAATTGCCTGTTTAAAAGATTAATTGAGCCAGGTTCTTTCAAACTAGGTAATACTATGAGTATCTCCTCCTCTTCTACTAGGACTCCTATTACAAGAATAAATCTTGAAAACAACACTGATTATACAGGACATTTCCAGTGTTTATTTTCAGTTAGGAGCTGATGTGGCAGACTAGGCAATGCTGATGAATACAAAACAGCTTATGATTAACTTTACAGAACAACAGTTCCAACCTTGTATCTTATTTGAGTAAATAAATAGTAGAAACTAAGCAACTTAAATGCAAACAGTCATTATAGGTTGGAAAGAACCACCTAATCAATTAATTTCTACTATTTATTTAAAGGGCTACATCCCTTTGGAAAGTTTTCTTCCTTGCCATTAACTACAGCTTCTATGGTGGCAGAAATTTTAAAAAACACCATTTAATCAGATATACTTTATGAGTGGATTACTGTTTAATCTCAATGTGATCCTTGTTAAAGCTCTTACTAACAAATGTCAAATAATTCTTACAACACACCTACAACCTGATGGCTTAAGGATAGCTACCAGATATAAATAATGTAACTGTCAAGACTTTCATTAACTGACAAGTAGTATTGACACTGTATTAATGAATGTTACTGCTCAAATTCACAGTATTTTGTTTACACATGCACTTTTATTATACCAAGACTGTCAACATTCAGAAAGGCAAATTGGTGAGATCATTCAGGTTTTGGTTTTCCAACTACTTTTGAGGTATTTGTTACAACTTTTCCAAGTTACTAATGAAATGGATGCTAATCATTTCAAAAGTGACCAAAATATATGGGATTACATGTATAATTGGAATTGGCTAAACTTTGACTTTCCATTCTGTATGGAAATCTAGCATTCTGATTTTTTCCACCCTTTCAAACTGGAAAAAATATTTGAAACTGCCTCTAAATGAAGATTTTAAAATTCAAAACAACCTTATTGAAAGTACTTCATTTTTATTTTATTTTTCTCCACTTATATAATATTCAAAATAGTAAAGTCAAAACAAAATGTTTGAACCTTGTTGAAACAAAGTATCTTAATAGTATTTTATTTGAGAAGGTCGCAAAACCAATGTTTTCCTATGCGATAGTTTAATTCACACAGTTTTTGCAATAGAGAATATCATTGGCTATCCCTTGATACAATGATGCTGTCTGCTGGTGGGGGGGAGGGGCAGGGGTATTACTGGTGACTTTTAAGGTGGCTGGTATTACTGGTGACTTTTAAGGTCCATTCCATGCTTTGTAAGTTTTTACACAGATATGACAAGTAGTGCCTTGGGGTGGGGAGCACATCTGTTGGCCAGGATGTTGTGGTCTTTCTCTTGTGTGCTCTCCTTCCTCCTCTGCTGCTTCTCAGCTTCCTGAGCAAGATGGCTCTTTTCAAAGTGGGCTGTAGCTTGATGTATGGTGCAGCACCATTGAGACATGTTACCAGCCAGCACTTCCCAATTTGTACGGTTGATGCCACCCTTCTTAAAGTATGCTTTCAGGTGTCCTTGTAGTGCTTTCTCTGGTCTCTGTGGGTACTCCTACCATAACTAAGTTGAGAAAAGAGGATTTGCTTCAAGAAATGAATGTCAGCCATCTGCACCCAGTGTCCAGCCCAGTGGAGTTGACATTTCATGATCTTTGACTCAATGCTGGTTATGTTAGCTGCAGGGAGGATACTGGAATTAGTGCAGTGATCTTCCAATCTAATGTGAAGGATCTCCCTGAGGCAAAACTGATGGAACCATTCCAGGTGCCTAAGATGGCTTTGATATATCGCTCATGCGTCACCCCTATAGAGGAGGGTGGGGATAATCACTGCTTTGGAATCTTAGTTTCCATCTGCAGCTCTCAGTCAGCAAAGACATGGTAAAGCAGCTTTCTGTAGAATACCCTGGTACAGAGAATCCTATGTTCAATTTCTATATCAAGACTGACTGGGAGAGGTGACTGCCAAGGTATGAGTGTAGCATAAACTAAACTAATGTAGCTGATGCTAATATAAAGTGTGATAGTAATGAAATGTAACCATGTTAGTTTTGTGTCACAGGCCAGCGCGGCACTGTGAGTGTATCAATTTTATCACAGGCCAACTGGGCTGTTTGATTCAGTTTTGGATCGAGGAGGCAAAGTTGGAAGTGGAATAAAGGCAAATTTATTATAGCTTGAAAACACACACACACCAGTTAACAGAAAGATAAATGTGATATAAAAGAGCTAATAGTAAATAATAGCAACAGATAATAATAAGATATATAGATCAATCTGTCACAGGCTAACTGGGCACTTGGAGAGTATCAGCCACACTGGGCTATTCAAAACAACAAATAGACAGACATGGGTTGGCAACTTATCAATAGTCCCTCAATGCCAGGTGCACGTCAAGTGATTCCAAAGAAGTCAGGCATTCCTGACGATCAACACTGTCAGAGGGATTACCGGGGAAGGTCCCTTGATCAGGATTCAATCCTCACTCACACTGGGAGTCTGAGGTCTAGGCATGGAACAGAAATGACCATTCTGTTCCCTCCTTCTTGCTGGTTACCTGATGCATGTTTTTTATACCTAGTCTTATGTTAATCTGTTGGCCTCAGGGCCACTCACAATGTTGCCCTATAGCTTGTTACCCTATGGGATTGAAAGGTGTTAAAATTATAATAAAAGGTTACTACCCAGACTCAGGTTTATCCAATAAGCAAATTATGATGCAGCACCTTTAGGTTTGAAATTGACATTGCTCCACCTAAATCCCAACC